>JAQPPZ010016867.1:11362500-11962500 GCA_028583015.1 Wollemia nobilis
TCAACACCTCTACAACTGATCATCACATCTGTAACCGATTGACACATCTATAATTGATCAACACATCTGCAACTGATCAACATCTCTATAATCGATCGACACCTATGCAACCGACTGACACAACTCTGTAGTCAATCATATTATACCGATAGACACTACTTTGCAACCGATCAACTTATATTGATCATCTTAGGCTGATCGACACTCCTCTACAACCAATCGACTTATGTCGACAAACACTCCTCTTCAACCTTGTCAAGTTTTTTGTTGTTTCAGAGCAATGTATATTTATCGATACCCACTACTGTATATATACGAGTAGTATATGAGGCGATTTGGACGGGAAAAATAAAATCATTTATAATTTGAAGGAAAATTGGGTGGGAATATCAAAACTATTTATAATTTGTGGTCAACAAATTAAAATAAAAATATTTTAGTTATTTTCACTAGCAGGTGAATTTACCCCAAAAAAATTCTGCCCCGTAATTTTTGGGTGAATGGGCCCCAATGAAAGGATCCAAAATTAGCCTTTTCAAGATTTTAAAAATCCTAAATAGAACCAATTTATGATATTTCGTGCTTATGCATAACCCTGAGGCTTTACAATATTTAAAATTGATGATTCAGCTGTTTGGTGATGATTATGGAATAAGGCATCAAAAATAACCTTCCCCAAAAGAAGAAAATAAAGAAGAGAATGAACAAGAGGCCAAGGAAGAGGCCCATGAAGAAGAAGAGCAGGATGGAGCAGATGCAATTTCGGGAGGGGCCCACACTTAGTTTGTTTTTATTTGTTTACATGTGCACAAGTTTTGCATTTTTGTTTTTTTTTGTTCCAAAAATTGTCAGAAATAAACAATAAATGCATGAACCGTACAAAGGCTCAGAGAGTAGAAAATTTTGTATGAAGGTATTTTTGCAATAAATACTTATAAGAGGAGCAAAGCTATACCTATTTTTTGAAGACAGTTGCAACATGTCCTAATTTTTTTCATGGACTCCATATAAGCGGATAAGTTCTAAATGTTTTAGGCATGATTTCTATATGAATCTTTACCCTCTAAGCAAACCAACAGATTTTCAAAGGGTAATGTTTGTATGGAATTTATTCTTTAAAGCATATTTTTTTTAAGATGATCATTTTTTCACTCCTAAGGCCCAATGGATAAGATTTTGAGTTCTATGGCTTTGCGAGCAAATTCACCCGTGAGGCGCCAGAATGTAGGCCCAAAATGGCCACATAGGAAAATTTTGAAATTTTTGCCTAAGTCATAATGTTCTCATTCCGCACACTTTTTAGTGTATTTTGGAGCATATCTGCAACAAAGGTCACCGAACCACCCAAAACTTGATGAATTTTCATGCTTGGAGCAATCCCGCATAGTTTCTTATTTTTTGGCTCCGAACTAGCGACTCATCCCAAATCCACAAAAGTTTAAGAAGGATGACGTCAGTGTAAAATAAGTGTAGATTGGTGACCACTTGATATTTAGAACATATTATGAGTGGTTAAGTTTTGGAAAGCTTGATTCTAGAGAGCACGTTGAACATTCTTTCCTGGAATGGTAATTGAAGGTAGGATTCTAAGTCTAAGAGACATGAATTCGTGACTAAGTTTTGTTTTGATTAAATTTCTTCCAGAATGGTGACAAACAATGTTTTGCTCTTAGGCCAGTGCGGAATGGAGGAGAAGTCATTTACACTATAATAGGTCCAAAATGATGTACACTGAACAATGCACTTGCTTACGTCTGAAATGGAATCCATAGAAGTTTTGAAGGAGATATGATGTCATCAATTTTTTTGTGCGGATTAGTAAATGACTCATCGCCAATGAAAAGAAATGAAGGATAGGAAGTAGATTTCATCTCGCTTTATTTTCAAATAATTTGATGTCATATTGGCGTTCAATAGTTACTAAAGTATTAAAGATTATGTCATCAAATTTTTAAAGCAAAATGACATTGTATTCTCCCCTGTCATAACATCAAGCTTATTTTAGATTTAATCATAGCCATACAATGGGGGAGATCAACGATGGATATTTTGCTAAGAAATATAAAGATTATAAAAGTAAATTCTCACTGAAGTTATGATAGGTAGTTGGAGGAGGAATCCAAAATTTCGAGGGTTTTCAAGAAGGCAATTACTAGAGATGGTTGCAGACAATGGTAGAAGGTTTCCAAGAAATATCGATGATGCATATACAGTTTCCAATGACCAAAACTCTAGTTAGTACTGAACAACTAGCAAGTTGTAGAGTTTTCGAGCTACCATGGCGGTCCACTTGCAACAAATTTCTTGGAGGTTGAACCAGTTAGAAAATGCTAGCAAGAAATCTCTGTTGAGATGTCAAAATTTCATCTTTGTAATGTTCCTTGTTATTTTAATTTTGCAAAACTATAAATAGAGGTCGAACCTTAATTTTTAAAGGGTCGGCTCTAGTGTGTTTTCTTGTGCTACTATAAATATTTCCAAGGGCTAATGAAAGAAGCATTACATTGATCTTTACCTCAAATATTGTGTCTTCATACTTTGATATCATAGGTTTGAATTCTTTAGTTGCATTTCTATGAATACTTGAATGGTTAGTTTGTGCTAAATTGATGGATTACTAGTTGTTAGGGTAATTGAAATATGCTTTTGAATTTGATATTTATTGTTAGGGAGTGCATTTCTATAAAATATACATATTGGTGAATTCTATTATTTAGATTATCATTGTTTAGATATTGGAATCATTGTCTGCAATATTTCTCTGTTGTTCCTTAATGAATGAAAATATATCTTATTTGGGATAATGTTGATCTAAGTAATGTGTCTTTGAGTTAGTTTTTCAGAGCCTTTTACTGTAGTGCAATACTGTTAGCCTATCCATCCACTATTATTCACATTTTATAACCCTAATCCTTTTCTAACCCTAATATCTAAAACCCTAGGTGAGCATAATTGTGTCAACACATTTAATTTGACAAGGAACCAACCTACTCTGGAGGTTGGATCATAAACTCTACTTTGGTCCATCCAAAATTGAGTGTTGAGATGTAGCTATCGGGTGCAAGCCTAGATAGAAAGTAGGAAGATAGAAAGCTGCAGTATTGAGTAAAACTTGATGCAATTCAGTGCCCAATAGGAATATTTCTTGCATCTAGTTGAGTTTGCATATAATAATGGGTACTCTCTAAAAATGGCTCCTTTTGAGGCATTGTATGGCCAAAGGTGTAGAACCCCATTGTATTAGGATAATCCTGAATATCGGGTCACTATTGGAATCAAAACTTTGAAAGATATGGAAGAGTAGTTGAAAGTAATTTAGTAAAAGCTTAAGGAAGCTTCAGATCGCCCGAAGAAATACGTAGACTTGAGGAGGACACCTCTAGATTTTTCAGCAGGATACAAGGTGTTCTTAAGGGTCAAACCTATGAAGAGCACAATCAAATACACCAAATTGGATCCTCTATATGTGGTACCCTTCACCATAACAGAAAATATCAGTCCTATTGCATACTGTCTTGACTTGCCACCTAACCTAGCAAAGATTCATGATTCTTTTCATGTGTCTTTGCTTAGGAAATATTTACATGATCCATCTCACATTTTGGATGTTTCTAAGTTGCATATGGTGGACCCAACATACATCGAGGTCAAGCCCATGAAGATCCTAGAATTTTACACTAAGCAGATGCGAAAGAAGAACCTAGAGTAGTGCAAGGTTCAATGGGATCTATATTCAGAGAAAAATACCACTTGGGAAAAAGTGGAAGATATGAAGAAACATTTTCCTTATTTGTTTAATGACACTGAGTGATGATTAGATGTAGAAAACAATATATTTTGATGATAGGATTGGTACTTACATATAGTACTATGATGGATGTTAGTATGTTATGGATTGGTGATGTTTATTTTTAATGATATTTGGAATATGAATTTATCAAACTATAAATGACACTTTATATTCTGTATGTAGTATAGATACTTTATTTCTTAGAATATGGTACTGCTGAAACTTTTTTGCTACATTTCAGGACTAGAAGATTCTTGTTAGGTGGAAGAGGTTGTTCTTCTAAGTTGGAAGGAGTTGCTCAACCACAAGGAACAAGAACTGGAAAAAGGTAAGGGATGACAAATACAATCGAGAGGGTAAAAAAAAGTGGTTGGTTGGAAAAAAATTTCCATTGCCTTTCATCACTGCCCTATCGAACTATAATGTTCTAGACTAAGCTCCTAGAAGGTTGGTGATAGTTGACTATCTTAAAAATTCCAACCTTGGGAAAAACAATAGTTTAGAGATGAAGCATTTCATGAGTAGTTTTCATCATATAGGTTGCATATAGAAATGTTTGACTTGTTTGATTTATTTTTGTATAAATTTCAAGTTTTGTTTTATAGAAACTCTAGAATGAAACACAGAGGATTGTGTTTAGTCTATGGGGGGAGTATGTAACATCCCAATTTGACCCCCTATTTTATTATTGTGTGTTATACTCACAGTGACACTGAGAGGGGGGTGAATCAGTGTGTTCTTTTAAAACTTTAAATTTGCAACTCTTAATGCTGAAATAAAGCAAACTCAAAACAGATACAACAAGTTAACAAGAGAGCATCACACAACACAAGATTTAACGAGGTTCACCAATGTGGCTACTCCTCAAAAATGACTGCTTGGACTACCATCCAAATCCAGCCTTTGCAAAGCAACAACTTTACAATCTATTTACCAGCACCAACTGGAAGGAGCACCAACCCCTCAATTTTTTTGTACCAACAGAAAGGAGCAACAACCCCTAATTTACCAGCACCTACTGGAAGGAGCACCAACCCCTGATGCCAAGCTGCAACTTGGACTTCAAGTGAATCTATGAAATTTACAGAAAAATACCTTCACCCTTTTCGCACACAGTCTGTTGATTCTATGCACTCTGCTTCTACGCAATCGCTTCGCACAATCTATTTTAGAATAGTCTGCTTCTATGCAAATGCCTCGCACACTCTGCTTTGATACAATCGAACGATCGCTTCTGCCCCTTTGCGCTTTTTTGCTCTCTGTGCGCTCTTGCTTCGCACTTAGCTCGATTCGACACGACTCGCTCTCTGTGCACTACGGGCTTAATTCATGCAAATTCGATACATCTCAAATCTCCAAACAACCCTCCTTTTATAACAAAATTTTCATGATAAAATTCTAACTTTAGTCGGCTGATTATGCAAGTGCAAAGCCTAATCATCATTGGTTGTAAACCCTAGCTTTCATCGATTATAAACCCTAATTCTCATTGGTTGTCATCGGTCTTCATCGACTTCAACTTACCTAACTCTATAGCTTCTTTTGTTCCTATTGCCATGAAACCACAACATGTCATGATATCGTGACACTTTTGCCTCCGTACACTTTCTTTTGGCTTTTGTCATGATATCGTGACACTTCTACCTTTGTCAACTTCAACTAAGCTCTTGTCATGATATCGTGACACTTCTACCTTCATCAGCATCAATTTTGCTTTTGTCATGATATCATGACACTTCTCCTATTGAAGACCTACTTTCTATTTTTATCATGAAATCATGACACTTTTTACAACCGTACGCTGCCATTTCTGTCACAAAATCATGACACTTTCTACATCCGTATGCTTTCTTTTCTATCACGAAATCATGACACTTTCTGTATCCATATGCTTTCTCTTCAACCTATCATGAAATCATGACACTTTTTGCATCCGTACGCTTTCTCTTCAACCTGTCATGAAATCATGACACTTTCTACATTCGTACGCTTTCTCTTCAACCTATCACAAAATCATGACACTTTCATACTCTTTTCTTCACTGTCACAAAATCATGACAGTTTCTCACTTTAAATTCTTTCCTTTGCAGTATGTCACAAAATCATGACATTTCTCACTTCAAACTCTTTCCTCTAGCATGTCACGAAATCATGATAGTTCTTACTTCGAACTCTTTCCTCTAGCATGTCATGAAATCATGACAGTTCTCACTTTGAACTCTTTCCTTTGCATGTCATGAAATCATGACAGTTCTCACTTGAACTCTTTCCTCTGCATGTCATCAAAATCATGACATTCTCACTTAACTTTTCATCTACATGTCACTAAATCATGATAGTTCTCACTTTGAATTCTTTCTTATCATGTCATCAAATCATGACACTTTTATCTTGCTTTCATTTTATCTTCGACTTGTCACAAAATCATGACAATTATTCCTGCTTGTGCTTCTGCTTCGAACATGTCACGAAATCATGACAGTTTTTCAACTTGCCTTCTTCTCTTCCAACATGTCACGAAATCATGACAGTTTAACCTACTTGCACCTCTGCTTCGAACATGTCATGAAATCATGATAGTTTTTCAACTTGCCTTCTTCTCTTCCAACATGTCATGAAATCATGATAGTTTTCCTCTTCCTCCAACATGTCAAAATCGTGTTTTCCTGCCTTCTTCTTCCACATGTCACGAAATCATGACAGTTTTCCCTGCTCTTTCTCTCTCCTCCAATATGTCATGAAATCATGACATTTTTCTTTGCACTTTCTCTCTCCTCCAATATGTCACGAAATCATGACAGTTTTCCTATTTTCTGAATATGTCACGATATCGTGACACTTTCCTTGTCTTTTTCTTTGAATTTTTGCATGTGGGCCACTTAGGTATTTTTGGAAAAACACTGTACATATTCTGAGAGATCTCTGAACTTCCTGTTTGCTCATCCTTCGGCATCTGAACTTCTTGTGCACTGAATCAAATGATCTAGCTGATTGTGTTGACAACAATGACAATCCTGTTGCTTGCACTTTGCTCAACAATCTCCCCCATTGGAATTGTTGGCAACACATGTGCAGCTTCTTGTAGCTCTTCTCCCCCTTTGACAATAATACCAAAGGGCTACTGCAGACTCCCCCTGAGTCCAAGCACAACATTCTCAAGCAAAATTTATTACACTTAGTAATAAACAAGAACATGAGCAAGAAGATAAACAAATACTTCAATGCTCCCCATGAGAATGTGATCCCTGTAGCTAGTCACTTCTTGGGAAGGGTCACCACTCCCAATTTATTGCGAAGGTATTCAAAAACATCCTTGGGCAATGGTTTTGTGAAGATATCTGCTACTTGCTCTATAGTTGGAACAAAATCCAGCTTAACCTCACCTTCAACAACTTTCTCTTTCAAAAAATGATATCTGATAGCAATGTGTTTTGTCCGTGAATGCATTACCGGATTCTTGGAGATGTTAATTGCACTGGTGTTATCACACTTAACTGATATTGGCTCACTAAAATTAATACCAAGATCTTTCAGAGTTTGTTTCATCCACAAAACTTGTGTACAACATGTTGTTGCTGCAATATATTCTGCCTCAGTTGTTGATAAAGAAACTGACTCTTGTTTCTTGTTGTGCCAAGCAACCAACCTGTCACCAAGATAGAATGCACCTCCACTGGTACTCTTCCTGTCATCAACACATCCTGCCCAATCTGCATCTGAATATGAAATAAGGGTGAAGTCTTTACCTTTCGGATACCATAACCCATACTCCATAGTACCCTTGAGATACCTAAGAATCCTTTTTACTGCTGTCACATGAGTCTCTTTGGGACTGGCCTGAAATCTTGCTACCATGCAAACTGCCTATAGAATATCTGGTCTGGTAGCTGTTAAATATAGTAAGCTTCCAATCATTGATCTGTACATGGTTTGATCAATAGGTGGAGATTTGTCATCTTTGCTCAACTTGCAGCCTGTCATCATGGGAGTGCTAACTGGCTTACAGTCCTCCATTGTGAACCTTTTTAGCATCTCTTTCACATATTTGACTTGGGAAATAAATATGCCTTTCTCATTTTGATTAACTTGTAACCCAAGAAAGTAAGATAGTTCACCAATCATAGACATTTCAAATTCTTTCTGCATCTTATTTGCTAAGTCTTTACATGATTCATCTTTGCTGCTGCCAAATATGATATCATCTACATATACAACAAGAACAATGAGATGCCCACCTTCTATTTTGACATACAGATTATTGTCCACCATACCTTTCTTAAACCCCTGTTGAGAGAGATAGTTGTCTAGCCTTGCATACCATGCTCGGGGTGCCTGTTTTAAGCCATATAAAGCTTTCTTTAATTTGCAGACAAGGTTGGGATCTTCACCAATTTGGAAACCATCTGGTTGTTCAATATAAACCTCTTCTTCAAGTTTCCCATTTAAAAAAGCTGATTTTACATCCATCTGATAAACTCTGAAATTCTTATAGACTGCTAAGGCCAGAAACATTCTGATTGCTTCTAGTCTGGCCACTGGTGCAAAAGTCTCCTCAAAATCAATGCCTTCAACTTGTGCATAACCTTTACAAACCAGTCTTGCTTTATTCCTAACGACCTATCCGTCTTCATTCAATTTGTTTTGAAATATCCATTTGGTGCCGATTACATTCTTATTTGCAGGTCTAGGTACTAATTCCCAAGTTTTGTTCTTTTCAATCTGATCTAATTCTTCATTTATTGCCTTCATCCAGCTATCATCTTTGCTTGCCTCAGCTATATTTTTGGGCTCAATGCTGGATAAAAGAGAGTAATTACTTACTACTTTCCTTCTTGTCTGAACACCAGCTGTGGGATCTCCAATTATTTGATCTCTAGGATGATTTTTCTGCCAGCTGCCTGTTTTGAATTTCTTATTTTCTTCCACCTCTGAGTCATCAATTAAGTCATCTGAGTCAAGTGTTGGTTTCTTTTCTGTTTCATTTTCCTCATCTCCTTCAATGGCTTCTTCATAAATTGGGTAGTTTTCTTCAAAGTTAACTATTCGTTCCCTACCTTCATCAAATTTAACATCGACACTGTCCACAATTTTCTTGAGTCTCTTGTTGTAGCATTTGTAAGCTTTGCTTTTTGATGAATAGCCAACGAAGACACCTTCATCTGCTCTATTTTCAAACTTCCCAAGATTATCTTCAGTTTTTTTGATGTAACACTTACAACCAAAAACTTTGAGGTGTTTTGTTGTTGCCTTTCTACCGAACCACAACTCATAAGGAGTTTTGCTTTCATGTGTTCTCAGCATGTACCTATTTTGGATGTACACTACAGTGTGGACTGCTTCTTTCCAAAATCTATCTGCTATTTTGTTCTCAGCCAGCATAGTGCGTGCCATTTCCTATACTGTTCTGTTCTTTCTTTCTACCACACCATTCTGCTGGGGTGTTCTAGCTGTTGAATATTGTCTCTTGATACCATGTTTTTCATAGTATTCTATAAACTCATCTGAAATGAATTCTCCTCCTCTATCTGATCTTAAACATTTGATCCTTTTTCCTGTTTCATTCTCAACTAGATGTTTGAAAGATCTGAACATTTCAAAAGCTTCTATTTTATTCTTTAAGAAAAATATCCATGTCATTCTGGAATAATCATCAATACACAACATAAAGTATTTGTCACCATTTATGCTTTGTGTTCTCATGGGTCCACATAAATCTGTATGTATAAGTTCCAAAGGTTTGCTAGTGTGGTACTCTTTTGTTTTGAATGAGACTCTGGTTTGCTTTCCCTTTTGACATGAAGCACAAATGCTATTTGAAGGTTTTCTAATGGTTGGAATATCTCTCACTGCCTGTTTCGAGCTGATTTTCACCAGATTATCAAAACTGATGTGTCCAAGCCTCTTGTGCCACAACCAGTTTTCTTCTTCCTATCCAATGAAACAAGTACCTTCTGAAGTTTTTGAGAGTGTGTACAGGTTGCCAGACGTCCTTGATCCAGTTGCTATCAATTTTCCACTGTTTGTTTTTCTGACTTCACAACCCTGCTTCTTGAATACTACTTCATGTCCTTTATCACAGATCTGACTGACACTTAACAGGTTGTGTTTCAAACCATCCACAAACAAAACTTCTTCTGACTTGATTTTCCCATCACTAATTTTAACTGATCCTTTTCCGATTATCTTAGCTCCATCATTATTCCCAAACTTTATAGAACCACCCTCATATTTCTGTAATTTTTCAAATTTTTGTTTATCACCTGTCATATGACTTGAGCATCCACTATCAAGTATCCATGGTACACATTTATTCTATGCCTTGAAAGCTGTTTGTACTATTAGGGATTCCTTTTCTTCCTTAAGTTGCTCTTTCTGTTTCCACTCTCTTTTGACTACCGTATTGGGCTCTAGTTTGAACTTTCCCTTTTCAGTATCTTGTGCATATCTTTCAGGAAGTTTTCTATTTTGTCTTGTCCTATTTGGTTGAAATTTTCTTTTTTGAGGTTGATTTGAAACAGAAGTACTACGACAGTTTCTTGCAATATGCCCAAAGTTATGACAGTTAAAACATTCTACTGCATAATTTATTAGCGGTGAAAAAGCATTTCTACTAGTGAAATTTCTTGGTCCTACATTATACTTGCAGTCTACAATTTTATGCCCATAACCATTACATTTGAAATAGAAACCAGAAAAGAAATGATTGAACCTGAAAGATGGTCTTTGCCAGGTTGTTGTAGGAGCCATAGGTCTTCTTCTCCTTTGATGTGTGACCTTGGTAAATCCATCATTGTCAGTTCTCCTTTCGGGCCTGGCATTACTGCTTTCTTTTGCATGAGTTGTTTTTCTTTCATCAACCTGTTTCTTATCTTCATTCCTTACAGTTTCTACATTTTTGGCTTTTGGTCCATTTGACGATTCTCCTTCAACGAAGCCCAGACCAAATTTGATGCCTGCAGGTCTTTGATCACTTAAAATTTTATCCAGCTTCATCGAACTTTCTTCACGTTTGTGATGGCAGCTAATTTTTTGATCCAGCTCTTGTATCTGCATTCGTAGACCAACATTCTCTTCTTCTAGTTTACAGTAGTAATCTATCTTCATGGTTATCTGAACTTCGAGATCTTCAGACATTTTCTTGTATTCTTCTATCTATATTTTTAAGCTGGTTATGATGTCGTTCGCATCCTCAAGCTTTCTTGAAAGTTTATTATTCTTTCTTTTCTCAGATTTCCATTCTACAAGTGCAGAGACCAGCTCACCTTCTAGATCTACTTCAGCCTCAGGTTTTTCAATAGATACTTTAGAGTTCATTCCTTCCCTCTTTTCTGATTTTTCTACCTCTTCTGATTTTTCTACTTCAAATGCCATGAATAGAGCTTCACCTGTTTCTTCTTCAGAATCCTCACTAGAGCTGTCCTCTGAAGAATTTGCATTCCTGGAGATGAAACTTTTCTTTTTGAAGTTGCCTTTTTTGAAGTTTGTTTTCTTCTTCCAGTCACTTCTTTCTTGGTGCGATGCTTCCTCACCCTTGTTCTTCTCATTGAGTGGACATTTGGTCGCAAAGTGCCCAATGCCTCCACAGTTGAAACATTTAAATGGTAGCTTTCCTCTGTATTTTCCTTTTCCCTTTCTCAGTTTTTTGACAAAATTTGCTTCCATTTCATCTGATGTCTCTTCTTCTTCAGACTCTTGTTTTGTGTCTTTACCTTTTAGGGCTTTAAAAGCTGCTTCTCTATCTGTGGGATTAGACCTTCCTATTCTCATTTCATAAGCAATCAAAGAACCATGCATCTCATCCATACTAAAGTGATTTAGATCTTTAGCTTCTTCTATGGCTGAGACTTTAGAATCAAACCTTTGAGGAAGCGATCTTAATACCTTTTTCACGATAGTAGCATCATCCATATCTTCGTCGAGACCTCTGATCGAATTAGTGATTCCATTAACTCTCAGCATAAAAGCCTCTATGTTCTCATCGTTGGTCATCTTTAATGATTCGAATTGAGCTCGATGTGTTTGAAGCTTGGCTTCCTTGATCTTATCGTCTCCCTCATGAATATTCTCTAGTTTGTCCCATACATCTTTTGTTGATTCACAACTTATGATCTTGACCAGCTCACTGTCCACTAATCCACACATGATGGCATTTTTTGCTTTTGAGTCATTTTCAAATGCCTTTTTATCGGTGTTGTCGGTTGGAGCAGTGGCGGGAGCTGTGTAACCATTAACTACTGCATTCCAGATATCAAATCCCAAAGCACGGAGATATGTCTGCATCCTAATTTTCTAGAATGCATAATTAGTTTCATCAAACAATGGTGCTTTGTTTGAGGAGAAACCTTCACCACCTGCCATTGCGTCACTTCCAAGATCACCCTAGCTGATTGAGCCTATTCAGGAACCTTGCTCTGATACCAATTGTTATACTCACAGTGACACTGAGAGGGGGGGTGAATCAGTGTGTTCTTTTAAAACTTTAAATTTGCAACTCTTAATGCTGAAATAAAGCAAACTCAAAATAGATACAACAAGTTAACAAGAGAGCATCACACAACACAAGATTTAACGAGGTTCACCAATGTGGCTACTCCTCAAAAATGACTGCTTGGACTACCATCCAAATCCAGCCTTTGCAAAGCAACAACTTTACAATCTATTTACCAGCACCAACTGGAAGGAGCACCAACCCCTCAATTTTTTGTACCAACAGAAAGGAGCAACAACCCCTAATTTACTAGCACCTACTGGAAGGAGCACCAACCCCTGATGCCAAGCTGCAACTTGGACTTCAAATGAATCTATGAAATTTACAGAAAAATACCTTCACCCTTTTCGCACATAGTCTGTTGATTCTATGCACTCTACTTCTTCTACGCAATCGCTTCGCACAATCTATTTTAGAACAGTCTACTTCTATGCAAATGCCTCACACACTTTGCTTCGATACAATCGAACGATCGCTTCTACCCCTTTGCACTTTTTTGCTCTCTATGCGCTCTTGCTTCGCACTTAGCTCGATTCGACATGACTCGCTCTCTATGCACTACGGGCTTAATTCATGCAAATTCGATACATCTCAAATCTCCAAACAACCCTCCTTTTATAACAAAATTTTCATGATAAAATTCTAACTTTAGTCGGCTGATTATGCAAGTGCAAAGCCTAATCATCGTCGGTTGTAAACCCTAGCTTTCATCGGTTATAAACCCTAATTCTCATCGGCTATCATCGGTCTTCATCGGCTTCAACTTACCTGACTCTATAGCTTCTTTTGTTCCTATTTCCATGAAACCACAACATGTCATGATATCATGACACTTTTGCCTCCGTACACTTTCTTTTGGATTTTGTCATGATATCATGACACTTCTTCCTTTGTCAACTTCAACTAAGCTCTTGTCATGATATCATGACACTTCTACCTTCGTCAGCATCAATTTTGCTTTTGTCATGATATCATGACACTTCTCTTATTGAAGACCTACTTTCTATTTTTGTCATGAAATCATGACACTTTCTACAACTGTACGCTGCCATTTCAATCTGTCATGAAATCATGACACTTTCTACATCCATATGCTTTCTTTTTCTATCACAAAATCATGACACTTTCTATATCCGTATGCTTTCTCTTCAACCTATCATGAAATCATGACACTTTCTACATCCGTACACTTTCTCTTCAACCTGTCATGAAATCATGACACTTTCTGCATCCGTATGCTTTCTCTTCAACCTATCACAAAATCATGACACTTTCATACATCGAACACTTTCTCTTCAACCTGTCATGAAATCGATACTTCTCACTCAATTCTTTCCTTTCATGTCATGAAATCATGACATTTCTCACTTCAAACTCTTTCTCTTACAGCATGTCACAAAATCGTGACAGTTCTCACTTCGAACTCTTTCCTCTAGCATGTCATGAAATCATGACAGTTCTCACTTTGAACTCTTTCCTTTGCTGCATGTCACGAAATCATGACAGTTCTCACTTCAAACTCTTTCCTCTGCATGTCACAAAATCATGACAGTTCTCACTTGGAACTTTCTTCTGTTACATGTCACGAAATCATGACAGTTCTCACTTTGAACTCTTTCTTCTACATGTCATGAAATCATGACACTTTTATCCTGCTTTCATTTTATCTTCTGACTTGTCACGAAATCATGACAGTTATTCCTGCTTGTGCTTTCTCTTCGAACATGTCACAAAATCATGACAGTTTTTCAACTTGCCTTCTTCTCTTCCAACATGTCACGAAATCATGATAGTTTAACCTTCTTGCGCCTCTGCTTCGAACATGTCATGAAATCATGATAGTTTTTCAACTTGCCTTCTTCTCTTCCAACATGTCACGAAATCATGATAGTTTTTCAACTTGCCTTCTTCTCTTCCAACATGTCACGAAATCATGACAGTTTTCAACTTGCTTTCTCTCTCCTACATGTCACGAAATCATGACAGTTTTCTCTGCACTTTCTCTCTCCTCCAATATGTCACGAAATCATGACATTTTTCTTTGCACTTTCTCTCTCCTCCAATATGTCGCGAAATCGTGACAGTTTTCCTATTTTTTGAATATGTCGCGATATCGCGACACTTTCCTTGTCTTTTTCTTTGAATTTTTGCATGTGGGCCACTTAGGTCTTTTTGGAAAAACACTGTACATATTTTGAGAGATCTTTGAACTTCCTGTTTGTTGCATCTAATAGCTTGAGCATCTGAACTTCCTATGCACTGAATCAAATGATCTAGCTGATTGTGTTGACAACAATGACAATCCTGTTGCTGCACTTTGCTCAACATTTTGCTAAATATAGTGATGAACTAAAATATTTAGCTAGGAGTTAGTTAATGCTTTTAAGAATAATTAAATGTAGCAAATGGGTAATTTAAAGATAAGATGTTTTCTTATTTTAATTAGTGGTTAATTTGTCTTATTAAATTTGCATTAGCAAGTTAAACCTGGGATTTAAGTGAGTCCAAATTGGTGGGTAGACTATATTTAATGAATATTTAATTAGACGGTAATTTATCCTAATTTTTGTGTTAATGAAAACATGTTTTAGTTGGGTTTAAACCAAAGTAATGCGGTTAGTTTCTAGAAAGGATAGGTGTGAAGTTTTTATTGGACCGCCTTGGATGCAATGGTCAAAGTAGCACCGAGTTCAAAGAAAATATTAATGAGAGGTTTATCCCACCCAATTTTATAATAAAAAATATAGATCATGGGGTAGGGGTAAAAAAGGATATAAATAGAGCTCTCCGGGTTATTCAGAAGGAGAACAAAATCAATGGAAGCAAGTTATGGAATATGCTCTCCGAGAAATTTGGATAAAAAACCAAACACTTGCATTTTCTATTGATTTGACACTAAGAATTCGACATCTCCTAGGGAGTATGCTCTTAGACTGTCGGAACAGAAACTACAAGGAGTTCTGAATCTCTCGCCTAATTCTCCTCTCATTTATCTTGTGGTCTGAAACAAAGGAATCTCGTGGAAACAAGCTCAAAGTTTTTAACCAAGGCTTAGATTTAGAAGATTTTCTTACAACGAGTCAGGTTAGAGCCTTTCTTGTTGATGATCTATTGTTATGTTGAGTTAAATGAGTCAAGGGTTGAAAAATGTTTATAAAATTATGATGTTTAAAGGTTTATGTTGAATTTGAAAATTATTGATTTGTGAGATGTTGTCATAGTATGTACTAAATAAAATGAAAATTTCAAAGGTAAGGTTATTGTGTTATGCGTGTTGTTTGAGTATAAATGATTTCTTTCTTTGAGAAAAAAAATGTATGTTGTTCATGTCTAGTTATAATAGCTTTGTGAGTCTCTAATGAATGAATACTTATGTAAATACTAAAGTAATTGTGGTTGTAGATTTTGGGTAAAGCAGGAGAGTTGTGTATGATTGTTTTAAAAAAAAGAAAAAAATGATTAAATGTCCTTGTGAAACCCTATTACAATTTTTCCATAGAAGAGTTTGTCTTTGCTTGATCTGTATAGGGTCTCCACGGCTGCATCCCTGAAGCTATAATAATGCACACGATAAGCATGAATAATGGCAATGTAGATGGTGTGCTCGATAATTCATGGAGATACCTTTAGGGTTGTGTAAACGGGTTGTTAAAATGTCAAACTCTACCTTGTATTTGATAGCGGACATCTTCAAGAACTTAGGAGATAGTGCAAGCTAGGTTTCATTATGAGTCTCTGTGAGATGTATTATCTTTAGTTTCCACTCGGGTTTGTTGGTTAAATAAAATAATGTATACTCATTATAGAAATGGTTGTCTTAGGTTCTATTACCTCCATTACTCACTGTGAATACATAGAAGATCTAAGATCTTTCTCTCACGGTGGGCCCGGACTTGTCTATAAATAATAGATTGTGGCTTTATGTTCAAACAATGACATCAGTTGAAACCTTGTGTCATGTCTTGTTAGTATGCTAGAGGTTATAGTTAAATAAAAATAATAATAATAGTGGACTATGTGGTTTAATGGTTATATGAGAGTTTTGAAATATTATGTATTTTGGGAACAAGTTTATGTATTTAAGTATTGTTGATTCTTGAGACTAAACTATAGATTGGAAAATAGTTAGGGGAAATGTTAAATTATACATTACCCTAGGTCTTTAGGAACTCAACTAAAGTTTAGAAAATAGTAAGAAGAGATAAAATAAATTCTTGTGCATGTTTAAAAGAAAAGTATCTAAAAGCTAAAGATGACAATAGTTACCTAAAGAACTACGGTAAAGATATAGTAATCTGAATTTAATAGGTATTAGGAAGGAAATATAATTATGGCCCATTGATGGCCCTAAGTTTACCAAACTTGTTATGTCTAAGTAAAGTAAACAAGGGGGTTTAAACTTGTATAAAGGGCTAGGATAATGGGGATCTTGAGACTTAAATAGTTGGTAGTAGTAAATTTATTATCAAGCTTAAAAAAGGATCCTAAAAAAAATCAAAAATTAAATATGGATGTATATAGATAATGCTTCAAAAAGGAATTGTCTACTATATTGTGACTTTGGTAAAACATAATATTATGTTTAATTACCTGAGGAGATGTTGCTTGTGGATTATTAGGTACTATGAAATAATATTTCTTTATTTATTTTGGAAATATGGTTGTGTTGTAATGGTTTTTGGATGGGGAAAATTGGTAACAGGGTTACAATTTCTCGGGAACTTATGGAGGTTTCTCATTGCCAAGTTGATGTTTACATTTTGCATAGACAAGGGTATGTTGCTTTGTGGATAAAGAACATGGAATGAATGGAATAGGAAAGGTTCATTATTAGGGAAATTTATGGGGTTTCCCTACTCTTGGTTGAAATGAATGATTGTTTTCTGAAATGATATTTTTATCTGCATGATTTACCTGCATATCTTTGATACAATAGTGCAAGTGCATTATGATAATTAGGCATATATCATGTGGTGGATTGTCCTGATCTTGAGTAGCCAATCTTCTAGTACTGACAACTTGAGACAAACAAACCAGATGCTCTTATTGAACCTGAAAGTGAGTTGAAGTGTTATTGTTGCTATAATTTTACCTCAAGTATACTATAATTACTTTGTAACAACAAGGATTTATTATGAGTAGAATATGTTTTTTAGTTAATAGGTGCTGGGCAAATATTGTAATGAGTTCATTGTGGCTTTGTAAATACTGAAAGGATTTCATTGTACAGTTTGCCAATTCTTGATGTGTATAATAGAGTTAAATTGAAATGTAAATGCTACAATTCATTCTCTATGTTGTATTTGAAATGTTACGTTTATGACTTTGAAAGTATGAATGTGCAAGTTAATGAAAAGGAAATATGGAAACTAATAATGAAATAAACATGGATAAGTGAAACTAGCAACATGAAGTAAATCTTGAGTTAAAATGGTAGGTGCTAGCACACCTATGTGAATCTATGGTTGATTCCCTTAACAAACCATTGTTGATATGGTCAAAGATGTTAATAATTGCACCTTAAAGTTAATTACATTGTCCAATGTGTAGTTTAGTTAACAAGGCACACACTCACTGATTAGGTTGTGTAATACCTAAAGCTATAACAAAGAGTTTAACATGGGTTGAAATTTTTGGGAAAAGAGCATTCCAGTTGAAACTGACTGGTAAAATACCATGATCAATATGAGGGATTTGGCCACTCCCATACACTAGGATAGACTCTAATAAAGTTGATTCCAATGTGGTGCTTTCTTGAAACACTCAATGGTTACTCAACTATAGTAGTTGCTAGCATGATTCTCTCAATGAAAAAAAATGGTTGGTTTTGTAATGGGTAAATTTTGGTTATTACATATGCATTTATGGATGCAATGCCTATATGATGCTTTGATTTGATTATGCTATATGTATGCGATGTACTAATGACATGCACTAGCTAGATGATAGATGTATGATTAGATGTTGTGATCTATATATGTAGATGCACTACTATGTATGCATATATGGATGCAATGATGTATATTAAATGTATGTTTAATTTTTTGCAATTTTTGCATTAGTCTATGAAGGAAGAAGATGGTGTAGAATGCATTAATTACATGAGGATGATCTAATGCAAATGAACCTGTATGCTTTAATCACTTAAAACATAAGGAATGAATCTAATATGTGTTACAAACTAATGGAAGACACCACATAATGTATGAAAATCATGAATGAAAATGGTAACTCTTATCATAATAATTAATCATTTAAGCATCCATATGTGAAATGAGATGATGTGAGATGTATGGGTTTTCCTTATAAGCTTCTATAAATTAAAATATATGCACAAAATAGTCAGTGGTCATCTAAATATCATTGCTGATATCCATCCAGTATCTATCCTATTCCATGAACATCCCTTAATAAACAAAACCTCATAAGGAAAATTGTGATTGATTGATGAGATGATTTGTTGCTATAAGGGATTTTTGAGGTTTTCCATGAGACTCAAACACCCTAGTTGATTAATCAAAAGATGTATAATGACTACACAAGACTCCTAAAAGATAAAATCTTTTGTTATGAAGACCAAGATATTCATTATCCCTGTGTGTGCAAATGAATATATTAGATGAGGCATAAGACTACCTCATTGCCAGGAGGGATTCATTCAGCCCATTGTTGTAATGAGGATCACCAAATGTTCATCATGATCCTAGGTTTTGATGTAGTTGGATTAGACTACTAGGTAAATACAAGCCACCTAAAGCTAGCTCATTTGTAAATTGCTTAGAACTACCCCATTTCCAGGTGGGATTCATTCAGCCCATTACTATAATGGGGATCACTCAATGGATTTCGAATACTGACCATTCCAGGGATTCAAGCTCTTCACCCCCTTCTTTTATTTTCATTGATTGGGATACTTGCTCATGCTTAGTGATGAAAATCACTATTTATTTTATATTTTGTTTTCTTTTGAGCAAGGGATTTGCTTAGTGATGAAAATCACTATTTATTTTGCTTTGCTTTGATTTGGGATTTTGCTTATTTTGTATGAAAGCAAGGGATTTATTTGGGTAGGGGGAGATTGTCCTTTTGTCAATGATCAACATTCTAGACCATGCGCATCACAAGATGAGCAAGTAAAAACCTTTTGCTTAAGGTGACTAGGACCACTTTGTAGTGTTCATATTTCCTTGTTCAAACTAGGATTATTAATGTTTAAATTGTGATGGGATTTTGATATATGCAAGGTGCTATCAAAACTAGACCTCATCTTCAAAAGTGAAGATAGATTTCTACAAAATCTGAGAAGATCACTAGGTATGGCTGAATGACCAAAAAACCCTAGTATATTCCTCATAGCAACTGAGGGGTTGTGTTGAAAAACACAATTACTCACAGGGGATGATGGATGATGATGATGTAAGGATGCATGATTAGCATACAAACGTGGTGTCATTTGTAATATTGTAAACACAACCTATCCTAATGCGAGTGCAATGGATGAAAATACCTAATGCAATGCAATTAAATGAATGCATGTGCAAAATGTAAAATGTAAATGTTTTTGTGTTTTTGATGTTTTGAATTATTTTTGGATTTTAATGATTTTATGATTTTTTTTTGGATTTTTATTGTTTTTAAGGGGGAAGGTACGCTACCTTAGGTACCCCTAGTGTGTGTGCCACTCAATGAAAGTGAGGAAGGTGTGATACCTTTGGAGGTCTCACTTTGCTTCATTGATCTTGATGTGGATGGTGGGGAAGGTATGCTACCTTGAGGACCCCCATTGTGTATGTCATTCACCGTAATATAATCAGCTTGCTTAGGAAGAGTGACAAAAATCAACTCTCCCTGTTGAGGCATGGACCTCTGTGAGGTGCCAATGTTTTGATGGGATACAACGAGTGAACCATCTACGTGGAGCTCATCCCATTCTAGCAGGTTTTCAACCACATTCTTGAATGAATGGCAGCCATGGATGTCATGCCCATGTATACGATGATAGATACAATAGAGGCTTTCATCAGGTGACCCAGGTTTGGGTGCTCTTGGCTTGAACTCTGGTAATGTGAATGCATTTGCCTCGTATAGCTTTTGAAATAGGGTTGTAGTAGTCATCTCAAATGTGACTACTCGATGAGGTGGCTTGTTAGGCCTATGAGGATGCGGCTGACCTTGGGGTCACAGATGGGATGATGTGGCCTGAACTAGGGTAGGAATGAGGTGCTATGGGTGAACCATCTATGGATAAAACCTCACTATCGATGAGATCTTGAACCACATTTTTGAACCCATAACAATTGTAAATGTCATGGCCCTTTATTCGATGATAGAGATAGAAGTGGTCCTCCCTATAACCTTTGGGTTTAGCTCTATTTGGGTCTAAAGGGTGTATAGTAGGTAGGGTGATGAGCTTAGCTTCTTGCAGCTTATGAAAAATGACTGACATAGGCTCATTTAAAGGAGTCCAAATGTGCTGCTAATGTTTTGAGCATGTAGCATGCATTGGCTTAGTTTGATGACAGGGTTGAGCCATAGGTATGTTAATTGTTTGCTTAGGGGGCTCTTATTGCTTTTTTGGTGCAAGGAATGGATTATTGACTATGATTATTTATCGGTTAACAAACTGAAGCTGCCTCTTTTTGAGCATGTTGTATATCATGGCTCTGAAACTACAACATGCATGAATGTCATGTCTATTTTATCTATGGTATAAACAATACTCATCCTCCTCATATCCTTGGGGTTTTGGATGATTCAGATCTAAAGGTTGAACCTCAGGTAAGGTGATGGCATTTGCAGCATATAATCGATTGAAAACCAATATTGTAGGCTCGGGTAATGGTGGATACATGCTAGGTTGTTGGTGCGGTCGACTTGGTGCTTGCTCTTGCTAAGGATTTTCTTGTGGTTGCACAGGAGGTGGTTTGGCCTTAGATGTGGGTTGCTTTTGTAGTTCCTGGCTATCAAGCTGGATCATGATAAATTGCAACGCCTCATTTTTTTGCTCCATCTGTACCTCTATATTAGTCAGGTGATCTTGTATACATTCTAAGACTGATAAGGCTTTCATGTGTATTGCTAGTGATGGGTTTGGAATACCATCATCGACTGAAGGAGGTGAAAGAGTGGGTGCTACAGAACCCTTAGGTAAATGCAAATCACCAATTTCCTTCATTTGAAATGATGTGGATGCTTCTTGATGATCCACTTTGATAGTGGCATCCACATGCTCTGGTTTGTTACTCAATTCATATTTTTATTTCACTTTGTAGTGTTGAATTGTGCGAGCTTGAGTACCCCTAGTTTGACGTGGGGGAGGCACCTATTCTTGCTCTTGAGGAGGTGCCATGAGAAATGAATCAGGGGTGACTAATTTCAATGGTTTTGGCCCCTTCGATGTGGTAGCAATATCTGATGACATCATCTGTTGTTTTAACTACTTTAGAGTCACTCGGTTTCTCTATTTTGATGTTGACCATTCCCATGAACTCGTGAGAAGGTGTTTTGGATTTTGGACTAGTTGTGGGTGGATCATCAACTGGCCAAGATGATTCTATATCAGTTATGTCAACTGATGTTTTCTTCTCCTCATCAGGTAAGGTGATACCATGAGTTTTGTTGATGGGAGAAGGTAGCGATGGCTTGATGCAAGCTTTAGTCGAATGTTTTTTGATTTCATCCGAGTGAATGTTTTGAGTCTTGCATGTCACAAGAGTTTCTTGTGGCTCTTTGATCACTTTGTAATATTTGAAAGGTTCGGGATCATTGGGGACCACATACACTTGTCCTTGATGTATGAATTTGAGGTTTTGGTGCACTATGGAAGGCACGCATTCCATGTCCCTCATCCATGGTCTACCTAATAATATATTATATTACCTCTCACCCCCAGGATATGACACAATGTAGGTATGGTATTTATCCCAACCTGGATAGGTAGGATTATTATGCCGATCATCGGGGAGGTGGCATCATTGAAGGCTCTCAATGTGAATGTTGAGTCCTTAATGTGTGAAGGTGGTAAATTTAAATATTTCAAAGCTACAACCATGATGATGTTGATAGATGACCCGATGTCAATCAAGACTCACTTGTATGGAATCTGATTGATGCTTGCTATGATGTGTAGAGGTGGATCGGGTTCATCTCTAGATATTGGCTTAATCTCCTATCTATGAAAGGTAATCACAAGGTCCTTATGTAAGTGAATTGAATTCAATGTTGGTAAGGATCATGATACATGATCAAATTTAGTTGGATTTTTTGGTACGTTGGATTGATCAAGGCATCTCTTGCTTCCTACTGTAGTATTGATCATACCGATAAAGCCCTCATCAAGTGGGGCTATGTGCACCTCATTGACATGCTCAACTTGATTGTTTTGGCCCTCATGGTTGGGAAGAGGGTTTTTGAATATGTTGATGTTTTGATTATCGATAGCCAAGGGACTATCTATTTGCAATTCATTTTTATCCAACATATTCTGCACCACATTTTTGAATGTGATGCAATCCTGGATATCATGGTCATTTTTCCGATGATATACACAGTATAAATCTTCCCTGTACCCCTTAGGTTTGGGGTGATTAGGATCCAGGGTGCACACCTTAGGTAAGGTTAGAGCCTTAGCCTCACATAGGCGGTTGAAAAGGGATGCCAAAGGTTCAGGCAATGGCGTGTAATTATGAGGTGCTCTATGTTGTTGTTTTTGTGCTCGATTATCATTGCGCTAGTTGTAGTGCACTAGGGGAGGTTGAGCTTGATAATTCTATTGTTGTTGGCTCTTCTCTCCTTTAGGAATATTTAACATGACTTGGTTGATAGGTGTAGGTTTACCTTGATACTATTGGTTGATTTCATGTGTTCTTATTATTCCATTCCTTCTTGGTTTAGAGCTTTAGATCTCCTTCTTGTAATTTGATATCTTCAATTACTTTGGCTTGTACCAAAGCCTCCTCGAATGTCGTATATTATTGTAGTTGAAGCAATAGCGATATATGTTTTGCATAAATTTTTATAAACATTCGAGTAAGTTCTATGGTGGGAATGGAGAATGATAGTTTTACCATTAGTTTTCTCCATATATTCCCATAATCTATGATTGGCTCATCATCATACTATCATAAAGTAGCCAGATCAGATAGATTAGTCTTCTTCTTGATGCCAAATGAGAAGCATTCAAGAAAAGCATTCGCCAATTGTTCAAAGTTGGTGATGTTATGCCTTGGTAATTGGTTATACCATTCCAAGGCTACACCTGAAAGGGTAATCACAAAAGTTCTTAATAACAAGGCATCATCATGTTGTAGTTGGAAACATGAATTCATAAAGCTTGTTATGTGTTCCTACACATCTTCATCACCCTTAAACTTATCCAATCTAGGCATTTCAAAATGTTTAGGATAAGCAGGGCTTGGTATTGATGGACACAAGGGTTGATTGTGAATCTTGCTTAAAGTGGAATTTTGACAAGCCATATCTTGTTTCTCGAGAGATTTGACTCTCTCGGTAAGCACTTTGTAAGCTTGAGAAGAGATGATCTCTTCCTCCCGAAGGGATCTTCAGGGTGCAAGTGGGGGTAAGTTCCTTTGAGATCAAGGTGGTCGATTGTACTCATCGACCACATCTATCAAGGATGGTTTAGGATACTACTGATCCTGATCATCTCGCTCTGATTCTTCATACTGCTCATGCTCAAGCTAATTTGGTGCTAGATGCTTATGTGGTCAAGAAGCATGTTGAGAAGTATGATGAATATGATGCTCTACTTGTCTAGTGTGAAGCTCAAGGTGCGATGTAGCATATCTCTCATTGAGTTTATGCCTATACTCACTAGTTGGAGGTAAGTTTGATCGAGCCAATCTGTTTGATCGCTCTTCACACTCCTTTTGATCAAGGATGTGTTGTTCTTCTAGACGGTGTTCATATAACCATTGGTGGAGCAACCACTATTGTTTTGCCTCTTCTCATTCTAACTTCTCTAAGCGCTCATGCTCCACATGCAAATCCTCCAATTGATCTTGGAGCATTTGTTCTCTTTGAACTACGTTTGACCTATGTGATCGATCTGATCGGTTTTTCGTATAGGGTCTTTGACTTTGCAACTCTGTGTGAGGGGTTTTGTTTACCTCAAATTGTGCAACAAGGTTGGCAACTCTCTTCCCTTGATTAATCGAGGTTGCATTGACATTAAGCTCTTCCCTAGGGGTACGATCCTCATGTAAGGATGTTGTGGGGGTGCCATGTGTTCACCTAGAACACTCACCTCAGGTACGGATAGGATACAACCAGGTTTTAGTTTCCTCTTCCATGATGTATTCCTCAATGGACCCAGTGGATCCACGAGGAGTACGATCATGATATATGCTTCCATGCTCAAATGTCCTATGTTGTGATCTTCCAGCACCTTGATCTAAGAAGTCAAGGTGATGGGTCTTCCAAGGTTGGGCAAGAGGTGTACCTCTTCCACCAATACTACGGTAGGATAAATGACACCCTCCATGTTTGGAAGGATTTGGTATTACAATGGGCATACGAATGGTCGCAATCCCTTTACCTCACCCCTCATTGGGTGGATTTGATCTCTCAATGTGATGAGATGAAGTAGGTCTAGAAATATTCTCATCTAGATCATGAGAAGATCTAATGTTAGTTCTCCTGGGTGGGGTTTCTTGGTGAGATCCACCATGAGTGGTGTTGTCTCCTCTAAGACTACCCAAAGTTCATTTAGGTATGTTATGGGTAGGTGTGTTGCCTCTAGGGTGGTCTAGACCCTCTGGTGCATTGGGTGCCACCTCAGTCATGGATTGAGGGTGGCCCCATGTAGTGACCATAACCTTGTGAAATTATCTCTTGTGTAAATTTTAAGAAACAAACAAAGTAAACAAGGTGATTATCTCTTTTAAGTTTTGCTTGTGTTTCCTAAAACTTATTTTGTACATTTTGATTTGTTGTGAATACAATATGAACTCTTATCATGTTTGCAATAGTTGATGTAATTCTTAGATTATTTAAAGCTTTCACCTATACACTCGCAACGACAAACCCGGTAATGACATCCAGGCTGTCTACCCACCAAAATATGGAGATGAAACCCATATCCGATCAGGGAGCATAGGTACTACCGATTCTCACCCAACACATAGGTAATGATATACCTTTCAAAGAAGAGTACATGCTATTTTCTATGGATAGGATAGTTCTTGAATCAACCTTGGCCATAGATAGGTAATGAAGAATAATTCTCAATCAACAAGCCAACCAAGTGGTAATGACTTCCACCATTGGTCTTGATCAATGGGTTGGATGTGAGAGCCCAACGCCATTGATGTTTAAACTTGGATCATGGTGTGTGATTGGTTTATTTTAAATTTGAATAAAAGTGCAATGCATCAAACATAATACAATGATTTTCAACTACATGCGAATAAATGGCATTTTATATTCAAAAATGTGGTATGTAAATGATGTTTAATATTCAGAAATATGCAATGCAAATTAACATGAATCAACCTTTGAACAAGCCCCAAGAAAATAGACCTACAACCAAGTCTAAATAGTAGCCGCTACTATAATCAGTGGTGCATAGTCATGGCCACTATACATAGTAGCAACTAGAATCCTAGTCATTGGCTTCTAGGGTGGCTAGTAGAGACAACCATTGTTCCTAGTAGTAGCTAGAAGAAACATAGAGAAAAAAATGATTTATCCCTTTAAATAATTTTTCTATGTGATTTAATTAATCCTACTACCTTTCAGAAACACAGAAAAAGCAAGAAATAGAAAAATGGAATAGGACCACTTACAGGTGGATCCACATCTAATGAAGAAATAGGCTGTTAACTATTTTACTATGTTTTCCCTAGTCATTGTCGATCAGGGTGGCTGTGATGCTAGCTACTGAAGCCAATGGTGGATGCTGCTAGTAACATTTAGCTCATAGCATTATTTTGAGCGGTTGTACCTGCATTAAGGAAAAATATAGAAACATTAGTAAGAAGCATAAAAATAGGGCATATCCGACCGTGATCACCACTTGTAAAGCTATAAAATCATGCATCTAAGCTATTTGTAAGCATGTAACAAATTGAAAATAATAAAACATGTAACCATTGCAAGATAAAAGATGATAAAAATGGGGTGCTCTTTATTAATCATAATAAATCTTGATTACAATCTTTCCCTCTTAGGGAATCCCTCAATTTGATACAATTATTACAAATGTTGTGGCCCCTCAAAGGGAAGAGATGCACTCCAATGATTTTCACTCCTCCACTACTTTGCTTATAAGAGGGCTTATTAGCTGCCTCCTTCTTTGATGTCAAGAAGTATGATCTTGATGATGCTCTTGGATCCTTGATTATCCCTATCACCTGCACACAAAGAAACTACAAGACATATCAATAGCATTATAAGCCTCTCAAGATGAGGCTATAGTTCCATGAAATATGTAAATAAGGAGAGGATGCATGAAATGATAAAGAAATACTTGAAAAAATGAAAGAATGCTTAAAATACTAAATTTAAAGAATGAAAATGCTGCTATAGTAGGTTAGAAATCCAATGAAAAGACTACTAATCTAATCTAATGGCTAAAAAAAAAGAGAAAATAGACATCATACCCTAGTCACTGATGCTCAGAGTAGCTAGCTCTACTAGCTACTATCAAAGTTAGCAACTACGCTTGTGGGATTCTATTTAAAATAGCGACCACGGTATGAGGGTTCTCATCTCTAAATATCAGGCTTGGCATCGATCAATTTCGATGCAAAGGGAATTGAAATTCTTGGTGCGTCCTCTCAAAATGACTTAGGGCAAGAAATTGGCTCAAATCGCATTGAATTGAGTGCTTGAACAAGTGATTGTTCTTCTCAAAATGTGGTAGTCTCCATTGGTGGATATGCACTTGTCATTGCTCAATTGGACAACACTTCATTACTCCTCAAGGGGATGTGAAATTGCTCTCCAATTCGATAGGGCTTTGCATTGCAATGAATTCAGGATTAATAAATTTATTTGGGAGGTCTTTAAATAGACTTCCCAAATCCTCACTTTGGCTTCTCAAGGAAGCCAAGATCAAGAACCAGTTGGCATGGAGCATTTAGGGCGAGGCTTCTGGAAGCTTCACAAAAAAAACCACCTAAGAACCATTGCAAATTGGTTAAATGTAACTAATTTTTCTTGGCTCGAGGAGCCCGAGTTGGTTATAGGGCTAGCTACTCTCACTCAGCATGGCTAGGGGTAAGCTGCCCTTAGCCACTATTGACAAGCGTAGCTTGCTCTTAGCCACTCTAATCATTAGCGATTGGGATCACAACTGTTGATGCCATCAATGGCTAGAGCTGCATAGGACTAGGCTACCCTAAATGAGTGGTTAGAACCACTACTGGGTCTTGGAAAGGTCCAAGGTCATTCATATGGTCTACAAAGGTGCCCATATGAGTAGTCTCCTAAACATGATGTGTTTTAGGTGTCTACACCTTGTTAAATGATGATGTTTTTATCTTTGTCATTGATGAAGATGATGGTTACACATATGTGCCCTAATGGTGTCCGAGGATCGTAGGGCTACAGAACTAATATGGGAGATACCTGCGGACACTCAGTGCTAACCACAATTACCCAGAGATGTTGTTTTGATACTGGTGGATGCTTTATAGACTTTGGTGGGTTCTCTATAGACTCTGGTGGGCACTTGGGAAGCTTGGGAGGGCATTTGGTGGCTAAGGAGAGGGTTGCAGAACTAGATCTAATTTGTGCAAGGTGGGTAGCGGTGGATGCAGAGGATGCAAACAATGATGAGGAGATGTGAGGATGGGTATGATAGAACTTAGGGAATTTATAAACTTAGGATACTTAAATTAAATACTTAGGGGTTGAGTCATCAAAATGACTCCTCTTTATAATATTCCCTTAGACTTGTTAGTGTTTCAACAACACTAAATGTGTGGCCAAGATTAAAACATGATGAAGGGTGGAGATTAAATTTGGGTAGGTGGCATGGATTAAGGCGGATGGATGGCTAGGATTAAATCATGATGGATGGCTGGGATTAATTCATACATATATTTATTTATTTATAAAAAATATATAAATATAATATATAAAATATTATTATTTAAATATATATTAAACAAATATATATAAATATATATAAATAATGGATAAATATGGACGGAAGCTATGAATGGATGACAAGTGGCTAGATTTTAGTGTCTACAGATATCCATTTTTGTACCATGTTGCATAAAACACAATGTGGTGCAAAAATATGAGACACCTATTTTGGCCTGATGAAGATGCAACTCTCTTTCATTGGGATGCAAAAATGATCTTAGAAGACAAAAGAATTTGGAGTGTGTAGCTTACCCCCTCAACTGGTGAATGAGTGAAAATAAATCTCACGAGCCAATTGACAGAATTGTGGGGTGAATTATGTGATTGAATTAAACAAGTGCAAATGTAGGATGTGAAATCAGATGATATGAATGATCTAAAATGTGATGTCATTTTTTCCCCAATGATAGAAGGGGTTTGTTGTAAAATGTAAATGATTGATTCTATTTTTGCCCTAACAAAGAAAAGGGGTTTTTTCCAAGTGTAGATGTCATGATCATGTAATATGTATCTCGTTGTAGGATTTAAAAATTATTTTTGGTTATCCCAAGTTAGGTGTGATTCCATGTTGTTGAATAAAATTTCTTTTGGCATCATTGAAATTCAAAGTGATGAAAATACAACAAGAAAAGAGTCAACTTTGGAGGGTATGCTAGTGACTATCAGATAATTCCCACAATTGGAACCAATCACCCTAGCTAGAGCCTATCTCTGTGATGACTATCAATGTAAAAGGAATTATGAGTTATGATTTTATCTATGTTTCAGGCTCCATGAATAAGGCCATTAATGATAGATTTTGAGCAAATTGGCCTTGACATAGTTTTACTAAAAAAAATGAGTGACCAAAAATGATTTTTATTTTGAACAAGGAGATATGTGATTATGAAAATGACCAAGTGTCCTTATGGTGGTATATCCATATTACCAAATTGCATGGTGTAGACACCTAAAACACATCATGTCGAAGGCAACTACTCATATGGGACATGCTACAAGACCATATGGAAGATCTTGGATAGAATCCAAGATAGAGTAGTGGTTATAACCACTCAATTTGGGCTCCTTGGCCTAATCAGTCTAAACCACAATAGAGACCTATGGTCTATAATATGAATTATGGTTAATACCTACGTTTCACAGCCTAGGCCACAGCTATGACCTATGATCTAAACTAAATTTTAGTTGACCTTCACTCGAGCCAAATCAATTGGAATGACTATTTGATCTAGAAGAAGGTAGTTGAAGGATGAAATATTCCAAAGGCTTCCAATCCAACTGTCCCAACTACCTCTTCTTGATCTTGGCTTCTCCATGAAGCCACCCCTAGCCCTTGGGTAATCTTATAATTACCCTTTCAAATTAGGGCAAAGATATAGTGCATTTTGAAGAACTATCAAAATACAAAAAAGAGAGCAAGCATTAGAGATTGAATTAACGAAGCCCTGTCAAATTGTGGACTCACTTGAGTGCATTGAGAAGGAGTGTTGTTATTCAATTGTAAACTAGTCAATAATAATGGCAATTCATGCCATGGATGACCTAAGGAGCTAGAATGCCAAGAAATGCTACTCAATTGTGGAATTCAACCGCAAAACCTGTCAGAGGACATTGAGGTGACCCTCGATCATCAATTTGACAAGGACGATCAATCCCATAGCCCTATAATTGGAGGCTAAATACACTTGATTGCTTGTCGTGGTTGATAGTCATGATGTACAATGCAAATCACTTGTCATAGCTATGGTTTGGAACATGTGATAGATCTCTTTACTATTTCTATTTTAGTATGCCTAATTAGGTTAGATTAGTCATTTTAGTGGTTTAATTCATGTTTAGAGATAATTTGACCGATATATTTAGGGTTTAATCAATCTTATTTTCATTATAGTAAGTAGGACATTAATGGCTTATTTTCATGTTAACTTGCTTAATTTCATGTAATTGATCAAGTAGATAGATAGCTGCACTTCCTACTTTCATTTTTCTAACAATATTTATGAATCTTGCACAATTTTAATATGTTTTATCCATATTCTTGATTTCATAGTTTTTATGGTATCTTTATACATATTTTCCTCAAAGGGCCTCATCATGAGAGGCTGCATTTTTGTTTAATGCTTTTGTGTTGTTTCTTGATCGCAAGAAAGCAGGTTCAAAGGATATTCAATCATCTAATTCCTTCCTCAACACAAAGAAGAGGGTTAAAATCCACCCTAGAGTAGTTTGTGACTATTTAGATAGCATTAGTATTGTGCCTACCCCATTGGGTGATTTGGAATTGTATCGATTGTATCAACATTTGGGTGACCCTAAGAGGGGTATGATTGTAATCGAGATTATTTATCAATATTAATAAAAGAAATGTCTAGTTTCTCATTATGTGCAATATTGTATCATTTTATACTTTTATGTTGATTTTTATTGATGCAGTAGATATACACACTACTTTTTGGATAGGTCACAAGGATATCACAACGAAACTCCGTAATTTATGCAACTGATATTTGACCCCTGTGTTTTTTTGATATCAGGTGCAAACCGCAGGTTTCAGCTATGGTCTCATTTTTTGCCCATAGCTTCAAAATACGGTCTATAGTCTGAACCACACATTAAACCTACGGTTCATAGAAGACACAACAGATAGTAGGGAGCCAAAGCTTGATTGGATGAGGACCTAAGGTAGGAACTTCTTTATTCTATCTGTGTTTTCCAAAAAGCAAAAAAGGGAAAATTTAATTAAGACACTAAAAGGGAAATGAATTAGGTCTTAGGGTTTCTTTTTCTTAGTTTGGCTAGGTACTACTAAGAACAATGGACCTCTGAGTGTAGTTTGTCCTAGAATATAGCATGCCAGGTTTACATTGTGTGTTGGTTTGCATGCTTGAGGCCCAATCAGAGGCTATATCATTGCAATTTGCTTTGTAAAAAATTCATATAGGATATAGCATGCATTCTATTAAATTAAACATTTCTTTTTGCATATCATGTAGAAAATAATCATTCATGTTGTATTATGCATTTTTCTTTCTATGCAAAGAGTAAAAAGAACCACACACACCATGTTGCAATTAAAATATAGTGATTCGGGAGTGACATCCAACCACTAGTAGTGTCCAACGACGGTGGTAGTCATTTCTATCCATTGGCCCAACTCCCACATACCTATTGTTCTAGACCAAGGCCAGGCCCAAGAACTATTCGTACCTTGGAAAATTTGCATGTATTCTCTTCGGAGGGTATAATGTTGACTGGGGAAAATGAGTGAGGGACTGGTAGGACCAATACTCCTTGTCTAGGTGTGGAGTTTCATTGCCACATACAGGGGATTTACATGGCCTGGATTCACACCCAGGTTGTCGAGCTGTAAGCGTATCGGTGAAAGCTGATTAAACTAAGAATATCATCCAACAAGATTTCAAAAATGATAAGAGTTTCTCATACTGATATAATAAATCATTTAAACAACATCAAAAATTTTAGGGCTCAGTTTTAAAAATGTAAAGGAGATAATCATATTGTTTACATTGTATCCTTCTTTATCGCTTAATTCATCAAGATAAGGCCTTTCTTGAGGCTAAAATTTTTAGTAAGAGAGGTTTCCTCTCAAGACTCATCTATTTGGTACATCATGACAACTAGGCATAGTCAAGCTCACTCATGAGCTAATGACTCAGAATATGTGGGGAGAGGCCCTCAAAGCCTCTGATATTCTCTTGAGGATATTTCAGATCTTGTACGCCTCCTTGCTAGGCGTCATACTCATCATTCACCTGAGGATCTTATCCTCCTGGTGTGACACTCTGATAGTCATTGTGATATGCCTTCATCACACAAGGGGTCCTCACATGGAGGTGATAGGTTTTCCACACACATGGAAATAACTAGCATTATTAGGTCTCATCCTAGTAAGGCAGAGAGTTGTGGATCTTACTCCACAAGTCAGTCGTATAGGTAACCTAAGCCTCATGCAGCCCATAAGAGGTGACTACTCCAAGACCAATTGGAGGAGGCATGCATTGAGTGTGAGTGTCTAGAGCATGAGTGTGCAGAGAGGAAGAGAGTGCATAAACAGAGGTTGGATGAGCTCCAAAAATAGAAAGAGAGGATTTACCAGTAGAAATTATGTGAAGAACAATCATGTGAGGTTACTCCTGAAAAGAAGCTCATACCTAAAGTTCTTAGACAACAAGTCAATGCGATGCACCCTACGCATTGTCAATAGTTGCCTCTTAAGAAAGTAGATAGCCATTATTATAGGTGGATAGACATACCTAAGGTTATCAAAAAATAATAGAAATATAGGTTCAAGGATCCCATGCGCAAGCATGAGGTTGATAATAGGCAAGTTTGACAGGTGAGCAATGTCAATTCTCAAAATTCATCACAATACTTGGGGCATATATAGTCCATTCCACCATACAAGGATCCTGTGATCACTTTCCATAAATAGGAAATCAAACCTATCCTTGTCAAGGAATCTGATCTTCCATTACATATCATAGTGAGGATAAATCATATTGCGTATAAGCGAGTATTGGTGGATACAGGATCATCGATTAATATCATCACCACATCAGCGTTCAAACATCTCAAAATTCTACCTTCCCACATCAAGGAATCAAATTTCATGCTACAATATTTTAATGATTTGGAATCCCCTATAGTAGGCACAATAGTCCTCCCCCTCAAGGTGGGACAAAATATTTTTTCTTCATTGTGCTATATTTTAGAGGGATCAATACAATATAACCTGCTGCTTGGAAGGTTGTGGATAAGAGCCATGGAGTACATACCATCCATAGTGCATTAGTGGATTAAGTACACCCATGCAAATGAAGTTCATGTGGTTGAGGTGGACCTAGATCCTTTCAAGTATTACAAACTGGAGAATCATCCTCAGGAATCTAGTGGGATGCCTATGCATCTGTAAGCTAAACATGATGAGTCTATCTGAAGTTCGAATGCAGCCTTACAGACTGTGGTGGAGTTACCGTCACCACCACTATCACCTGTAGAGTCACCTACAACTCCTGCATATCTGGTCTATAGGGAAATATTGCTAAAATTGATCACAAAGATGCTCATATCTACCTTGTATGTGTCATTAGAGGATCCTCATTCTCCTATCAAAAGGGAGGTACCCAACTTGATCACAGATACACCTGAGTGTGTCATACCCTCATCATCCATCATGTCATAAGATAGTCCTCATGGGGATGATGGTGAATGTACAAAGCATATGGAGGTAGACACCACAGTGTCACCCCTCATGGAGACCATTGAGGATTTAGGTCAGTTTCTTTTTGAGTCTCTACATGTTGAGCCTATCCTTGATGCATCAAATGAGCATGAGGAAGATTCAATTGTTGCAATTCAGATGCTACAACCCCAATAGGTTAATAAATCATCTAGGACTCATGAAATTGTGGAGTCATCTTCTCATGAGTTCATAGGAATGGTTGAAATTAAGTCAGAATATCGAGTGACTCTAGAGAAAATAGAGCAAGATATGGGCCAATCACACATTGCTTCTACGGTCAAGGGATCCAAATATTTAAAATTAGTCACTTATGACTCATTTCTTGTGCCACCTTCTCAAGGACAAGAGCAAGCATGTACCCCATATTAGGCTAGGGGTACTACATCTGACATAGTTCAATTCTCTCAAGTAGAATAGTAGCATGAACTGAGTCATGCGCATGAGCATGAGGATAGCACTAATGAAGTGTAGCATCAAGAAGAATTCGCATCAACCCAAGTGAATGAAATAGGTGATTTGAAATTACCTAATGGATCCATAGCATCCACTTTTTTGTTTCCTTCAAATGATAAAGGTATTTTGAATCAGTCATTGGAAATACATATGAACTCTTTGTCAGTCTTGCAAGCCATTCTAAGTTTTCTAGAACAAATGGAACATTGAATGGATGAGCAAGATGAAGCGTTGCATTTTATCATGCACGGGCTTGGAAAATCAGGTTCACAAAAGCATCCCTTATTTGAGGAAAAACCACTTCCTGTGCAAGTACAAGAAAAACCTCAACAAAAGCAAGAGCCCATGCGTCCTACCCAACCATTAGGTCCTCAAAGTAAACCAATGTGGGTTGGCCACCCAAAACAGTCGTAGCACATTCAGACTCCTTTAAAAGAGTCTATGTCTGACATATTTAAGAAGTTGCAAGAGGCTAAGGTCATCACCTTACCTGATATCACCCCTTTAGACCCAAATAGAGCTAAACCTATAGGTTACAAGGAGCATCACTATTGTCTCTATCACCGAATAGAGGGTCATGGCATTCGAGATTATCATGAATTCAAGAGTGTGGTGCAAAACCTAATAGATAAGGGGGTTTATCATGAATATGGTTCTCTTATAGTGCCCCAAAATGTTGAAGCGAAGGTCAAACCTCCTCACGAGTGACCCCAAGGTCATCAGTCACCTTGTAAGCTCGATAAGCCAGTGCAGCAAATAGTTTCATTTTAGATGACTACTCTAACTTTTTTCCAAAGTTACATGAGGCAAAGGCGTTCATATTGCCCAAAGTCAAATAAAGGGTATCCAAGACTGGGTCACCTTGTAAGAGTGCCTTTTGTGTGTATCATCGAGCATGTGGACATGACATTTGGGGTTTCCAATCATTTAAGGGGGTCATCCAAGACCTAGTAGAATGAGATGCGATCCATGGGGATGGTTCTCTCATTCACCCTCACCAAGACATAGGCACTCTGGTGAGGTTTGTTCCTCATCTGGGAGAGTTGATTTCTATCACTCTTCCTAAACAAGCTGATTACATTTTAGTAAATAGCATGCATGTTGGGGGTCTTCAAGGTAGCATACCTTCCCCACCATCCATGCCAAATTTTATAAGGCAAAGTGATGGATCTAGAGGTATCACACTTCCCTCACCGTCATCGAGTGGCATACACATTGGGGGTATATAGGGCAGCATGTCCTCCCCAAAAGGCTCCAAGGGTTCTAAAAACCTCTTGGTCATATCAGCAAAAGGCTCCAAGGGTTCCTAAAATCGCTTGGTCATGTTAGTCAAAGGCCTCGAGGGTTTTCTTATAACTACTCGGTCATCCCAAAAAGGCACCAAGGGTTTTTGAGAAATCGCTTGGTCAACCCAAAGGTCCCAAGGGTTTGCTTAAAATTGCTTGGTCATCCTAAAAGGCTCTAGGCTCTCTTGTGAGTAGTTTGGTCAATCAAAAAGATCCAAAGGTATTTCAAACCTTTGGTCAACCCCAAAAAGGCACCAAGGGTTTTTGAGAAATCGCTTGGTCAACCCAAAGGTCCCAAGGATTTGCTTAAAATTGCTTGGTCATCCTAAAAGGATCTAGGCTCTCTTTTGAGTAGTTTGGTCAATCAAAAAGATCCAAAGGTATTTCAAACCTTTGGTCAACCCCAAAAGGCTTTGAGGGTTTGCTTAAAACCGCTCGATCATCCTAAAAAGCTCCAAGGATTTTCTAAAAAATTGCTTGGTCAATTTAAAGGTTCCAATGGCATTTCCTCACTGTTTGGTCACTCCTAAAGGCTCCAATGATATTTCCTCACCATTTGGTCACTCCTAAAGGCTCCAACGACATTTTCTCACTGTTTCCAGATATAAAGGCTCAAAATAAATAAAAATTTAAAAATCAATAAAATCCAAAAAAATTGGTAAAGCATAAATCCAAAAATATTTGCATTTGCATTATGCATTTTTCATTTGCATTCACACATGCATTCACTGCATTGCATTGCATGTAAGTATTCTTCATATGTTGCACTCCGTAATAGGATGGATTGTGTTTGTCAATCTTACAAACAATGCAACGTTTGTGTTTTCATCATGCAACTCTGTATTTATCATAATCCATCATTCATGTGAGTAATTATGTTTTTCAACACAACCCATTTTGTTGCTATGGAGAATATACTAGGGTTTTTCGGTCATTCAACCATACCTAGATGTCTTCTCAAGAGTTGATAGAAATATTGCTTTGCTTTTGTAGCTAAGGTTCAATTAGTATAGCCCTTAGAATATCAGAATCCTATCACTAATCAATAAATTAAACAATCCTAATAAGGACTAGGGGAAGATGAAAGCCACAAATCAGGACTAGGTATCCTGAGGTGAAAAGAGTTATTCTCTCTTATCCCCCTATGCATAGGATATGGGAAATTTTGGTAATTGGAAAAAGGACAAGTTCATTCCCTACCCAAAATCCCTTGCTTATGATAAAATGAGAAATATCCCAGAGTGACATCCCACATCAATCCTCAAGATTGATATCCTATATTGATATGATAGATCGACATCCCATATTGATATCATAGATCGATACACTCAATCGATATCCCATAAATAGTTTCCCCCAAAGTTAAAACCCCAAAGGGTTGTTTTTGAAGAAAATTATCAAATGTAGATTCCAACAAATGAAGATCAAAAATCAAAGTTCAAGTTAAGATCAAATGAAAATTAGAAATCAAATTTCAAATGAAGATCAAATGAAGATCAGAAAGCAAGTTCAACTAAAGATCAAATGAAGATCCAAAGAAAGTTCAAAGTAAAAGTGGAATGAAATCCCTTGCATAATTATATATGAGCAAGTATCCTAAAAATTTGAATAAAAGAAGGGAGTGAACTTGAATCCATGGAATTTCCAGCACTACTATACCTTACGCATGATGATATTTTTGATGAATTAGTACATCGCTTATGTACATACCAATGTTTGAATGTGGAAGAGATAGCTTCAGGTTGAAGAACACAAGCTTATACTGAGAAGGTGGGGTGAACAGTATAAGAACTCTTTTTACTTTTCCTTTATACTTCAATACAGTAAAGCTAAATATCCAAAGCAATATCAAAGCAATGCACAAGATCATCCACAAAGTGACAGCAATTTACGTGGTTCATCCACAAAAATTTTCTCTAAAAGTTATCTCAAAGTTCTTTGGGAAACCTTCCCAATTACAATTTTTATGAGCCTCGACTCAAAGGAGATACCTTCCCCTAATCTGAATTTATGAGCCTCTGCTCAAAGGAGATACCTTCCCCTTCCTATGCTTTGGCTGGTGATCCTCTAGAAGACCTCTGCCTCTGCTGCCCTTAGCAAATGGAACTCTATCGACAGAAGACACCTATATTCCCTGCTCTGGCTGGAGACCTCTGTCCTCAACTCTATCACCTCAAAGCTAGTCCTCGAATTTGCACTAAACACAATCCTTTGGTCTAGCACAAATGTCCTTGTCCTCTGTCTTTGATCTACACCAAACACAGTCCTTCGGTCTGGCACAAATGTCCTCGGGTTCTTCTAATAGAACCAATGCACCTCTGTCCTCAAGTTCTCTGATAGAACTATCAAACTTAGCTTCACAAGTCTTCCGCTAGGACCTATCCAAAACTTCTCACAAATCCCCAATGGAACCTATCCAAAACCTGCTCACAAGTTCATCAAGAAAACTTGCTTGGCATGAACCCACAAAGAGAATTGTTAGAGACCCAATGTGATTCATCAACCTCATAGAAGCATAAAGAGAATTGTTAGAGACTCAATATGTTCTATACTTAACTCCCAATCTCAATCTCAACAGAATAAGATAGATGTAGTATGCTTTTCTCAAGAACATGAAACACAACCCAACAATTGCCAACCATGCAATATCTCATATAACAATGATACTCATGTTATTTCCAACAACCAATATCTTTTCTCAACCAATTAGGGCTTCAACAACAATGCTCAAAGAAAAGGTTTAACCAACATCATTCAATTCAACATTAACCTTGAAGCATTCAACCAATCATCACAAGAAAAGGAAACAAGTAGAAATCCTTTTCCCTCCAAAGATATTTGAAAAAAACAGCCACCAACACAATATCACCAAATGCAAAGAATAACTTGTTCAAATCAACTCAATGGAGTAAGCCCAATATTATGTATCAAGTAAAGTACTAACTTCATCAACACAACCACTATGGAAGCAACTCATCCATCAATATCAAAACAGCCAACTAAGGGTTTCATCATCTCAATGCAAGTAACAAGACTTACAAACATAAACCCTAGTGCACAATGCTTCCACTACCTCAAACCAGAATTATGCATTCACCAAAACTCTCATTAATGATAACAATGCATAAGTAGTTTTCAACAAACCATAAACTAGGACTTACACTCAACCAAAGGAAACCTTGTTGAAAACCTTTTCACTCCAATCTTATTTCAGGAATAACATACACCAATCATACTCATAAGAAGAATGTGCCCATACCTTATTGAAGTGAAGGAACCCCTTTGGAAAACTACTACCATCACAAAATTCTTTTGCCAATCTTCACAAGGGTTAGTAGATCACAAAATAATCAACATTACTCCACTTTTCAATAATCATTACCAAAGCCTTTAATTGCACAATTTCCTTATCTCTCCTAAAACCACTTGTACCATAAAATAAAATACAACATTGCATAACTTTATAACTCCCTTATTACTCCTTTTAAAACATACATAGTAAAGCTTATGAAAGCAAAATAATTCCTTACATTTTTGTCCTTTTGTTCTTTATTTGAATGTTTTCCTTTAGCATTGAAAGCTTTCTTGAACAAGTTACAATGATTCACATCCACGTGGTTTTTGACCAATTGCCTTGCTGCCCTTTTCACTATCATGACTATAGCATCTCGCTGCCACGTGTATACCTATCTTCTAGAGTAGTGCAATCGTAGAGGTCTACCTGCACTCCTATAGTTAGTATGTCCAAACTATGGTATCCAACTGCAATCATCGCAAGCCTTGTGTCATCTAGATCAGCACAACTGCATCAGTCCAAAATACGTAGCTATGCCGTAAATGTGGAAACCCTAGCACACTGTGTGAAACTGTTCCAACTTCAGCAACCGTGACTTCTAGGTTTTGTTGAACCTTCTAACAGTTTTCAACGTTCATTCCTTCAGTCTTGATGATGGATTGTTGCATGGCGTTACCTCCTTTCGATGATTTGCAATCAAAGCTTTGCGATGGTGCTTCTTCTTCTTTTTGACTTCTAGCTTGATGTCTCACTACCTTCATCGAAGAGTTCCAGCAGGACATTCCTTTTTAACTTTGATGACTACACCCTTCCGAGACGTCGCCTCCATCCCACTCTAACTCTCACAGAGATTTCTCCTTCGCTGTCAATGCTTACGCAATCTTCTGCATCCACTTTGGCACTACTCCTAAGCATCATTTGAATCTCCACCGTGAGCCCTCCTCTTTGGAACTGCTCCCGAGAATCTTTCTTCGTTAGCGCAGGGGCTCCGACTAAATCGAAATTGCACAAGGATTCATATCGAAAAACATTACTTTATTTAATGAATTCCATTGCCACCTTTTATATGCACTTCGCTGCATTACCAAACACGTCGGCATTTCCAAACACGTCGGAATACTTTAATTTAATTTTAAAATATTAATTTAAATTTTAAATAAATAAAATTTAAACTAAATATTTAAAATTAAATATCTTCATCACCGGGGCACCTTTTTCAATGAAACGAAGAGCCAACTTGGGTTTTAAGAAAAACCCATTTCAAATATGTTGTCCATGGTTTTAAATAAAACCTTTTATTTTTTCTGCCTTGGTTTTCACAAAAACCCTTTCGCTTCTTGACATCAATGACAACATCAACACTTGAGCAAAGGCAATGTACCCAATGTACCCAAAATTGCCAACAATCTCCCCCTTTGTCATTGATGGCAAAACTTTACTAAAAACACATCTTCAAGAGCCAAAACTGAAATCACTCTCTTTGAAGTTTTGCTCCCCCTGACTTGAAGCTTTCCTCTTCACTTGAAGCTCTCCCCCTCACTCATATCTCTCCCCCTTTGTCATCAATGGCAAAGGGCCACCTTTGGGGCTCGGAACTAAGAATGAGCCTCTTAGCTTAGTCCCTCCCCCACCTCCTGATGAGGTGATTAATTTTGGAGTGGGAGTAAAAATCCCATTAGGCACTAATCATCATCAGTGTCTATAACTTCCTTGCCAGGCCTTCTCTTGAACTCTTTTTCCATATTCCTATTCCTGTCATTTTTTTGATCCTTGGACCTGATCATGCCACTGTTCCTGTTCCTGTATCCTGGAATTTTAGCTCTACATTGTCTAGCTATGTGACCTTCATTGTTGCACTTGTAACAAGTAACAATGTTATTTCTTTGAGGCATACCTGTTCTTTGAATCCATCTATTCTGATTAAACCTGTTCCTATTATTTGCCTTGCAATGAACTGCCTTGTGCCCAAACTGATTGCAAGAGTAGCAATACCCATGAAAGAAATTACCACTTCTAAAACTGTCATTTACCTTCTTCACTTGAGCCATGCAATGTATAGCCATGTGACCAAATCTGTGACACGCAAAACATCTGCCTTGAAACTTTCCATTATTTGACCTCTTGGGTCCTAAAAACTTCTTCTCATTCTGAATTCTATTTTCTGTTCCTGTGCATCTATCATTCAAGTACTCATGATCAGAAATACTTTCCTCATCAAAAATCTCTTCCTTTTGGAGTCTCTCACTAGACTCTCCAACTTGTTCCTTGTGTAGCTTAATGAAACCGAGACCTATTTTATCTGTTGGTTTTCTTTGTCCTTTGATGAGAGATTTAACCTTCTTGGAGCTATCCTGAAATTTGTAGAGCTTATCCTTGTACTCTTTATTTTCTTCTTTCAAAGAAGACATTTTCTGCTCTAACTCACTATACTCAAGAACCTTAGACTTCAACTCATCCTTGAGTTCTTGTTTCTTAGCCATAGAGATGTCAAGACTTTCTATGAGATCATCTCTCTCCATACAACATTCATCTAACTTATCCTTGAGTCTAGCATTCTTATTTCTTTCCTTTTTCAAAACACCAAGAGCATTAGTAAGTTCATATTCAAGATCCTCTATTTGATTGCACTTTGAATTATCAAGACCTTTTTCAGATTTCTTATCACTAGAGGTTCTACCCTTTTCAAAAACCATACATGCATCTTCCTTATCATTTTCTGAAGCATCCTCATACATACTAGCAACCAAATCATTATTTTTGCAATTATCCTCAAGGTGCCCACAATTTCCATATCTAAGACATTTCGGTTCTTCCTCCTTTTCTGATATAAACAATATCTCATTTTTATAATCACCTAAAGAACTTTCACTATCACTACTAGAACACTTACTTGCTTTGTCAAGGTAGACGCTCTTCTTTTCTTTATTGTTGTGATCATATTTGATTTCAAGAGTTGTATTGGCCTCTTCTAATTGTTTCTTCAATGAAACAATCTCTTCTTTTTGTTTGCAACAAACAGTCTCTTTCTCATTGATTTGAGACCTGAGAGTTTCTTCACTCTTTTTGAACTCTTCTATTTTCAGCTTTAGATTGCTAACAAGTTTGTTAGATTCCTCTTCATGTTTGCTATATATACTGACTTTATTACTCATTTCTTCTATCTGCATCCTTAAACTGTCAATTTCTTTTTCTAGCTTGCTGCAATACTCTGTTTTCTTGGATGATTGCATTTCGTGATCTTCAGAAATTTTCTTGTAATATTCTGCTTGTACTTTCAAATTGGTGATTATATCTTCTGCATCCTCAACCTTTTTACTTAGGTCTGAAATCAGTTTTTGTTTCCAATTTGCTTCTGCATCACTTCCTTCTTTATCACACTCTTGTTCTGAATCTGTTTCTTCACCAATTTTGAAAGGATCATCTTCATCTTCATTACTACTAAACCCATGGCAGTGATGATCATTGTGATAGAGTTGACCACAAACAAAACATTCTCTTCCTTGTGAGAAATCAGCTGCAAAGTGATCGATCTTCCCACATCTGGTGCAAAACTTTATTAATTTGGTTTGTTCTCCATTGTTTGATTCATCTCTTGAATCTATTTCCATTCCCAAAGCAGCAACATTGAGATCATCTTCATTTTCTTTCATGAACCTGTGAGATTTCTTTTTCTTGTGTCTAATGGTTTTTCTTTTGCCTTTCCTTGCCATTTATGTTATTGCAAGATCTTCCTTCAAGTTGTTTAAACTTTTTCGAAGAAACCTGCTCTGATACCAATTGAAGAACACAAGCTTATACTGAGAGTGGGGGTGAACAGTATAAGACCTCTTTTTACTTTTCCTTTATACTTCAAAACAGTAAAGCTAAATATCCAAAGCAATATCAAAGCAATGCACAAGATCATCCACAAAGTGACATAGCAATTTACGTGGTTCATCCACAAAAATTTTCTCTAAAAGTTATCTCAAAGTTCTTTGGGAAACCTTCCCAATTACAATGTTTATGAGCCTCGGCTCAAAGGAGATACCTTCCCCTAATCTGAATTTATGAGCCTTTGCTCAAAGGAGATACCTTCCCCTTCCTCTGGCTCTCGTCGGTGATCCTCTAGAAGACCTCTGCCTCCGCTGCCCTTAGCAAATGGAACTCTATCCATAGAAGACACCTGTCTTCCCTGCTCTGGCTGGAGACCTCTGTCCTCAACTCTATCACCTCAAAGCTGGTCCTTGAATTTGCACTAAACACAGTCCTTCGATCTAGCACAAATGTCCTTGTCCTCTATCTTTTATATGCACCAAACACAGTCCTTCAGTCTGGCACAAATGTCCTCGAGTTCTTCTAATAGAACCAATGCACCTCTATCCTCAAGTTCTCTGATAGAACTATCAAACTTAGCTTCACAAGTCCTTTTCTAGGACCTGTCCAAACCTGCTCACAAGTTCATCAAGAAAACTTGCTTGGCATGAACCCAAAAAGAGAATTGTTAGAGACCCAATGTGATTCATCAACCTCATAGAAGCATAAAGAGAATTGTTAGAGACTCAATATGTTCTATACTTAACTCCCAATCTCAATCTCAACTCTATCTCAATCTCAATAGAATAAGATAGATGTAGTATGCTTTTCTCAAGAACATGAAACACAACCCAACAATTTCCAACCATGCAATATCTCATATAACAATGAAATTCATGTTCTTACCAACAACCAATATCTTTTCTCAACCAATTAGGGCTTCAACAACAATGCTCAAAGACAAGGTTTAACCAACATCATTCAATTCAACATTAACCTTGAAGCATTCAACCAATCATCACAAGAAAAGGAAACAAGTAGAAATCCTTTTCCCTCCAAAGATATTTGAACAAAACAGCCACCAACACAATATCACCAAATGCAAAGAATAACTTGTTCAAATCAACTCAATGGAGTAAGCCCAATATTATGTATCAAGTAAAGTACTAACTTCATCAACACAACCACTATGGAAGCAACTCATCCATCAATATCAAAACAGCCAACTAAGGGTTTCATCATCTCAATGCAAGTAACAAGACTTACAAACATAAACCCTAGTGCACAATGCTTCCACTACCTCAAACCAGAATTATGCATTCACCAAAACTCTCATTAATGATAACAATGCATAAGTAGTTTTCAACAAACCAGAAACTAGGACTTACACTCAACCAAAGGAAACATTGTTGAAAACCTTTTCACTCCAATCTTATTTTAGGAATAACATACACCAATCATACTCATAAGAAGAATGTGCCCATACCTTATTGAAGTGAAGGAACCCCTTTGGAAAACTACTACCATCACAAAATTCTTTTGCCAATCTTCACAAGGGTTAGTAGATCACAAAATAATCAACATTACTCCACTTTTCAATAATCATTACCAAAGCCTTTAATTGCACAATTTCCTTATCTCTCCTAAAACCACTTGTACCATAAAATAAAATAAATCACAACATTGCATAACTTTATAACTCCCTTATTACTCCTTTTAAAACATACATAGTAAAGCTTATGAAAGCAAAATAATTCCTTACGTTTTTGTCCTTTTGTTCTTTGTTTGAATGTTTTCCTTTAGCGTTGAAAGCTTTCTTGAACAAGTTACAATGATTCACCTCCACACGGTTTTTGACCAATTGCCTTGCTGCCCTTTTCACTATCATGACTATAGCATCTCGCTGCCACGTGTATACCTATCTACTGGAGTAGCGCAATCATAGAGGTCTACCTGCACTCCTGTAGTTAGTATGTCCAAACTATGGTATCCAACTGCAATCATCGCAAGCCTTGTGTCATCTAGATCAGCACAACTGCATCAGTCCAGCATACATAGCTATGTCATCCATGTGGAAACCCTAGCACACTGCGTGAAACTGTTCCAACTTCAGCAACCGCGACTTCTAGGTTTTGTTGAACCTGCTAACAGTTTTCAACGTTCACTCCTTCAGTCTTGCTGATGGATTGTTGCATGGCGTTACCTCCTTTCGATGATCTACAATCAAAGCTTTGTGACGGTGCTTCTTGTTTTGTTTGACTTCTAGCTTGACGTCTCATTGCCTTTGTCGAAGAGTTCCAGCAGGACATTCCTTTTTAACTTTGATGACTACACCCTTCCGAGACGTCGCCTCCGTCCCACTCTAACTCTCACAGAGATTTCTCCTTCACCGTCAATGCTTGTGCAATCTTCTGCCTCCACTTTGGCACTGCTCCTGAGCATCATTTGAATCTCCACCGTGAGCCCTCCTCTTTTGCGCTGCTCCCGAGCATCTTTCTTCGTTAGCGCAGGGGCTCCGACTAAATCAAAATTGCACGAGGATTCATATCGAAAAACATTACTTTATTTAATGAATTCCATTGCCACCTTTTATATGCACTTCACTGCATTACCAAACACGTCGGAATTTCCAAACACGTCGGAATACTTTAATTTAATTTTAAAATATTAATTTAAATTTTAAATAAATAAAATTTAAACTAAATATTTAAAATTAAATATCTTCATCATCGGGGCACCTTTTTCAACGAAACGAAGAGCCAACTTGGGTTTTAAGAAAAACCCATTTCAAATCTGTTGTCCATGATTTTAAATAAAACCTTTTATTTTGTCTGCCTTGTTTTTCACAAAAACCCTTCCGCTTCTTGACATCAATGACAACATCAATACTTGAGCAAAGGCAATGTACCCAATGTACCCAAAATTGCCAACACAGGTGTATCGTATCGCCTAGTGGTCTAGTCCAACTAAAATATAAACCTAGGATTAGAAAAAAATTTGCAGACCCCCTATCTTAGCAATGGGCTGAAATAATCCCGATTGACATTGGGATATGCTTATGTTTTATCTTAATATATTAATGTGCACACAAGGATAATGAAAAGTTAGGGCCTATCCTAGAAAAATACTTACATTTTAGAAGTCTAGTTGGTCAGTATACAACTTTTGATTAGTCAACTAGGGTGGTTGAGTCTCATGGTAAACCTCAAAAATTTCCAAATAGCAACAATCCAATTTTCAAATACATTCATAAAACATCAATTTATTTTTATAAGAGTTTGTCTATTAAAATTATTTGTATTATATGATTAGATACCGGATGGATGTCAGAAATGATATTTATATGGCCACTGATTATATCATAAATATTCTTTTAATTTACAAAATCTTATGAACAAAACACATAAATCATTACATTTCACATATGGGTGTATTATCTTTCACAAAGAGATAAAGCAATTACAATCCATGATTGTTATATATTTTGTGGTGTCATCCATTAGATTGTTAAACACATATCACATTCATTCCTTATGTTCTAAGTGATTAAATCATACAGGTTCATTTACATTAGATTATCATAATGTAAATAATGCACTACATACATTGCATCAGCACATCGTGACATCATAATAAATTAAATGCATACGATAAAGAAAAATTAAATATGCATTTAAAAGTAAACATTGCATCCATATGCATCCATCATAAGTTGCACATCTAAGCATCTAGATCACTGCATATCATTAGCCTCATAAATTAAATAGCTATCTAGTGCATGTCATCCATAAATTGCATACATATAGCATAATCACATCATCATGTAGGCATTGCATTCATCATTGCATCCATAACATAAAATCAAAACAAAAACATTTGCAAACATCAACTGGGGCATTATCAATATCAATCCCCAAAAGCTCCAAATAAGTCTAAACCTTTGGTATTTTAATTCAAGTCATAAATGCACATATTTTCTCATCATAAGGAGTTTCATAATGGACATTAAAGCATATCTACAAGTCCAAAAATTTCAAATTTTCAAAATTAACAAAAAAATTAAATAAATCAAAATTCATAATTATTCAGCATATCATCGATATTATCATTCACTACAAGCCTAATGGACATTGCTATCATTTTGATTCCCTAAGAAGGCCTTCATGGCTAGACCGCTCCACATGATAGGAATATGTAATTATTCAAAATGATGTAATCATAGTTGATTAGGCCTAGCCACGTAATTAAATACTCAAATCTAAGTTTGTGCAGACCATTCATAGTGGTCAAGCGACCTTGTCGCTTTATTCATTGCCATTACCCTCATTGACTCATAACTTGAGGGGGTAGTCATAATATCATAATCATAATCAAAATCAATAGAAGATCCCTAAAATCGTAGATCTCTTGATCTTGTCAAAACTACGTTCGTCTTACGAATCATTGTTAACAGCTATCATAAGCTTACCCCTTTGCTTGGGGAAAATAGCAAATATGATAATTGCTTGTTGTTTTCCACCTTTCGGATCTATGGGTCAAAATATACCTATGGAATGCATAGTTGCACTGAATTAGATGAGAAGAGCACAATATTTTTAAATTTAAGCCTTTCACCCAGTTGAAGTAATTATTCTAGGATGCACGTCCTTTTGCAGGACCTGGGGCATATAATGTTGATTTAATCAATGATCATCATGGAACCTTTGACATCATTTTAAGAGGTCTATTTTTTCTTAGCATTGTTTAAACTCATAATGCATCTCAAAAGAGGCATATGTAGACACCTAAAATGCATCATTTCGAAGGCGACTACTCATATGGGACATGCTACAAGACCATATGGAAGATCTTGGACATACTCCAAGATAGAGCAATGGTTCTAACCACTCAATTTGGGTTCCTTGGCCTAATCAGTATGAACTACAGTAGAGACCTATGGTCTATAACATGAACCATGATTAAGACCTACGGTTCACAGCCTAGGCCATAGCTATGACTTGCAGTCTAAACTGAATTTTAGTTGGCCTTCATCTAAGCCAGATCAGTTGGAATGGCCATTTGATCTAGAAGAAGGTAGTTGAAGGACGGAAGATTCTAGATCTTGGCTTCTCCATGAAGCCACCCATAGCCCTTGGGTAATCCTATAAGTACCCCTTCAAATTAGGTCAAAGATATAGTGCATTTTGATAGTGAAGCACTATCAAAATACAAAAAAGGGAGCAAGCATTGGAGATTGAAGTAGAAAAGCCCTGTCAAATTGTGGACTCACTTGAGTGCATTGAGAGGGAGTGTTGTTATTCAATTTTCAACTAGTCAAGCATCATGTCAATTCATGCCATGGATGTCCTAAGGAGCTAGAATTCCAAGAAACGCTAATTCGGGCAAACGGAGGCCCATTTGTGGAATTCAACTACCAAACCTGATATAGGATATTGAGGTGACCCTTGATAATAAATTTGACAAGGAGGATCAAGCCCACGACCCTAGAATTGGAGAGTAAAACCACTTGATTGCTCACCGTGACTGATAGTCGCAATGTACAGTGCAGATCGCTCGTCAGAGCTACAGTTTGTAACATGTGACATATCTCCTTACTATTTCTATTTTATTATGTCTAATGATGCTAGTTTAGTCATTTTAGTGGGTTAATTCATGTTTAGAGATAATTTGACTGGTATATTTAGGGTTTAATCAATATTTTTTTCATTATAGTAAGTAGGACATTAATGGCTTCTTTTCATGTTAACTTGCTTAATTTCATGCAATTGATCAAGTAGATAGATAGCTGCACTTCCTGCTTTCATGTTTCTAACAATATTTATGAATATTTTACAAGTTTAACATGTTTTATCCATCTTCTTGATTTCATATTTTTTATGGCATATTTATACATCTTTTCCTCAAAGGGCCTCATCATGAGAGGTTGTCTATTCATTTAATTATTTTGTGTTGTTTCTTTATCAGAGGAAAGCAGGTTCAAAGGAGATTCAATCATCTAATTCCTTCCTCAATGTGAATAAGAGGGTCAAACTCCACCCTAGAGAAGTTTGTGACTATTTAGAGAGCATTATTATTGTGCCTACCCCATTGGGGGCTTTGGAATTATATCGATTGTATCAACATTTGGGTGACCCTAAGAGGGGCATGATTGTAACTAAGATTCTTTATCAATATTAATAAAAGAAACATCTATTTTCTCATTATGTGAAATCTTGCATCATTTTATGCTTTTATGTTGATTTCGATTGATGCAATAGATAGGCACATTACTTTTTGGATAGGTCACATGGATGCAAATTGCTACAATTGCCAAGGAGATAGAATAGACCACTGGATATGAGGTTGACTTGAATTTGTATGTGAACTTGGAAAATGTGCAAATTTAATGATTGATGCATGGAAAAAATTTGGAAATGAATAATTGATGGTGAGAATAATGATTATGGTCATTTTGTGAAATTTGGGACCATTTTGAAGCGTTTTGTAACTTGTAATGTTATTTTGTGCCTTTTGGTTGCAAGCAAAAATTATACATCCAAATTGGTTTAGAATTTCACAAAACATGATATTATGATGAAATTGATGTATGGATGCAGTTTGGAATTATTTTGTGGAGGTAAGCTACCTTTTTATATTGGTTTGGTCTTTTTTACAAACTTTATGCCAAACGTCGGTGGGTGCCTAATGCATGTGCAAATGCCTACCAAAGTTTGGTGTTCTCCAAATGTAGGAATGCATTTCAATGCACATGGAAGCACCCATGGGCATTTCAATTAACCTGAAAAAGCTATAAATAGCCTCTAGTAGGGAAAACAAGTTTATTATTGTGTTTGAAGATTTTGAATTTGCATCTAAGGGAGTGGAGTGGAGTGAAGTTAGTGAGATGAAGTGAAGGGCAGCATTGTGGAAGCTATGGTTATGGAGGGTGCAGATGCGGTAGTGGGAGAAGATGTACGTTTTGCTAAGGTAAGTGCCTTTGAAGCTTTTTGTTTTGAATTTTTTTTTGCAATGTACATGACATTAATATTTTGTAATGTGTATCATGCTGAAATTGAGGATTTTGGAGGCTCAACATCGGTTCTCACCTCTCATCCTGAGGACGAAGAAGGTGGTGCAGGAGGACTAGTGGGAGTTTTTGGAGGTTGTAGAGCTGGTGGAAGTAGCCCAAGCAGATGTGGTGAGGGTGGATGAGGGATATATCTCTACCTTGGTAGATATATGGGATCTAGATAGAGGGAAAATTATGCTCCCTACTAGAGATATGATCGTGACACTTAAGGATGTATATTGCATCCTCAAGTTGCCAATGGAGGGCTTACTTGTTGAGGTTGGATATGATAAGAGACATGAACTGAGCTGGTTATTTGGAGATGATTGGTAGGATGTGGAGGTTATGGGTGGAGGGATAACATAATTTTCTATATATGTGGACAAGAAGTTGGAAGCCCTATCCACATTGGTGATGTTCATGTTGGCCAACATAGTGGTCCCAAATAGTACTGGTTATCGGTTCCCATGGAAACTTATCATGCTGGTGTACTATATGATTGCTACACCTTAAGTTTATGCATGGGCTCCTACTTTATTGGTATGATTGTACCAAAAATTGTATGAGGTAAGGAGGTGAAGGTAGAAGGGTTTGGAGTGCAGTGTATTACTATAGTGTTGGGACTGGGAGCATTTTAGTGTGGCTAGGCTTGTAGGATTAACTACTACTACATGGAAGAGGAAGCAACCTTATGCTATGAGGTGGTTGATGGTGGAGGAGGTACAACCAAGTCATCCTATTTGAATGAGTTAGTGGTATAGGGATCTATGGGTTGGATTGACATAAGCTCAAGTGATATGATGCCATGGCAAGGTGCCATATGGATAGGTGATATGGAGTAACTACGAAGGGTTGGGAGGCATAGGAGTGAGGTGGAACTGATCTAGTTTTCATGGGTGTTGAGGTAGTTCATATTGAGGTAGGGAGGATGACATATGAGGATGACAAGGAGATGTATCTCCCCAATGTGGATGATGTGAGGACTACTAGGGAGTATGATGCATGGTTCACTACATAGCCACCATGGGTACTAAGTCTGGTAGTGTATGGGGGGAATGGGGATGAGGTAGAGGCTAAGGACATCAATGATTCTCCTAAGAATTGGAGGCACCTTTGATATAGTAGTCGAAGGATGTGGTCTAGGGGTACAATAGAGTAGACACCTAAGATTTGAGGCGATGGAGGTAGCATGGAGGATATGGAGGAGATTCCAGATGGACCTCTTGGTCAGAGTAAGGAGGATTGGATGAGTTTGGAGTGGCTAGTGATAGAGCAGGATGCTATGGTAGTGGCTCAGGATGTAGAGATAGCTTGGTTATAGGATGAGATAGAGGCAATGCCAACTATATGTGGAGGTGAGGATAGGACTATGAGGCTCCGGGCAGAGCTATTAGAGAGGTATCATCGATAGAGACATGATGTACACTGCCTTCAAGCCCAGGATGCATATATTCGATTATTGGAGAATCGGTTGATGGAGCACGAAATTGGGCTTCTAGATTTGCCCTCATCATCCATATTCATGTCTATTAGGCCTAGTGATTCTAGGTATAGGGCTTCTTTAGGATCACAAGGGTCCTCTTATAGGAATTAGCTAGTGCTTAGATGCATTTTTTGTATATGAGCCTTTATGCTTCATTGTACATGTGATATTTATATATATACATGGATTTTACATTTGTGTTATGTTTTTGTGTGAATGCATGTGGATATGGATGATTAATGCAAGTTATAGTGCAATGATAAGTGTATGGATGCAAATGCTCTAATGGTCATTCATAGTTTAGAATTTTTCTTGGCCATGTTTAGCATTGTTTTTTAATCAGGGGCACCAAACTGGTGGTATGTAAAAATGGATGACTTATGTAATGTTATGGATGGAAGAAGACATGGATGTTGATATGGAAGAATATATGGATGTTGATATGAAAGAATATATGGATGTTGATATGGAAAATTGATAATTTTGCAAAGACTCATACATACTAGTGATATCAAACAAACCCACTAAACACTGCTTAATTTCTCTACGACCAAATGTGTGTGCAATGAATTCATTTACTGAATCATGAGCATGGTAATAACTCGAGGTGATAAAGAACCAATGTGTGTGAAATTTTTTTCATTAGTCCATATTGATAAAATTAAGTAAAACCTATTATGGATGAAGACCAAGAATCTAGCTTGTCCTTATGTGCAATTAGAGGACTTTAAAAGAGACGTGTCACCATGCGTGAGTGTACTCCACTGCCAGTCAAGCATCTATAGATTTGGTATAAATTAGCTCCATAGTTCGAGAATTTGATCTCTATGTTTTGGGATGACTACCTAACCATCTTGTTGGTCCGGCTTTCATACGCACCCCGTGAAGAATGAGCACAAACACCGGTAACACCCACGGGATGAATCCCACTCACTTTAGGATCTAGCTGGTTATCCAAGGTGCGAGTTACGAGTCGGGTCGAATGTCTATTCACTCTTTTTCGCTTCCGGAATAGATTTCAATATGGACTGTCTGTTACCTTACAGGGGGTTCTCGAACTTGTTCAGTAGTTGTAGGAGTTGTTACTTGTTAACAATCAGATTTAACTTGATTCTTGATCTAGCTCTCATGGGTCAACAGATTCAAATAAAAGACAAATAAAGAAAGTAAAAATGGATCATTTCATCGAAAACAAAGAGAGGGTAGGGTAAGGCAAAAAGAGAAGTTTATCAGACTTTAAACTGTAAAACTTAAAACTATCAATTTCATCTATACTATCAGCTTCACAACAGAACAAATCAAAGAAGAAAGTGTCCAGATTTCTAAGATCACTTTCAACTAGGAGCACAAGGCAAAGTGGAACAGATCTAGCAAAAAATTATAAATCCAAGGGCAGCTGGTTAAAACTGGTATCTTTCACCGGTAGCCTAGCTCACACAGTGAAGACAGAGCAATTAGAACAAACTTAACCTCAAATCTGTAATTTCCCCTAGCAGACAATGGAACAACTGAAGCCTAACAGCATATTTAAACTTGATAATGGCAGATTCATAGCATATATCTAACAAACTTTAATGGAACGGATAACAGAAGAAGATACACTTATCACAGATCTGTAAAATATTAGGCTCCTGGCCATGCTACCATAGAAAACAGCAAAAGCACATCAACTCCCAGTCCAGAAAACAAAGGATTTCACAAAATTTGCAAGAAATTGCTTATAAGCCTTTTATTTCTAAGTCTCCGCCTCCCGCAATTACATTGAGAAGAAGTATTTATAGACTCAGGACAGACCCTGATCTTTTCAGAAATATCTTCTTCTCTAATTGCAAATCTTATCTTCTTAAACCCTAGGACCCGGGTTTTACAATATAAAGCCACTTAAAACAAAGCTATGGATAGAACTTAACCATTCTGTAAATCTGTGCAGTTAGCTGCCATAAATGGAGAAGATAGAGTTGAATGCCACTTGCATTCATCCGCAACTGCAAATGAATGCTCTCATCAATTCCTGTTGGTGAGCCGGATGAGTCACCACTTCTCCATCAATTTGATCCGCAGACCCATCCCTGAGTTGAAATTGTCTTCATGCTATTAATTCTGTCATAAATTTGCCATTGAATGCTTTTACCGGCCTCTTCTCCTCTAGCATGGCGGTGTTTGATTAAATCTGCACTTTAACTTTGCCTTTATGGTCTTTTTCAGTTGTCCCGCAGGTGACAGGTGGAATCTTGTATGAAAGAGAAAAGATGCATTAGCACTTTAATAAAATTATCAAATCCAAGCTTAAAACATTAAAATCAGACTAAAAACCACAAAATAAGCTTGCATGTCGGCCCTGCTTGTCTGCCTCATGCTTTGACACGTGTCGCTATCCCAGGATGCCTTCTGTTTACCGCTGGAATGCACTTTCAGGCCTTTTGAGGACCTTCTCTCTCCTATCGTGATTTCGCGACATGTCGCGAAATCGCGACGTCCCTGGCTCATCGGCAACTTCTTCCTCGCAGGCTGAAAATGTGACATGTCACGATTTCGTGGCATGTCACGAAATCGCGACCTTCCCTGGCGACCGCACAGGCTTCTTCAAGCATGTCGCGAAAATGCGACATGCTTCTTCCTTAAGCTTCTTCCTTTGGTTTCACTTTTCACAAAAGGGTGTAGCGCATCGCTGCAAATCTTACCTCTTAGAAAACGTGCGTGAGTCGCTGCAAATTTTACACTTTGGACTCTTTGAAACTATCACTCCATGATTTTGAGGCGTCGCGCATCGATGCACTTTTGGTTTGTCGAGCCTCATCCCAAAAAATAGCGAATCGCTACGCTCTTACTTTGCTCCCTTTTATATTCAATGCCCCACGCCTTTGCAACTTTGGAACTTACAGCGCATCGCTGCAACTTCCTCTTTAGACCCCCTTCTCAACGAGTGTGCGAATCCCCACTTTCATTTCAGACTCTCTTCTTCGTTAACCGCGATTCTGAGACGTGCAGCGCATCGCTGCATCTTTTTGGGTTAAGTCGTTAGCTTCTGGTCGCGATTCGCTGACATTTTCTACTATTCCTCCTTTGCTTCCTCGAACCCACGAAAATGGAACACGTCGCGAAATCGTGACGGTTCCGCCAAAGCTGCATGCGTTGACCGCGTTGACCGCGATTTCGCGACGTGTCAGCGAATCGCTGCAACTTTTGGACTTAGCCACTTTTCTCCTTTTCTCAGCGAAAATGCGACATGTCGCGATATCGCGACATGTCACCAAATCGCGCCCCTCCGTACAACTTTCTTCTCTCTCCTCCGACCGACAGCGATTTTGCGACACTTTCCAAAAATGGAAATGTCGCGATATCGCGACACTTCCAAAAATGGAAAGTGTCGCGATTTCGCTACACATTTGCGACTTAGCCGATTTTCTATTTTCCTGTCGTGATTTCGTGACATTTCCATAAATGGAAGTGTCGCGATTTCGTGACATTACTAAAAGGGAAAGTTTTGATTTTCATGTATTTATCTGACTGTTTTCTGGATTTTCTTTGTATCGGTGCAAGGTTTGGCTTAAGCATGAATGATTTCTAGCATGTAAAAGTTAAGCTTGGATAACACAGCTAGAATGCAAGGAAAAGCACAACTTTAAAAAGGAGGCAAGCAAAATCTGGATTTAAACTGAGAAACATCTAGAGGGTCCCTGCTGCAAAATGGAATTTCAAAGTTTTCAAGAGGATTGGAATGCATTTTTCAGTGGGGGTGTGTTGCTTCTCAACAAATGGCGATATCTGCGGGTAAAATAGTAGCACTATTTTAGAACCCAGGACTCTGGCTTCAAAACAAAAAGACCATGCATCATGCCTTGCCACAGACATTCTTCACAATAAATTGACCACTAACTGCTAGCTGTTAAAATTTCCCAAGGACATACTAGGCTGAATTACTTCAAGGAAGATTTCTGATGTGCAATTACAAAGGGTATAGAACTTTCTTCAAGGATGACTGGATTGATTGATGAACTCTGGATTGATTAACTTTTCTAGATCATAAAAAGGGGAAACCGAGTAGAGCTCTGTTTACTAGTTTAGCCTTTTACAGCCTAGACAGAGTTACCCTTTAGATTTACACGACCCAATTTTACAACTGTAGGGTAGAATGGAGTATTGGCTGCCTCTTTTGATTGAACCACTCTTTTCTTTTTTCATCTCTTTTCTTTTGAAATATATCAATATCTGGAAGGCCTTAAAGAAATCACAACTTTCTTTTATCACTTGATCAATCTGGAATTGTTTCAGTCTAGGCAATGATAGCCTCTGTGGATACCCAAATAATTGCATGAATCATAGTCCCCTCTTATAACCAACTTTTCTTGGATTCCCCGGGAGTTCCTCCAACTAAACAGCATAGCAGCTTCTCTATAATTAAAACAACTGTGGCAAGCAAGACACAAGATCCAATCATCCCTCTACCTTCATCCTAAATAGCAAAATAGTTCTACAGTTCAGTGTAAGCAGACTATCTCAATTAGAATAATGAACAGAATGGGGCACTGGATTGTGGATTTATCAGCTCAGAATAAAACAATCTTCAGCAGGCTGACTTTTCATTAATGTTCAGACAAAGGCAAAGGACAGAAACCTTTAAAAGCTAAAGGACTTTGCACAGACTTTCAAGGACAGACAGGCCTCAAAGCAAAACAAAATAAAACTGTACAGACTAAAACACTGAACTGTACAGGCAGCAAAGAAAAAGAAGCAAAGCAACTAAAACTGAAACAAAAGACTGTACAGACTTAAATAAAAGCAAGGATTAACTAAAAACACAGCAACTAAAAATTGTACAGGCAACTAAGAAGAAACATAAAACTAAAAACTATTGAAGCAAATGCACAAGAAAACTAGAACTAAACTAAAGCAGAATAAACTTGCAGAGCTATTTACAATATGTACACATATTACAACTTCTTTATGACTTCATTCAAATGATACATTGGATGGAACAGCGGAGAAATAATGTTTCAAGTATTGACCATTAACAGGGAGGTCCAGAAAATTACCATCCAGGTCTTGTAAACGGAATGCATTGTTACCCAATATTTCAGCAATTTGGTAGGGGCCTATCCACAGTGGCTGCAACTTTGTGTGCTTACCCTTCTTCTCATGGGCCTTGTCCCACAGAAGCACCAAGTCAGCCAGTCTGAAAGCCTTCACTTTGGCTCTCTTGTCAAACCACCGCTTGACAGTTTCTTGGTGCCTACTGAAGTGCTCCAGGGCTTGGAGTCTTTCATCCTGCAAGTTAGTGAGATCTAAAACACGGGCTTCAACATCATCATGATCCTCAAAATAATCTAAGGCAAATTGGTAGGTGGGCAACTTCAAGGAGATGGGAACAATTGGCTGGGTACCATACAGCAAAACAAAGGGAGAGGTCTTAAGAGCGACTTTATGTGTTATCCGGTCAGCCCACAGTGCATATTTCAACAATGTATGCCACTGCCTAGGTTTGTCTGCTGCAGACTTTTTGATGGCATTCATTAAATTCTTGTTGGTGGACTCAGCAAATCCATTGCCTTGGGGATAGTAGTTGGATGAGAATCTGATAACTATCCCCATCCGGTATGCCCAATCTGCAAATTCCAATGATTGGAAGGCTGGTCCATTATCACATACCAAATTCAGGGGAACCCCAAATCTAGTTATGACATTTGATTCAAGAAATTCAATGACTTCCTGGGCTGTACTCCTTGTAGTGGCTGCTGCTTCAACCCACCTTGTGCAATAGTCAGTAGCTGTCAGAACATATTTATGTCCTGCTGAGGAATTTGGATTGATCACCCCCACAAAATCAAGTCCCCACTGCATGAAAGGTTTGTTTATCACAACTGGTTGGAATGGCAGAGCCCGATTAGCCTCTTTGGCTGCAAAATTCTGGCATTGATGGCAGGTTCTGACATGTTGATGTGCATCCTTAAAAAGTGTAGGCCAGTAATAGCCTGCTCTTAATATTTTATGTGCTGTAGCAGATCCTGATGAATGCCCTGCCCCTAGTTTTTCATGAAAACTAGCCATGACTTCACTGACTTCACTGGGAGAAATGCACCTTAGAAAGATGCCAGCATAATTCTCCCTGTACAGAGTACCTGCCTTGAGGAGATAGTGAGCAGCTTTTAACTTTAATGCTCTCCTTTGAGTTCTGTTCAAATGGGATGGGCAAATTCCAAACTGTAGCAGATGAATGATATCTCCATACCAATCATCAGATTCAGAATTCAACTGATTAACTTCTTGCTGTGGAGGCACTTCAGCAATGTGTCTGGACAAGCCAAGTCCTCTGATCAGTTTAGCAGGCCTAATCTCCAAGTCATACTCTTGCAACCTGGTAACCCAATTGCCTCTCAGTTCACCCAACTCATTCTGACTTAGGAGGTATTTCACAGCTGGGTCTGGCACTATGGCATGAGTTTTGCTTCTGAGTATATAATGTCTGAACTGTTTCACTGCTCTTACTAAAGCATAAGCTTGTTTGTCTAATCTAGAATATTTCAGTTCAGCTCCCTTCAAATTAGTGCTCTTAAAAGCAATTGGATGTTCTCCGGTTTCCCTCCGTTGAGTCAGAACTGCAGCAAGTGTATGTTCTGAAGAGAAAGTGTACAGATAAAAATCTGCACTGAAGTCTGGGCTTACCAGGACTGGTGCTTGTTTAATAGTTGTCTTAATTTCTTGGAAGGCAGCCTTAGCTTCTGGGGTCCAGACAATCTGGGCAGTCTGCTTTAACATGTCATTCATTGGCTTAACTATCTCTGCAAAGCCAGAGATAAACTTCCTGACAAAGTTTATCTTTCCAAAGAATGACCTCAACTCTTTCTTGGAGTTGGGAAATGGTATGCCAGATATGGCCTCAACTCTGCTTGGATCCATAGAAATGCCATCCTTTGTGACTAAGTGCCCCAGGAGCTTCCCTTCTGTTACACCAAAAATGCATTTCTTTGGATTCAGAGAAATGCCAAACTCCCTGCACTTGTTAAACACAGACTCTAAGTGCTTGACATGGTCAAATCTAGATTTGGAGAAGACTGTTAAATCATCCATGTACACAACAATACATTTGCCCATAAGCCCCTTGAAGGCATGATCCATTGCTCTCTGAAATGTTGCTCCAGCATTTATTAAACCAAATGGCATCCTCTTGTAAGCAAAAGTACCCCACTTAGTTGTAAAAGCAGTCTTCATTCTATCTTCTTTCTCAACCAATATCTGGTTGTACCCTGAGAAGCCATCCAAGAAAGACATCATCTCTGATCCATTAACAATTTGCAGGACTTCATCCATAGAAGGCAGGGGATAGTTGTCCTTTTCTGATGCCTTATTTAAATTCCTGAAATCCACACACAGGCGGATCTCCCCATTTTTCTTCCGGACTGGCACCAGATTTGCCACCCAAGTAGAATGCCTGATGGGAAAAATAATTGCTGCACTCAAGAGCTTCTCCACTTCTTTCTGGATGAGGGGTTCTAACAGAGCATTAACATGCCTCTGTTTTTGTCTGAAAGGCTTGCAAGATTCTTTCAAAGGTATGATGTGAGTGTAAACTTTTGGATCAAATACCTTTAAATCTTTGTATGACCAGGCCATTACATCCTTGGATCTGTGCAGGAAATCAATCATATTTCTCTTTATTTTTGGATCACAATCCTTTGCCAACTTGATGTTCTTTGGATCCTCCTCAGTGCCTACATTCAAGTCTTCAGTCTCATTGTCTGTGGTGCCCACATAATCCTCAGAATTCACCCTTTGCCTGATCTTGTCAACATCAAATAGCCTTTCTAGCTCCACCATTCCTTTTGGGATCCTGTTGTCCTTCAACCTCATGATTCCCCTGTCATCATCCAACTGTTCCATCAGGGTGTCCCTTTGGCCTTCATCAATTATAGCATTCTCAAAGGTGTTAGTACTCTGCAAAAAGTTCACAATCTGTTGATCATCTGAGAAAACTTGAAAGTCTGTCTATATTGTTTGGAACTGAAGGACAGGGGACTAACTCAATTGAGAACTTATCCCACTTAAAATCTTCCAATGGCTTTAAACTTGCAGCTGAAGATGCCAGGACATCAGCATGTGAATTTTGTTCCCTGGGTATGTGTGTCAGATTGAATGCATCAAAGCCTTCTACAAGATCCCAGGCCCTGTGCTTGTATCCCTTCAGATAAGAGGCTTTACACTGAAACTTACCCCTGACTTGACTTGCCACTAATTCTGAATCAGTGAAAACTTGAATGTTTTTCACATTTTTATCCAAAGCAAATTTTAAACCTAAAATCAGAGCTTCATACTCTGCTAAATTATTAGTACATGGGAACTGCAGGCGGTAAGACATAAAAAATGTCTGACTTTGAGGCCCTTTGAGGACTGCCCCTGTTCCAGAACCCTGCTTACATCTTGCTCCATCCACATGAAGTGTCCAAACTTCATTAGTATGTACAGGATGAGCTTTGTTAAACTGGTTACTCTGCCCAGTTGTCAAATTGTAGACACCAATATCTACCTCTGCAATATTGACAGTTTCATTTGCTGCATTGTACTCTGTAATGGTGTGCTTGTACCTGGGTTCTCTGTCAACCCGCAATTGATTTGCCACTCCTTTCCATGGCAACCACATGTGTGAAAAATCTGTTGCCAGATATCCATTCAAGGACCTAGACCAATCCCTACTCAACAACATCCCATATCCCACTGGGATATCCACAACTTGGATTTCAATCTTATGCTGAGCCCTTGGCTCAGATGCTAATTGGATGTGAATATTTTGAAGCTCTCCAACAACTTTAACTTCTGACTTGTCCAATTGGACAACTCTCCTTTCAGACTTCATTGGGGTCAGCCCCAATTGCTGACAAATGGCCAATGGCATGACATTAGCAGATGCACCTGAATCTACCAAACAATTATGTAAGTTCTTCCCAAAAATTTTGACAGTCAGTAAGAAAGGGGGAACTTCAGTTTTTTCTTTGTACATGGCTAGATTGGCATTTGCTATTTTCTTTCCCTTGTCTACGGGTTTAGCAGCAGGGCCAGAGTATGTCTTTATCAGGTTGTATCTCTGCTCTGAAATCTGTGCCAGCTCATGCAGAGTAATGTTGGCCTTAATATTTTTCATATCCTCCACTATGTTATATCCTTTGTTAAGTGGAGGAACAACAACATCTGGTACTCTCTGAGCTCCTCCCTTTGGTGGAGGTGGATTATTACTTGGAGAGGGGTCCGGAGGAATATTGTGAGAGTTGTCAGGAGGAGTTGATGTGGTATTTGGCTCTGGATTCCTGTTCCTCAGGTTGTAGTTATCTCTTATGTACTTTTGGAAAGCCTGTACCTCATCCATAGGCATTTCAACTACATTCTCAGATTCATCCGGGAAAGAAAAGGAATCCAGGACCATGGCTGCACTTGTGGCCAGATGAACTTGGGCCATCAGCAGTTCTTTGATTTTCAGGGGAGATCAGATCACCAGACAAGGCTTCAAATGCATTGCAAAATTCCAGACAGTCTAACTCCCCATGTTGAGAAGTGGCATGTATTCTGCACCAGTTGGGCAGGGCTAAGTCACAAATGTTCACATCATGAGTTTTACCCTTGTAATCTTTATTAGGTTCATATGGGGGCCTGTTAAATCTGTTTGGTTGATATGAGTATCTGTTGGGATTGTCACCAGTAGAAGTTTGCCTTTTAAAACTCAAAAAATCATTGGCCAGCTTTTGAACAATCTTTGAGACTTCTTCAATCCTTGCATTGTCAGCCTCTTTCACTGGGTTTTGTACATTCTCAACTGGTGCAGCAGTTGATGGACTTGTTGATGGTAGAGTCTGACAGACTGGCAACATCATCTGATGTGGAATGGGATTAAACACAAGAGAAGGTTGTGTGATCAGAGGAGTTTGCTGAGCATTTAAAGGTTGGGGTCCCAACTGTCTTTCCAGAATCAAAGCTTCTTTGTAAGCTTCTGTCAAATTGGTAACAGTGGCATCTCTCTTCAAGAAGACAGAGGTCATGGGATCTAAGGAATTTCTAAAGATCTCTAATGCCAAGTCTGCATTAGGTACATAATACCCAGTAAGTCTACCATAAGCTTTCTGGAATCGACATTATAGGATCTGATAGATTCATTCAATTCTCTCTTGATGCCAGAAAACTGCTGATATAAAATACTGGGGTCTATCACTTCCCCGAACTGTGATACAAAAACTTTTTCTAAATCATTCCAGCTGGTGATAGAATCATTGGTAAGATTTAGAAACCAATCATAAGCTCCCTCCTGGAGAGTGAACGGGAAGAGTCTACAGGCAACATCCTCATGTTGTACATTTAATAACTTCAGTGCATTCTTGAATGCAACCAAGTGTTCTTCTGCAGTTCTTGTCCCATCATGTTTGTATCTGGGGAGATATCTTTCTGGATTTCTGGGCAAGTCATGGGCTATACCCGGAATGTTCAAAGCTGTGGAGCCCAACCAATTTGCCATAGCTAATGGATTGACAGGAATATTTTGAGCTCTGGTTGGAGTGACTATCAATGGTGATAAAACTGTCTGGGATAGAGATGTGGCCCTTCTGTGGCTACTTCTTCTCGGAGTTTCTAATTCAGGAACAAGGAGCTCTCCGGCTCTGGGGTGGGACCTTGTTACCCTGTATGTAGAATCCAGTTTTCACAAGCACTTATAACTTTGCAGTTCTCAACAGGTTCTGTATTTGGCAATTTAAAACACTGCACTGACAACTTACAAAAACTATACTGACAATTTATAAAACTGAGCCACTTTTAAATGTTAAAATGCCAGACTCTGGATAAAATACAGTATTTGTCAAGCACCACATACAGTCAGATTTCCCAACTCAAGTGCACTAAGAACAGATGTTCATAAGCCCTCCTTCTAGCGCCAATTAAGACCTGTTGGTCCGGCTTTCATACACACCCCATGAAGGATGAGCAGGAAGCTCCGGAGACACCCACGGGATGAATCCCCACTCACTTTAGGATCTAGCTGGTTATCCAAGGTGCGAGTTACAGAGTCGGGTCGAATGTCTATTCACTCTTTTCCGCTTCTGGAATAGATTTCAATATGGACTGTCTGTTACCTTACAGGGGGTTCTTGAACTTGTTCAGTAGTTGCAGAAGTTGTTACTTGTTAACAATCAGATTTAACTTGATTCTTTGATCTAGCTCTCATGGGTCAGCAGATTCAAATAAAAGACAAATAAAGAAAGTAAAAATGGATCATTTCACGGTAAGCAAAGAGAGGGTAGGGTAAGGCAGAAAGGGAAGTTTATCAGACTTTAAACTGTAAAACTTAAAACTATCAATTTTATCTATACTATCAGCTTCACAACAGAACAAATCAAAGAAGAAAGTGTCCAGATTTCTAAGATCACTTTCAACTAAGAGCACAAGGCAAAGTGGAACAGATCTAGCAGAAAATTATAAATCGAAGGGAAGTTGGTTAAAACTGGTATCTTTCACCGGTAGCCTAGCTCACACGGTGAAGACAGAGCAATTAGAACAAACTTGAACCTCAAATCTGTAATTTCCCCTAGCAGACAATAGAACAACTGAAGCCTAACAACATATTTAAACTTGATAATGGCAGATTTACAGCATATATCTAACAAAATTTAATGGAACGGATAACAGAAGAAGATACACTTATCACAGATCTGTAAAATATTAGGCTCCTGGCCATGCTACCATAGAAAATAGCAAAAGCACATCAACTCCCAGTCCAGAAAACAAAGGATTTCACAAAATTTGCAAGAAATTGCTTATAAGCCTTTTATTTCTAAGTCTCCGCCTCCCGCAATTACATTGAGAAGAAGTATTTATAGACTCAGGACAGACCCTGATCTTTTCAGAAATATCTTCTTCCCCAAACTGCAAATCTTATCATCTTAAACCCTAGGACCGGGTTTTACAATATAAAGCCACTTAAAACAAAGCTATGGATAGAACTTAACCATTCTGCAAATCTGTGCAGTTAGCTGCCATAAATGGAGAAGATAGAGTTGAATGCCACTTGCATTCATCCGCAACTGCAAATGAATGCTCTCATCAATTCCTGTTGGTGAGCCGGATGAGTCACCACTTCTCCATCAATTTGATCCGCAGACCCATCCCTGAGTTGAAATTGTCTTCATGCTATTAATTCTGTCATAAATTTGCCATTGAATGCTTTTACCGGCCTCTTCTCCTCTAGCATGGCGGTGTTTGATTAAATCTGCACTTTAACTTTGCCTTTATGGTCTTTTTCAGTTGTCCCGCAGGTGACAGGTGGAATCCTGTATGAAAGAGAAAAGATGCATTAGTACTTTAATAAAATTATCAAATCCAAGCTTAAAACATTAAAATCAGACTAAAAACCGCAAAATAAGCTTGCATGTCGGCCCTGCTTGTCTGCCTCATGCTTTGACACGTGTCGCTATCCCAGGATGCCTTCTGTTTACAGCTGGAATGCACTTTCAGGCCTTTTGAGGACCTTCTCTCTCCTATCGTGATTCTGAGACATGTCGCGATTTCGTGACATGTCACGAAATCGCGACCTTCCCTGGCGACCGCACAGGCTTCTTCAAGCATGTCGCGAAAATGCGACATGCTTCTTCCTTAAGCTTCTTCCTTTGGTTTCACTTTCACAAAAGGGGGTAGCGCATCGCTGCAAATCTTACCTCTTAGAAAACGTGCAGTGAGTCGCTGCAAATTTTACACTTTGGACTCTTTGAAACTATCGCTCCGCGATTTTGAGGCGTGCAGCGCATCGATGCACTTTTGGTTTGTCGAGCCTCATCCCAAAAATAGTAGCGAATCGCTACAGCTCTTACTTTGCTCCCTTTTATATTCAATGCCCCGTGCCTTTGCAACTTTGGAACTTGCAGCGCATCGCTGCAACTTCCTCTTTAGACCCCCTTCTCAACGAGTGTGCAGCGAATCGCTGCACTTTCATTTCGGACTCTCTTCTTCGTTAACAGCCGCGATTCTGAGACGTGCAGCGCATCGCTGCATCTTTTTGGGTTAAGTCGTCGACTGAGCTTCTGGTCGCGATTCGCTGACATTTTCTACTGTTCCTCCTTTGCTTCCTCGAACCCGCGAAAATGGAACACGTCGCGAAATCGTGACGGTTCCGCCAAAGCTGCATGCGTTGACCGCGTTGACCGCGATTTCGTGACGTGTCAGCGAATCGCTGCAACTTTTGGACTTAGCCACTTTTCTCCTTTTCTCAGCGAAAATGCGACATGTCGCGATATCGTGACATGTCGCCAAATCGTGCCCCTCCGTACAACTTTCTTCTCTCTCCTCCGGTCGACAGCGATTTTGCGACACTTTCCAAAAATGGAAATGTCGCGATATCGCGACACTTCCAAAAATGGAAAGTGTCGCGATTTCGCTACACATTTGCGACTTAGCCGATTTTCTATTTTCCTGTCGCGATTTCGTGACATTTCCATAAATGGAAGTGTCGCGATTTCGTGACATTACTAAAAGGGAAAGTTTTGATTTTCATGTATTTATTTGACTGCTTTCTGGATTTTCTTTGTATCGGTGCAAGGTTTGGCTTAAGCATGAATGATTTCTAGCATGTAAAAGTTAAGCTTGTGATAATCAAAGCTAGAATGCAAGAAAAACACAACTTTTAAAAAGGAGGTAAGCAAGATCTGGATTTAAAACTGAGAAACATCTAGAGGGTCCCTGCTGCAAAATGGTATTTCAAAGTTTTCAAGAGGATTGGAATGCATTTTTCAGTGGGGGTGTGTTGCTTCTCAAAACATATGACTATAAATGTAGTACTATCCTTACAACTCGAGAATTAGTGGTGTGTGATGTGTAAAATATTTTGACTTTTTAGGGGTTTTACCCTACTTTTTCTTTTATTTTGAATTTGTGATAGTACTGAAAACCACTATTTTGTGGACTATGTTGCATAATGGGACAAGCAAGGAATACCATTTTCAATTTGAGGTTCAACCCAAATATGGTGTTATCCCTCTTTGACACTAGATACTTTTGATAATGTGTGATTGCGTTTGGTTCAAGAGTGTTTAGAGTAAATTCCTAGAACTCAATATTTTCTTAGTGAAAATGTGTCTTGGTACTAAAGAAAACTCAACATGTATTTGGAGGTTGCTTAAAATACTAGGAGTGGTTGAGTGATAGAAAACATCTAGGAATATGGAAATGTGGCTTTGCAAATGATAATTTGGATTTATGAAATGTTGCAATGAAATGGATGATGATTTGGTGGTACCCCTGATTAAGGCAACATGACTTTATTGGACCAATTACAATATAAACCGAATAAATGATCCCTATTATGAAATGTGAAATGTGTGAATATGGTTGCAATGTATGAAATGCAATGTGTGATATGAAATGTGTGCAAAATGTAATATATGAAATACAATTTTGTTTTTGTGTAGAAGCCATGTATATATACATATATATAAATCACATTATGTATAAAATGCTCTCAAGTGTATAACATTAAGTGGTTCAAGCTCTTCAACTCCCTCTATAATGGCAAGCCTATAAGTTCCTATAACCATTTTTTGAGTAACAATGTATGGACCTAACCAATTAGCCATGAATTTATCATGAAGATGAGGTAATGCATTGGTGTTTTTTTTATTCTATTTAAGAATAATATCTCCTAATTGGAATTCACATAGATGAACTTTGGTGTTGTAAGCACATTTTAGGTAGTCTTGATATACTCCTAAATGATCTAAAGCATAGACTCACCTCTCATCAAGAAGTATGAGTTGGTCAAGATGTGCTTGTCTAGCAGCATTGTTATCTATGAATTCCTATAATGAAATTCATGAGGGGATCTCAAGCTCAAGGGGTATGATTGCTTCGGCTCCACAAACCAATGAAAAATGCATTGCCCCAGTAGGTGTGTAGATGCTTGTTCGATAAGCCCATAAAATAAAGGGAATTTGTGTATGCCAATATCTATGATTTTCTTTAACAATTTTTTTGAGAATAGCAATTAAGGTCTTGTTGGTAGCCTCGGCTTATCCATTTGCTTGCGGGTAATAAGAAGTCAAGAAACTATGTTGGATTTTATATTTCTCATAGAGTACATGAACATACTTGTTCTTGAAAGACTTATCATTTTTAGAGATTATTTTTGAGGGAATACCAAAATGAAAAATTATATGGTGAAGGATAAACTCCATAATTCTATGCCCTATCATACGGGTTAGAGGAATTGCCTCAACCCACTTTGTGAAGTATTCAGTGGATGTAATGATGAATGTATGTTATCTCGAGGAAGGAGGCACTAATTAAATCAAGAACCCATTGTGAAAAGGACCAAAGTCTTTGAATAGGTTGTAATGCTTATGATGGCACATGAGTTAAATGAGCATGTTCTTGACATTGCTTACAATGTTTGACATATGTGCAACAATATCGTTCCATGGTGGGCCAATAATAACCCATGCATAAAATATGCTTTGCAATGGCCATTCCACTAAAATGACCACCACAAGTACCATCATGAGCTTCAGCTATGGCTCTTTGTGCCTCAGCAATATTGATATAATGAAGGAGGATTCCATCATAACCATGTCTATACAACATGTCCCCTAAGAGAGTAAAACGAGTTTATTTTTGCTTGAAAGTGCATTTAGCAATCTATGACATGTCATATGGGAGTGTTCCAAACTTGAGAAAGACTATTATTTGGTTTGACCAAGGCTCATATGGCTCCAAATGGATAAAGAAAACATCCTTTTCATATTTAGATTCAACACATGTAGTTGCAAATTTAGATATCGTTGTGATAATTAGTGGTTTTACCTCTCTTAAGGAGTCCTTTGGAATCAATGATTTGAGAGAGGCCATTGCATCTACAAATCTATTAGTCAAACTTGGCAAACTATCGATTTTATACCAAGTAAACTTAGAGAGCAATTTCATTGCTACTTCATGGTAAAGTTTTATGGGAGGCTCTTTGCATTGGTATTCTCCATTGATTGTCTAAATTCAAGTTGAGAATCACCAAATATCCTGATACACTTTATGCCCATAGCTATAGTTGCTTGAAGACCTAAGATTAAGGTTTTATACTCTACATTGTTGTTTGTGCATTGGAAGTCTAGTTTGAATTATAAGGGGATAGGAACTCCCTAGGGTGTATGAAACACAACTCCAACACATTACCTTTTTTGCACATAGAATTGTCAAAGAAGAGAGTGATATCGACATCTTTCTCTAGAATGATATCTTCTTCTTGTTCAGATATAGTCAATACCAAATCATCTGGGAGTTCAATAATCAAGGGTTGATCACTAGGAAGTAAAGCTTCTATAAGCTAATCGGCTATGACCTGACATTTATTGGATTTTTGGCTAATAAACTCAAGATCGAATTCAATGAGAAGCATTATCCATTTAGCATTTCGGGTGTTATTGTAAGTATGATACATAATATAATGCAAAGGATTTTATTTAGCTATGACATAAGTGGTGTGACTAAGCATGTAATTTTTGAGTTTCTTAGTGGCAAAAACCATTGCTAAGCACAATTTTTCCATGTAAGAGTATATGGTTTCATAGCTTACCAATGTTCGACTAATGTAATAGACAACTTACTCCTGATTTTTTTAAATATTTTGTGCAAGCATTGTCCCTAATGCAAAGTCCATTGTTGAAACATAAATATGGAAGGGGACCCCCAGACGAGGAGGAGTTAAGAGTAGTGGAGAAGCTAGGTATTGCTTAATATCATAAAAATATTTTTGACACTCATTTGTCCATGAATATATCACCCCCTTTTTTAGCAAGTGATTGAATGACCTACATTTGTCAGAAAGTTGTGCAATGAAATGATGGATTGATTGAATCTTTCCTTGTAAACTATGCAATTCCTTTAAGTTTTATGGGGGAGGCATCTCCATTATGGCCTTGATTTTATTTAGGTCTACCTCAATGCCTCTTTTGGAGATAATGAACCCTAGTAGTTTTCCAGTGGTAACACCAAATAAACATTTCTTGGGGTCAAGGCTAGGTATGTCTTTGTAATACCATGAGAAATGTACTTTTTCTTAAGGAGAGTAATTAATTGCTCTTGTTCATCTGTAGATAAACTTTTTCCAAGTTTGAAAATTTTAGAATTTTTTGCATTTTAACTAAGGTTCACATCAATAGTATCTCCAATAAACATGTGAGAACCTTCCTCAAGTTGATGGGGCATTGGGATCAGATGAATGTCATTTATGATGTCATCAAACTCTTCTGACTTATCCTCATGTATGTCTTCTTGGAAAACCTTAGTATTTGAAGGTGAAGATGAAGGTGATGGAGGAATGTACTTGGTTGAAGCCCTTAACAATTTGTCAAATAGGATGAACTTAGAAAAGGATAGAGGTGAGGAAATCTAGTCCATATCAATAAGGCTCATGTCAATTGGAATTGGATTTTCTAAATCGTATGGATTACAGAGTGGGGTGAATAAGTCAACAGATTCATGTTGACTTAAGGGGAAAATGGATGGTTGGTGAATGGATAGGTGGGTAAATCCTATTGGCTAGAATAGATGTCAAAATATTGGTAAGCCTGAACACCAACAAGCAACACAAATAAATGCAATGTACATGTAATGCAAAAAATATATATATATATTTTTTTGTCTTTGAATTTGTTTTTTATTTTGTTTTTTTGAATTTGAATTATGTACATATGTTACAAGCAAAATGGTCAATGATTTGGATCAATGATATGGAGTGGTGGTTCACCAGTTGGTTCGGCTCGCTCTTATGGAAGGAGCAAGCAAATGATGGGCTGATGGAACATTTTGAGGTAAAACTCATCATGTTCAGTGTCTGGAATAATAGTGTGTGATTCCTCTTTAGATTCATCAGAAGCTATAGACATAAGGTTAAATTATTCATATATTTCATCTTTGAAGTCATCTATGTGATAGATATATTCTCCTAAATTTAAATTTTTGGAAATCTTGTTCAAGAGAAGAAGTGGATGAAATTGGATTATAGCCTAAACCTAAAATATCATGCATTTCTTAATATGAAACATCAATAATATCATGCATTTCTTGATATTAAATATCAATAATCTCATGCATTCCTTGTTCATGCCATCCTAGGCCAAGTCCTTGCCAATTAACAATGTGAAAGTACTAGGATGGAAAACTCAACATATAGTGTATATTGGTCGGTGTTGGTTATTTGGGTTCATTTAGGACAAATATATTGGATGAAGAATAAACCCACCCATACACAAAATTTATGCTATTAGGTGTTAAACTCATGTTATATACCACTCTTATAGAAAAGGGTGGGTCACATGGATGACCTTAATATTTAGTAGTTTAAATGTTGAGAAGTGTAACTAAGATATCTTGGACCACATATTCACCAATACCAGGATTAGTGAGGTGGACCTAAACTTGGGATGATGTGGATGTATTGGATGTAGATGTGGATGACTCATGGTTGGTTGATGGCTCAGGGTATGGACTATGTGTTGACTGGGATGGTATCTCACAATTCATAAATTTGACTTGTGAGACATTGGTTGATGGGGATGGAGATGGATTTGGTTGGGTGGGTAATGATGATGTGGAATGAAGAATTATGGAAGGTGATGATGCTGATGATGTGGCTAATGTAAATTAAGTTTGACCACATGTGCATGTATTCAATGATGATGAATATGGGGGTATGGAATTGGATGCTTGATGTGAAATGGTGATGGGAAGCTCCTCAGGAATAGGGGATTTTGATGAATATATTGATTGGGTGGTTGATGAGGTGGTTGATGAAGTGGTTGATGATGTGATAAAAATATGAGTGGAAGGTAACATGGATTCATAGGGGTTTGAGATAAAATTGCAATACTTGAATGATTCAACATCTGCTGGTATGCAATGAACTTGTCCTTCATGTACGTATTTCAAGCATTGATGTAGTATAGAAGGGACACATCTCATTTCCCTCATCCAAGGTCATCTAAGGAGTAAATTATATTCCATGGACCCTTCCAAGATGTGAAACATGGTGTGCAACATTTTGACCCCCACTTTAATGGGAAAAATAATAGTTCCAACTGTATAGCATAGAGCATTGTTAAATGCTTTCAAGGTGAACATGGATTTGGTAATATTATCTAGTGGAAGCTTAAGATGTTGAAGGGCAAATGTGGTGATGATATTTATGGAGGATCCGACATCAATTAAAACTTGTTTAAATGAATTCTTGTCAATTTGAGTCATAATATGTAATGGAGGATCCACCGATTTTGATGATATTGGTTTGATCTCAAAATCATATAAAGTGATGGAGGGTTCCATACGTGTTTGGATGCTACCAAAAAAAATTTAAAGGCATTAGGATCTTGAGATTGAAGTTCAATTGATTTTAAAATATCCATTAATACCTCACGATGTGGAGGAGATTATTGAATGAGCTCATATATAGACAATTTTGTTGAAGCCATTTTTAGGCTAGTAGTTAGTTGACTACTCAAGGAGATGATTGACATTGTGGGGCAATTAATAGGATGAATAGGTGGATTTGGATGACTCAAAATATGGATTGGTGATAAAGGATTAGAGGAGACTTTGATTGGTGGTGATGATGTGGCAGGTTGAGACACACTTGCCTATGGTGTTATGGGTGATTGACTAGATTTTTGTTGTGTATTTTGTTGATTCGTGTGTTGTTGTTGACCTCGAATTACTACATGAATAACACCCATAAAAACTTGGTACTATTGCACATGATTAACTTGATTTGGTGTAGCCTTGGTGATAGACCCTCCTATTGTTGGTTGCACCTCCTCATGATGAGGAAGTGGTGTTTGATAAATACCAAGGTTTTGATTCTATTGGACTAAGGGATTATCAAGCTTGATGGACCCCAAGTCTATAAGATCTTCCACTCTATCCTTAAATACATAGCAGTTGTTAATATCATGTCCATTTTGCCTATGATAAGGGCAAAAAAAAAGCTCCTAGTAGTTTTTACCACATTTAGTGGGACATTTTATTTTATCATAGGTAGCAAGTTGGTTGGTGTCATATAACCTATGGAGGATGGAAGCATAATATTTTTCCAATGGGGTGTATTGATGATTTTATCGAAAAAATTTTCAACATGGTTAGTTTTCCACATATGGCACCATGTTTTGGCTTGATTGAGTTGTTTAAGGATTTGCATGATATTAAATTTATCACGGTTGTTGTTGCATAGGTTGTTGGGCCATTACTGGTTGGATCATGACCACTTGATTGACATGATTATCTTGGTTGGTCGGATTGGACTGATTTGATTTTGACTGGCCAGAATAGTTACTTTTATATTGGTCCTTATTTTGCCATTCTTTCTTTTTTGTATTAAGTACACCTTCTTGGATTTTTATTTCCTCAATGATGCTAGCCTGGGTAAGAGCTTCCTTAAATGATCGGTATTGTTGCAATTATAACAACCAAGAGATGGGTTTTAAGTAACTCTTAGTAAACAATCTAGTAAGCTCTTCCATTTGTAGGGAAAATGGCAATTTGGTAATAACAACCCTCCAATGGTTGCCAAAGTCATATACAAACTCATCATCATATTGTTTTAGACCATATATATCAAATAATGAGACTTTATTTATAACTTTAAGGGAAAATATTTCAAGAAATTGGTCAACCAATTGCTCAAAAGTGTAAATACTGTGGTGAGGCAAATGGTTATACCACTCTATAGCATATCCCCCTAATGTCTGAGGAAAATTTTGAAGCATAAGAGCATAATTGCTTTGGATTTTATAACATGAATGGATAAATGTGCTCACATGTTCTTTAGGGTCCCCAGACCCTTTAAATTTGTCAAACTTTGGTACTATGAAGTCTGTCGGATATGGCAATGATGGTACCAAAGGATAAATTGGTTGACTGATTAGTTGATATAAAGTGGGATTTTGGTTCATAAAACTAGGAGTGTGTTGCATCAGACTATAAATCTACTATTGCATAGTTTGGATCCTAGAGTCTTCCCCTGGAATGTGAAAACCCTGAATCACTTGATGATTCTGTGAAGGTGGGATGAAAATATGTTGAGGTGTAATAAGATGATGATGATGTGGTGAAGTGGATTGAAATTAATGATAATGAGGTTGGTGAAGAAATTATGGTGAATTTTGAAATGGATATGATGTATGAGGGTTGTGATTGTGATGATTAATGGGAATGACATGGGTATGGGTTGATGGAGGTGTGGGGATAGAAACCACAGAATATTGTGGTACCCATGATGGACATTGGTTGAGGCTTAGGATTGACCTTCTAAACTTGTTGTTGAGCATTTTTTTGCTTCTTAAGAAATTTTTTAAGGTGTTCCCATGCTTCATGTATTTCCATATTTGAGGTAGATGGCATGGATGTGGATGGAACTGATGAAGTGGGTGGAGGACAAGTTACAACATGGATTACAACTGGATGGGTGACATAGGATGAGATGGATGTTGGCATCTATGAAACAATATTGACATGTTATTCATACAAAGGATTGACATAGGTAGATGTGTAGCAGGATGGGATGTGCTTTGAGCACATGATGATTGGGGAATGGACCAATGTTGGGAAGGTACAGTTGATACTTCAAAAAGAGGATTATTGTACACCTAGGTGAGGCTTGAAGGCTAGGAAGAGATAATCTCTTGCTATAAATAAGGATCATACCTAGGTGGGCTATGGACTGGTTCTAAGACATAATTAGCAGATCTCTAGACATGTCTATATAGGTGATGTAGTGACCAATGGTAGGTGAAGATGACTCTATTTGTGGAATGGCCATGTGGAATAATTATGTGGATGACATAGTGTGTGAGGGATCCGTAGACAAATTTGAATGACTTATCTGAATCACACTAGGGGGATTTCCCATAGAAGTGGTAGGGAGGTATGATGAACTATCCATGGATGCAATGTTTTGTGGGATGTAAATTTGATTTAATGCTTCTTTCTTTCTCTGATTTCTAGTTAAGATCGTAAGCTAAATGAAGAAAATATATGCAATTTTCAATAAAGTAATGCAAATGAAAAATTCACATAAATCAAGTAAAAAAACTCAATTCTAAGTTTCTGCAACAAATGTGTCTTACCTTTCTTTTATTTTATTTTATTTTTAATGTTTATTTTTTCATTTTTTTTTGTGTGTTTTGGTGTACTAATCTAAATTAAGGGTGAAATCTATGGCTTGGTTGGGAAATGAGATTATTTCTAGTGATGAAGTCTATAAATTTTGCTCATGGGTATCCTATGTTGGCTAGGGATAGAGATTTGGTGGATGGAGATGAAGCCCATCATCACCAAATCTCAAGAAATGGTTGGTTATGAAATCCAAATCATTACTATTTTATGTGATACATGTTGTGTGTGGTTCCTTTTAAAATTTTAGGTTTTTTATGGTGCACATACAATGTCAAAAATAACTAATTTTCCAAGTCTAAATTAGAATCCAACAACAAAAATATCAATTTCTTCAAAATATGTAGAGTACACTGCTTAAGACCCTCTCTGAAAAAAAGAGGGTTCGTCTACTCTTTCGCCTTGAATCACCAAATGTAGAAATAATTTTGATATTCTAATATTTTTCCTACTTATACCAGTAAAAAGAGAGATTTCTAACCCTATAATGCAAACTATTTCATGCAATTTATCAATTCATATGAAAATAGAATGCAACATTTCGAGTACAATACACCAGAAAGCAATGAAATTTTAATCTAAAATGTAAATGTGTAGATGGATATGGATGTAAAATTATTCTAAATACCTAAGATGTAGATTAAATATGCTTGTTTTTAATAGACACTTAATGATGTTCTTTTTATTACTTTATCTATAAAAAAACATAAAAAATAAAAAAATAGAGGGGTTAGGGTTTTGAGGCAGACTTATAGATAAGCCTACATATTCCTTTTCCCACTCTATAAATTGCCTCGTAGTGCCTCTAAAATGCACCTGGGAACTTTTTGAACACTAGAGGGCATCCCTCAAGTGTAGTAGGGTGTCTATGCAACTCCTGCAACTCTTTAGAAACCCTAAATCTATGAAATTTGTGTGATCTAATTTTTGAAAACCTATAAAATAAAAATAGAAAACAACAAGTTAGTGATAAGATAATTTAAAATATAAAACCCCTTGTGGGTCCCATCGTGATCACCATTTGTGAATACAAAATAAAGCAACACCAAACACAGACTATAAAATAAATAGATAAGCAGATGATTACACAAAAAAATGAACTTTATTATTATCTCTAGTGGATCTCTTGTATTATAATCAAATGTACCCCAAATAGGTGGTTTACAATGCTTATTATTTTGATACAATTATTACAGAGGCACTAGGGTTCTCTGAAATCCTAGTTAGAAATGATGGTGGTATCTTCATGCTTGATTTGATCCCAACAAAGTTGTGAGTGGGCTTTGGTATCCTATGCAGGGCCACTCGAGCTTTGGTAGTTGCCAATGAATGTGATTCTTAGACCTGCACACAGTAAATAATAACAAAATTTAGTAATATCTATGAGGGCTCCACTACGTGAGACCCTCAAAAATAAAATCACTAAATCCTAGTTGTAAAATAAAAACTATAAACAGATATAATAATATGAAAATGATTACCAATAAAATTTTACCTTATCAAATAACGATATTTCTATCTTCATCACTGATGCAAATGATGGTTACGCGAATGTGCCCTAACGATGCCCGAGGGCCATAGGGCTACAGAACTGATATGGGAGACATTCGTGAGCACTTTGTGCTAACCAAAAATACCCATAGGTGCTTTGTGGAAACTTCTTAGACTTGCACATAATAAATAATAACAAATTTTAGTAATATTTTTTAGGGTTCCACTGCATGAGACCCTAAAAAATGAAATCACTAAATCATAGTTATAGAATAAAAACTATAAACAGATCTAAGAATATGAAAATAATTACCAATGAACTTTTACCTTGTCAAATAATGATGTTTTTGTCTTCATCACTGATGTAGATGATGGTTATGTATATGTGCTCTAATGGCACCCAAGAGTTGTAGATTTGTAGAACTAATATGGGAGACACCAGTGGGCACTTGGTGCTAATCAGAAACACCCAAGGGCACTTTGTGGGTGCTTGTGGGCACTCTACAGACTCTGGTGAGTGTTTCACAAACTCTGGTGGGCACTTGGAAATATTAAGAGGGTGTTCAGTGGTTGAGGAGAGAGTTGTAGAACCAGATTTGGTTCGTGCGAGGTGGGTAGTAGTAGATGCAGAGGATGCAAACGATGATTAGGAGATGTGAGGATGGGTATGATAGAACTTAGCAAATTTAAAAACTTAGGATACTTAGGGCAAAGACATAGGTTTTGAGTCATCAAAATGACTCCTCTTTATAATCTTCCCTTAGACATGTTAGGGTTTTGATGACACTAAATGTGTGGCCAAGATTAAAACATACAAAGGGTGGAGATTAAATCTGGGTAGGTGGCATGGATTAAGGCGGATGGATGGCTAGGATTAAATCATGATGGATTGCTGAGATTAATTCATACATACATATATATATATATTTATTTATTTATTAAATATATAAATATAATATATAAAATATTATTATTTAAATATATATTAAACAAATATATATATATATATAAATAATGGATAAATGTGATGGGAAGCTATGGATGGATGACAAGTAGCTAGATTTTGGTGTCTATAGAAAGGAAAAATGATTTATTTGTGTAGCACCCTAAAATTGGCATGGTTAAAACCTTAGTAAAATATAAAAGATAAAAATTTAAATTTTAACCCCAAAACGCCCCAAAACCGCTTGTTACCCGCTTTCCCTATTTTTCGTGCCATTTTTAGGATTTGTTTTGACCGTTGGACGATATCATCGCAGATTAGATGAAATCATCCCCGATCTGACGAATTCGTCTGGAACAGAACGTCCAGACGATTTCGTCCCAAAACCAAATTTTCATAATTAGCTTTTGTTTCAACAGCCTCTCCAACTTGGGCAGAAGCGCGTCTGCGTAGTTGGAGATTTCCCTGTTGGAGATCTCCCAGATTGGGATGATCCCCAACCTCCTAGCCTCCCCCTAATCCTATATAAACTAGGATTTTTCTAGTTTATCCCCCCTGACTCCCCTGAACCCCTTAGCTGATGGATTTCCCTACAGATTTAGTTCCTTATTCACTAGAGCATCCTCGCACTACTGTCTGCATTCTGTATTTTGCATTTTCTTGTAGGAACTCTACTATTTTTTAGTCGAAGCTAGCTCGGATCGTCGCAAGCGATCCCGAATGATTTCGGACGATCTTGTCGAGGAGCGCAGATGATCTCGTACGATTGGAGGTGATCCCGACTGTAGTCCAGATTGGGGGCAATCAGAGTCTAGAGTTTGCATTTCCTTAGCTTTTTTGCATTTTCCTATTGTATTTCTACACTGTCTTAAATTATTATGTTTATGCATCTTGGAGTTCACCTCATCTAATATAAATGCATGATAAAATCAAAATAAATTGTGAAGTTGATGCTTTTCCTCTTTAATTACTATTTGGATCTATCATTTAGACAAATTTACAGTTATTTCTGTCATTTCCCTTCGCTTCTGTAGTTGCATCTTGGGTATTTTGTATCTATTTGTGTGATTGCAGGTTTTTGATGAATTCGTCTGATGAATTCATCAGATTTTAGATGATTATGTCTGATCTCAGATGATCGACTATGATTTGAGATGATTCGATGTAATTTCAGATGATTACGTATGAGTCGAGATGATCTGAACTGCTACAAGACTCAGAATCTTCATCAAACATCCGAAATCAGGTATGTTATGATCTAACTAGCATATTTTCTATGTTTAGCATTCATTCCTGTTCTCTGTATTCATTTAAATCAGCATTGGCATATAGAATAGTTTAGATTCATCTTGGCCAAACCTAGGAGTTGAATGATCGAGTATAAAAATGAACACATCAAACCCACTATCAACCTAGGCATGGAAACTGCCACTCAAAATTTTCCTGGTGAACCCACCATCCATCAAAAATTCACCCTTATACCCCTCCCCCGAGAGGCGGGACCTTCAAAGGGCCTCTCAGTCCGAGGTATTGTCCCATCCTTCTCGCATCCTCCTTTCGGGCACGGATCCTATAGCCTGAGGGTAAGGATGCAAAAAATTTGGAGCGATACATTTTGGTGAACCCGACGTGAATAACATAGGCATATTTCTGATTCAAAAATATAAAAAATTAAATATATATATATATATATATATATATATGTATACAAAAAAAAAACAAACAAAATCATCATTTCAAGTTTGTATGTTTTAGATTCAATTCTAAATAGTAGATACTAAATATTACTTTTAGAAGTACTAAAGAAACCATGAGTTTTTACTCAAATCAATATGAGCCCATTAGTAATGTTGGAAGAATTCAGCCAAATACATTTGTTGATTATGACCAACCTCATCCCTATTCAACATCACCTCCATCACACTTTTCTCATTTTTCATCCATAACCCAACAAGACAATCCCTTTTCCAATCCTCTCCATAACGATATTATCTATTCTCCCATATATCCATATTATGTCTATCAATCCACATATAATCCTCCTCCACCCTTTCAATATTCTTCTTTCAATACAACACATCCATTTCAACAAGAAAATACTTATTCTTCCAATCCTACCATGCACTCACATCATACTTCACAATCTTCCTATCATCATTCTACCCATAATAAAGAAAAGAGAGGTAAAAAACCATTAGGTCCTTTTATGACTGAACTCCTAAGGCACTTATCAAAAACCTCTCGAAAACCTTCATCACGTACATTTACAAAGCTCAATCAACCAATGGATATAATTCTCAAGCATTTACTTGATACAAATAAGATTGAACTCCCTTCCATAAGACAACTTGATACCACAGCAGATTGGTTTAAACCTGAGCTACATTGTGAATATCATAGAGTAGATGGACATATGACACAAAATTGTAAAGATTTAAGATGTGCAATTCAAGATTTGATTGATGAGGGTCTTTTTAATATAAAGGAATTACAATCTACAACTGATTATAAATCTCCAGTAAACTATCAAACTCCTACACAACAAATACCAATAATCAATCAAGACATGGGGATCTCCCAAGAACCCCTATTCAATTATCAACAATAGGAAACCAATCAAATATTGCATGTTAATGTGTCCCATCATGATGATATTACTAATATTGTAACAAAAACTACAAATGAGCAACCTCAAGTTCAATCAACTCAATCTGATATTCAAGATATGGATTCCTCATTTGACCAACCTTCAAAACTATCTTTGGCTCTAGAGAATGATCCAAAATGGAATGTAAGCATAGAAAGCTCATCTTTAGAATCAAAATCTCAATCTGAAATCCACTTTGATAGCCAACAACAAGTGATTAATCCTCAAGCAAAGATATCCCTTTTAGAAGTATTACAAAGTTCTCATAAGGAAACTTTGTTCAAGATACCTAGCCAACAATTTGTTCCTCATGATATTTTCCCTAAGAACATAATTAATGGTGTAAGCCCTCTTGAGGTTAACCATATTTCATTCTATGATGAGGAGATTCCTTCCTCTACTCCACAAGAAGACTCCTATCTTTACATTACAGGATCTAGTAAAGAAACACCTGTTAAAACTATCATGGTAGATAATGGCTCCTCTCTTAATTTATGCACTTATCAATTATTCCAAAAACTCAAATTAAAGGAAGAAGATCTTAATGAATCAAATGTTATTATAAAATATTTTAACAATGAAATTCAAGAAGCTCAAGGTACTATAATTCTTCCCCTTAATATTGGATCCAAGATCCTGGATACTTTGTTTTATGTAGCATATTGCCCTTCACCTTACAACCTACTTCTCAGAAGTCCTTGGATTCATACGATGAGGGTTGTCCCTTCCACTCTTCACCAATGTTTGAAGTTTGAACTTGCAAGTAAAATTGTTACCATACATAATGACCCAACACCATTTGAAGAATATTTAACGGTTGAAACATCAAGTTCTATACATTCTCCATTGTCACAATTACCTTCTATCCATCACTTTTCTTCATCCATATATGATCATCCTTGTTTACCAAATAACACCCATGCATATCTTTCACATATGCTCCCTCCATATTATCAAGACTTGGAAGATAGTGATAAGAATGAAGAACCTTCTTATCCCTTTGACATTTTATTTTGTAACATGATCAATTTTACACATATAAAAGTAAAATATTTTGCTACATTATTCTACATTATAACAAAGCTTTTGTTATCACTACCTCTTATTCATCACCTTTTGTTCTTACCTTCACCACAACCAAATTATCCTTCAAAACCTCCTTTGATTTTGAAGCAACCTTAGACATGCTATACTCAAATAACCTTGTATAGTGTATATAGATCATCTTGTATATACCACCAATTCCATCATAAATCAAAATCAAAATATAAAAACATCAAAATCTTCAAAAACATATTTTATTTTCATACCGTCAATTCTTGAAGTATTGCAGTTATATTTTCAATTATTTTGGATAAATTAGCATTTATTTGGAATCCCGCACTTTCACACTCACATGAATAAATATCTTGATTTTATTTTGTATGATTATTAATCTCTCTTATATCAAAGTCCACATTTGAATTAAATAAAGTTTTGAGCATAGAGAATTGATCTTGTTATTTACTTGAACCAAGTACATCTCTTCACATTAAAATGATTTCATTGCAAATTCGATATGATGCTACATAGTAGAAATGGTTTCCTGAGCGAAAAGTTTCCCCTGCTATCCTATCATGCACATGGTCTAGAATCTTTGAGAATTGACAAAAGGACAAGCTCACCCCTACCAGAATAAAAATCCCTTGCTCTACAACCAATCCGAGCAAGTATCCCTAGCATAGGAAGAAAAAGAAAAGTCAAAGAAAATGAGAAAAAGAAAAATATTATTTTGTACCATCGCAACAATATTTCAGCATTATCTCAATTCCAAGCAAAAATACAAAAAAAAAAAAGAGAAAAAAACAAAAGTGAAAAGCAAAAGCAAAATGCAATAAAATCCCTTTCCCTACCCCTTGAAAAGAAAAGAAGGGTGAATGAGCTTGAATCCCTGGAATTTTCAATTATTCGAAAACTGTGAGGTAAGCCCCATAACAGGTGGTTTGTGCCCAACCCGCTTGGCCTTGGGTAATTCCTAGCGTGGTGATATGTCTGTCACATTAGCGACCTTCTTTTGTACAGACCTATGTCAGCTTATGGATTAGCTAGCTCTTGATAACCCGACTTACATAGTAGTCTGGTACGGTTACATGCATATAAATCATGGTCAACGAACACTCATTTGGTTAAGGCAAATTACTTGTATCAAATTATCTTGCTCAAAATTGGTGAATGAACAATACAATCGCACACACATTTGTATTTGAGAGATTTTGTATCATTATGATAAATCAAGATCGGTAATGAACTCACATTTGCACATGAGGATCCCTTAATAAATCTACATTTGTCTTTGCGATAATTTAAACTATTTCTGTAATTCTTTTCGGAATAGTTTTATCCGCTTATTTCAGAATTTTTGTTTTGTTTTCAAGCAATTATATACTTTGTTTCACAAAATCACAAAATGATTTCAAACAACATGTTCATATTATTATTATTTTGTTTATCAACAGTCAAAAATTAATCTTGCAATAAAACTAAAATATCCATTTTCTTCTTTGGATTTCGCGATGATGGTATAAGTCTATACCTATAAATTCTATGCCTAGCACAAACCATTGTTCTAATTTTATTTTCCATTTATTTTAAAACAAATTCATAAAAACATATGACTTGCATCATTATGTTACACAATTATGCTTTAAAACGAACAAACACTTATTCTATTTCATTTCATTATGTCAACATTCAATTTTGCAAACCATGGTATAATTTCTAAGGAATTGTTCAAAATTTTATCACACTTAGGAATTTATGCCTAGCAAAATCATATTTCTTTTAGTATCTCATGCATACTATTTTTATGAAAATCTGAAAACAAATCATCACCATCATCATTTCCATCATCACAACACAAAGTCTTAAGACAGTCTCTTAAGCACTCTTTTACTTTTTTAACAATATTTCTATACTGGGATTAGCTTGACGACCGAGCGAGCGGCGACTCCATGAAATGGTCTATAACAGCGACAATGTCCTTTGAAATTATTGTTAGAAGTCTCTTTTATTTTTTATCAAATCACACCAAAACAACCAATTGTTTACATCAGATTATTTCATTTAAATTTTACAGCATGACATCAAATTATAATATTTCCAAACGACATAATTACATGAATCATCAATCAAACAAACAAACAATTCAAACATTGAAGCATCATAAAAACATATGAACAAGTCATATCACAAAAAGATCATATATATATATCAACTTATGTACATCATATCAAAACTGGATTGGTATGCCACAATCCAAACCCTGGCATACTCAATCCCCTCAAAAAGTAATAATAAAATTGAATAGTAAAAATGAATTAGGGTTTTCCCTATTTTTCTTAATTTTATTTAAAACCAACAACATTTTTTAATTTTTGCTTTTTCGTGCTTTTACCTCAAACGTTCGATTTGGGTAAAAACACGGAGGGGGCACCATAGTCAGCATTCGTACGATTCGACCAAGAATCGTCGTCTAAAAAATTGAGTACATTTTTGCTTTCTCGTAAAAACGGGAAAAACTCGTCTTTAACGCATTTTCTTCAGAAAATTCGCTAAAGAGGGGGCAAAATGTAGCACCCTAAAATTGGCACGGTTAAAACCTTAGTAAAATATAAAAGATAAAAATTTAAATTTTAACCCCAAAACCGCCCCAAAATCGCTTGTTACCCGCTTTCCTCGTTTTTCATGCCATTTTTAGGATTTGTTTTGACCGTTGGACGATATCGTCGCAGATCAGACGAAATCGTCCCCGATCTGACGAATTCGTCTGGAACAGAACGTCCAGACGATTTCGTCCCAAAACCAAATTTTCATAATTAGCTTCTGTTTCAATAGCCTCTCCAACTTGGGCAAAAGCGTGTCTGTGCAGTTGGAGATTTCCCTGTTGGAGATCTCCCAGATTGGGATGATCCCCAACCTCCTAGCCTCCCCCTAATCCTATATAAACTAGGATTTTTCTAGTTTATCCCCCCTGACTCCCCTGAACCCCTTAGCTGATGGATTTCCCTGCAGATTTAGTTCCTTATTCACTAGAGCATCCTCGCACTACTGTCTGCATTCTGTATTTTGCATTTTCTTGCAGGAACTCTACTATTTTTTAGTCGAAGCTAGCTCGGATCATCGCAAGCGATCCCGAACGATTTCGGACGATCTTGTCGAGGAGCGCAGATGATCTCGTACGATTGGAGGTGATCCCAACTGTAGTCCAGATTGGGGGCAATCAGAGTCTAGAGTTTGCATTTCCTTAGCTTTTCTGCATTTTCCTATTGTATTTTTGCACTGTCTTAAATTATTATGTTTATGCATCTTGGAGTTCACCTCATCTAATATAAATGCATGATAAAATCAAAATAAATTGTGAAGTTGATGCTTTTCCTCTTTAATTACTATTTGGATCTGTCATTTAGACAAATTTACAGTTATTTCTGTCATTTCCCTTCGCTTCTGTAGTTGCATCTTGGGTATTTTGTATCTATTTGTGTGATTGTAGGTTTTTGATGAATTTGTCTGACGAATTCATCAGATTTTAGATGATTCTGTCTGATCTCAGATGATCGACTGTGATTTGAGATGATTCGATGTAATTTCAGATGATTACGTATGAGTCGAGACGATCTGAACTGCTACAAGACTCAAAATCTTCATCAAACATCCGGAATCAGGTATGTTATGATCTAACTAGCATATTTTCTATGTTTAGCATTCATTCCTGTTCTTTGTATTCATTTAAATCAGCATTGGCATATAGAATAGTTTAGATTCATCTTGGCCAAACCTAGGAGTTGAATGATCGAGTATAAAAATGAACACATCAAACCCACTATCAACCTAGGCATGGAAACTGCCACTCAAAAGTTTCCTGGTGAACCCACCATCCATCGAAAATTCACCCTTATACCCCTCCCCCGAGAGGCGGGACCTTCAAAGGGCCTCTCAGTCCGAGGTATTGTCCCATCCTTCTCGCATCCTCCTTTTCGGGCACAGATCCTATAGCCTGAGGGTAAGGATGCAAAAAATTTGGAGCGATACAATTTGTGAATTAAAGTAGTTGAATTTAATTTATGGTTTGTTTTGTAAATTAAGGGTATGGGACTTTAATTTATGAAATGAAATAAAAAATGATTTATTTGTGAATTAAATTAGTTGACTTTAATCTAATGAATAAATATGGAAAATGGTTTGTTTTGTAAATTAAGGATATGGGACTTTAATTTATGAAATGAAAGGAAAAAGGGTTTATTTGTGAATTAAAGTAGTTGAATTTAATTTAATTAATAAATATGGAAAATGGTTTGTATTGTAAATTAAGGGTATGGAACTTTAATTTATGAAATGAAAAGGAAGGAATTTATTTATGGATTAAAGTAGTTGACTTAAAATAATAAATAAATATGAACTTAGATTATTTGGCAATTAAGGGTATGGGACTTTAATTGTTGAATAAGGGTTGAATCATTTATTACAAGTATAGCCCATGATCTAGATGCATTGTTGAAAGACTCTCATAGGAGGATGAGAGGAAAGGTATAGAAAGAGTAGTTTCTTTGATATCAACTATGCATTATATAGTTGAATTGCTTGGGTTATTTGTATAGTTGCAATTTGGCAATGAAATGAGTAAATTCATTTAGAATCATATCTATCCTAAACTATGAGTGTCCTGATCCCCTACTATCCTCACTTTATCGATGTAAGAGCAGGAGGACCAAAGTTAAATATGGACCATTGCATAAGTTTGATATCTACTTTACATCTTGTTTATTTATGCAAATAGATTAGATTTGTGGGGAAATTTCCTTGATAAGATTTATGTAATGTATTGTTTAAAAGTATGGAGGTTATACCATATATGCTTACGTAATAAATGAACAATATGGTTGATGCACCTTTGTATTCTATTTGATTAGTGTGAATGTATTTAATCCTTTCTTATGCATGTTTACTCTTTAATTATTGTTCCTTGTTTCTAGTTACCTTTGCTTATTTAATGAGTTATGTTTTGTTATATTTAGTATCTATAATTATATTTATTTTCTTGTTGAATATTTTTCATAAAAACTTAGTAGTAAATTCTAGAGTGAACTTAGAGGTAACCTAAGGACTTGAGACCCCCTTAGGGAGAACTGGTAACTAGGTTTATAGAATATCATACTTGATTTAAGATAGATTGTCAGAGGACAAGATTGATAGCTGAACTCACAGTACATGTAGCATACCTACGCATAATGGCTTGCATAGAATATGGAGATGCATGTACACCTTTTAATGATTGAAGGTGATAAGTCTAACTCATAAATGATGATGAGATGGATGGACTTGTGTGCATAACATGAGATATGCCTATGCAGAAGGGACTTGCATGAGGATAATCTTGTATGGTATAGTTCTTGAGAAACTTAGGGTTTTATAAACATTAAGTCGGTCTAAGGTTGGGTAGGGATTTATGAATCCCTCTCCTTAGTCAAAAAAAAAATCTTTCTATTTCTATGTGTTTTCTTATTTCTTGACTTGAGGGTCATTATAAAGGGATTTACATTAATATAAGCTACATCATAAAAGTAGTGATGGGGATCTAATAAATGCATGTCATGCTTGATTAAGCCCTTTCATGAGAGACCCCAGTAACATAAAATAGAGAGAGAGAGAGACTTAATTATTATTTTATTCACAAATTAGGGTTTAGAGTGGAACCTAATGATGAAAATGCTAGCTCATCGTGGAGATGAGATGGATAGCCCGATCCCAACATGTTTAGTACACCTACATAAATGGACTTATGTATGGAGTAGAGACTGACATTCCCATTTCGATAGACTAAAAGGGATAATCTAGCTCATTATGAGGATGATATTGGTAGCTTAAATTTGCACTACACCTAGTACACTTATATAGATAGACTTATGTAAGTAATAGGGATGGGTGTACCCCGTGATGGTTCTAAAAGGGTTAGTATGGCTCATCGTGGAGATGGGATGAAAAAATTAGTTAGGGAACACTGAGGTATTTAACCAATCCTTAGAAAATATCCTTCTTAAGTAGGACTACAAAAATCCCTAACAAGTGTATGTATATATATTGCTCATAAATAGGAAGGAAAATTTTAGGAAGTGACAAACAAATATGTACTAGCATTGAAATTATCAATGGGTGTGCATCAAGTGAAGTATTGGAGTGATCCAATAAGAGGTGATAAGTGAGAGTAGAGTTGTGATTGAGAAATGTGGAAATTGAAGTGAATATGGGATAAGGGTGAGGTGTGAACATAGGATAAGGGGGTGGGAAACCACATGGTGATGAGGGGCTTAGTGTAGGAGAGTGCTTAGTGGGGAAGGGGGATTAGGAGTATTTATTATTTAATTTATGCAATTTTATAAAGCTTTGTGGTGTAAAACATAGATTTTTGTAGGTTTTGGGGATTTATGTGGGCATTGACAAAATGCAATCAATATGGCTTAGGAAAATAATGATTTAACACTTTTTAGGTATCTACATTTACCTCTTTTTGTACTACATTGCATGCAAACATAATGCGGTACAAAAATAGATGACATTGATTGATTAAATTAGTGATGGAGAATGGTGATGAGTATTGATTGATGAATACAAATTTTGGTGTGTTGCAATGATATATTGAGAAGGAAGACATATGATTGTCTCCAATCAAGGATAGGATAATGTAGGATGCCCAAACTATGGAATGGATAGATATTCTTAAAACTTTCCCTTTGATAGATTGATGAGATCATTGGATGTGGTAAGATGACCAACCATTGGTAGGTTTCTTCATGACATGAGCACTGATTAGATAAGTGGACCTACTTTTCCACCTCATATGAATCAAATTTTTAGTTGAGTGAAGAGAAAAAGGCCCCGATAAACTAAATCTTAAAAAATAGTAAATACAAAATCAAAGAAAAAAATGAAGAAAAAAATACATACATAACATAGTATTTTACCTAGGAAACCCTTATAGAAAAAAACCAAGAACAGTAATATCTCCTTATTGTATAAACTTAAACATCTCCAATACAATAATTTTCAACTCTCATCTCTTATCAAACCCTGATGCAAGTGCAATTAAAAACAACACAAGAACGAATTTTACAATACCATGGGTTCAAATATTTAACAATAAATAGCCCATATGGGTCTAAAAATAGCTTAAGCAACCCTAAAAATTCCATCAAGGACTACCACCCCTAGACCCTTTCTCGAGGCCCAACCTAACCCCAAACCTCGATGAGGATACATGGAGAGTGCCCAATACCTTTTAGATTTAACCCCATCAAAATAACATGAAAATATTCAACATATTTCCAACATTCTCCCACTTGTTTAATACTTTCCATAGGGACCAAAAACTATCATTGTCAACTATCAAAGGTAACCATACCTATAGATATTCTATAGCAAGAAATATTTTTAGCTAGTACAACCTTTGTTAATGAATCAACAACATTATTCTTTGTATCAAATTTCTCCAGCATCACTTGATTCCCTTCAACCATATCTCTCACAAAATGGTACTTGATAGTAATATGCTTTGATTGATCATGAAAACTAGGATTTTTAGCCAAAAATATTGCACTCTAACTGTCACTATCAATTCTCATAGCCTTCTACTTAAGATCAAATTTTTAGCACAACCTCTGTAGCCACACTGCTTCTTTATAGGCATGATATGTTGCAATGTACTCTACCTCTATTATGGACAAAGAAACCACTAATTACATTTTACTCATCCAAATTACTACCCCTCCAAATAGTATAAACATATAAGCACTCATGGATCTTCTCTTGTCCAAATATCCAATCCAACCAACATCCACAAAACCTTTTAGATTTACAATATTACTATCTCTATATTTTCCTTGGTAAAAGATACCATAGTCTAAATTTCCATGCAAGTATTTAAAGATCCTCTTCATAATAGTCCAATGTTCCTTTCTTGGATTGGACATATATTTGCTAACTAATCCTATTGTATGTGCAATATCAAATCTATTATAGACCATTACATATATTAGACTACCAACAATGCTAGCATAAGGAACATGATGCATTTATTTTTTACTTATCTATTTTAGGACATTGTTTATAAAATAATTTTTGACCAATAGGATATGGAGTACATACTGGTTTACAATCATACATCGTAAACCTCTATAGTATCAAATCAATATATTTCCTTTGATTTAACCACAACTTTATATTTACATGATCCCTTATTATTTCCATACCCAAAATAAATTTTACAACACCCAAATCCTTCATGTCAAATTTAAAATATAATTGAGACTTAGTAACTTTATCATCTTCTTATTGTTACCAATTCAACACCTAGAGATATCCTTGGTGAAAAAATATAATTTATCTACTAGTTGGGATATGAACTAAAAAATATGGCTTGGATCTTACCTTACAAGCTTCTAAGTTGGGTCAGGTAGAGGGCACCCTCTCCCCACCATTTAAAAGGGTGGATAAAATGATGATGGCTTCTATCTTCTTGGGATCTACTTGTATGCCTTGTCGAGACACAATGAACCCGCTTTGAAAATAGAGGGCTTTCAAAGCTTTTTAAAATAGGGGTCGCACCTCAGAAAATATGCACTTATGCATGGCACACTTTATAAGATCTCAACCTTTCAAAGCCCTTTAAGCCCTTTAAAATGAAAAGGGTCACGAGGCTTTGCTTTTAAAATAGAGGGGGAGGGCCTTCCTATTAATAGAGCAACCTCTCATATCATCAACATAATCTTCCATAATTTCACACATCAAGTCATTTAAATATCCCCTTAACAAATCCTCATTAGCCTCTTCAACTTGCTTCTCTTCATCCCCCTCTCATTCTACTCCACCCTCAATATAATTTCCTTCAGTATCTTCTTCATCAATGTATCCTCTTGGATTAATTATAATTTTCTTTCTTCTTTCCATTTTTGCCCTAAATATCCTTGTAAAGGGTGAACAATTCTTTATATTCTTTTTTATTTCAAGATTGGATGAGCGATCTTGACCTATTATCTTGCCTATTTTAGGAGAATTTTTTAAGGTCAAGTGCCTTGTCTATTTTCAAAAGGAATTAAAAGTGAGGAGTCATCTATTCAAGTCAATTCATTTTATATATGTATTAACTTAAATAGGGGAAGGGAACCCTTTTGAAAGTTGGAGATTGCCTTTTAACCTCTTTTTAAGGCTAGGTAATTATTAATTAGTTAGACCTCTACCCCATTTTTTTAAATCGACCAGTCTTAATTAATTAATTAAGAGTGTTGGGGCCTAGTTCGATTCAATAAAGGTAGGTCATTGATCACTTGTCATAGAATATATGTCAAAATATATTACTACAAGCTCCCTCGATCACCTTAATATGGTAATCTTGGATAGGTTGTAAGTCCTTTCAAGGCATATGTAATACTTTAAAAGCTTCCCAAAATGATCTCAAGGTCCCTATTTTTGAAAAACTAGCTTAGCTTACCTTTTAAACAAAGGGAAGAGAAGAAGGGCTTTCTATTTCGATCGATAGTATATCTAAGATGTTGTTCTGCTCCTTGCACCCATTGTATTCAACCTTATGAGCCTTCCCCTCAAAATTCCTCCTTGACCTCCTCTTCTAAATCTATTCCTCCTAACATCCTTTTATTCCAAAGTTGAGTGTAGGGTCCCCACGTTTGAAAAAGGCAAGGACCTTGCCCTATTTGAAAAAGTTCTTCCCTCCCCCACCATTTTAAAGGGTTAAAAGGGGTTTGATTTAAAAATGATATGGGGAGAGGGCCCCCATTTTTGAAAAATGCCAATTTAAATGGTGGGGGAGGGATAGGCCTATGCCTATCCAACTGCTATCCCAACTGCTATCCCAACTATTCTCTTTAGAGAGGAGAGCTCTCTTAAAACAAACCTGAGGAGAGATTTCTTAAAATAAACCTAAGGAGAGCTCAACTTTTTCCCTTTTAAATGGTGGGGAGGGCTGGTTTTTAATAGGGGAGGGTCATAACATTTAAAGGGAGAAGATTCAAAAACCCAAGTTGCTTTTTTAATGAGGGTGTATACAAACCAACCTACCGCTCTCTCCTCACAAAAATCTACTCTATCATATACATAATATTTCAATGACATGATTGAATTACCTGATATATCCCCATACCAGATTTATTTAGACCTTTCCCCCTTGTTTTTTTTAAGAGCCCCTCTCTATTTTCAAAGGTATCTACTCAACTAACCTCTTTAAAATGGAGAACCCATCAGTCAATACCTAGTTCTTTTCCCTTGGCTTGGTAGTCAGGGTATATTGAGGATCAAGTACCAACCGAGAGGTCCCTAACTAACCTTAAAAGGCAAAGTGCATGAATTAATACCCTATATATCTATTTTAAAATATAAACATGGCTTCGTTTTGTCTTTCGGAAATAACGTATTCCGGAGGCCTTTTCTTGAAACGAAATAAACGCTTCCTTTTTTATGCTCCGAAAAGCTGGATTTCTGGGCACCTGACCCAGGAATATTTGTGATACCGGCCCCCATTCCACAGTCTTCTCCACCTTAAGTCTGTACAACTTCCGTACCAATATGAGAGGCTTGGTTTTGCCAGCTCAGAACGTTCCAGCATTTAATAGATGTGCAACCGAACGGATATGCCATCTGCTTTTTGAGTGCTGAATAATCCGATTTTCCCAATGAATTGACCTATCTTTTCTCCCGCTCCTCCGGAAGCATGCCCACCCAACTATCTCATCCCAGTTCCCATCTCCCCCTCGTTAGGTATGGATCAACACCCGACCTTTTAAGAGCCCTTTGAAAATAGAGAGGACCTCCCCCCTTTTTTTAAATAGAGAGGCAGCCGCATTTCGCTCTTCTGAGTATTGAGAGGGTCAACTATTATATCATATCAAAAGCGTATCTAAGACTTATGACTGGAAATTTGAGCTTCCTTGCCACTCCTATATCCCACCCACCCCTGACTGGCATAACAGAAATTAGCATTCGTTGGGTTGGTGCTAGTCACTAGTTTCCGTGCAAGATGATTTCACAGGATCAAACTCTTTTTTTGAGCTTTTCTATCATCTCGAGAGGGAGAGCAGACTATTCATTCAATTGTTTATATAAAAGGTTTGAGCTCTCCCCCACCCCCACATTTAAAGGGCAAAGGCCAGCCGCCATTTTTAAGCTAAGCTGGCCCTTTTAAACATAAATCCTGCCCCTCTCTGCCCTTTTAAACATAAATCCTGCCCCTCTCTTTTGCCCCTTTTTTAAACAGCCCTGGAGGGCCTTTTTAAAACAGAGGGGGGGCAGGCTCTCCTTTAATTTGATGGTAGAGTAGGAAATAAAGCACCTACGAATTATATACATAAAATTTTTGTAATATTAAAACCTAATCCTCTATATTTATAATAGGGTGAGCTACTCTCATCATCCATCTTGATACATCACAGTGATTTTGAGTGTAGGGAAGTAGAACCGAGGTGAGGGCAAGAAAAGTGATCACCAGTCAATGAAATAACCCCTAGCCCTCATACCTGGATTTGACGGAGCCTTACCAAACCCAGATTTATCGTTGCTTTAAGGTCAAACGAGAAGTCCCACCCAACCCATCAATGGATCAATCTCCATTCCTTTCACCCAAATATATCGCCTATTATAATATTTAACGCCTAGAGAGCTCCTCAACTATTAACAACCTTTTAATTTAAAGAGATCTCCCCATCTATTTTAAAAAGTGATAGAGAGCTCACTTAAAATAGGAGAGGGTTTTTAAAATGCTCTTCTTCATTGTTTTAGAGAGAGTCCACTCCTACCTTTTATATTATAATGATGTTTATTGCCTTCTATTCTAAATCCATAAGAAAGCCTGCAAGGATTAAAGAAAGGTCCTTTTTAAACATTTTAAAACTGAGAGGCATGGAATTCCCCCTTAATTTTTAAAATGCCATTTTAAAAATGGGGGAGGAATATTTTATAAAATTAAGTCACCCTTAAAAGGTTAGATAGGGCACATATATGAACTAGATAAATTAAGATCTTGAGGTCAATGTCTAGAGTGCCCTTACCTATACCTTGAAAATATTGGGCCTGGGCCTAGGCCTCTCCATTTCATTTTAAATGGGTCACCCCAGGTTAGAGAGGGTATATATATAAACAAAAAAAAAATATATGTTATTCTTAAAACCCTGCCCTCATAAAACCTCTCTATTTTTAAAGGGGGGTCACCTCTCTTAAATAAAAGGGGTGAGAGGATGGGTTTTTTTGAGTTTAACCAACCCTAACAATTTGATTGCGTAAGATGATCTCTAGAATTAAAATCTATTATTTTTAAATGGGCCACCTAGGTTGGAGAGGGCATATATATAAACCAGATAAATTAATATAGATAGAGAGATTTTTCCCTATCCTTTCTATCCTTTTACGCATGCGAACTGCTATTGAAATCTGCTATTGGAGAAGATTCGATACGCCGTAGCTTATTCATCTTTCATCGACGAAGCCCCTATAACTCCTATTCCGTACCCGAGCTTTTAGTTATGATAGTCAGCCACCAGGGAATAGCTCCAGTGGTCACATGCTAGCTTGAGCAGATAACTATTGGCCGGCTCTACCATCTATCTATCTAAAAGAGTAAATAGTGATATGGACTCTTCTTTCTCCATATAGTCTATTCCCATTTTCCAAAGGAGGCCCTAGTATGTAATGTCTCACCAGTGTAAAAGTAAGGGTTGGCCAGTTTGGCTGGTTAGCTAGTTTAGACTTTTAGTGTTCCTGAACCTCCGAACTAAAGCAATTTGATCTTGCCTATATTTTAAGATCAAGAGAGATAATTCTGATAGATTGACTTACATTTTAAAATAGAGAGGAGGGGCAACAACATTCACCCTTTCAGTTTGCATATGATGAGTATGATATAAAGGGTAAAACCCCTCTTATTTTTGTCAAGGATGAGGGAGAGGCTACAAACAATTGATTTACTTGTTTGTTCCATGATGATCAAACTTTTAAAAGGCCTCTGACCAATCAAAATTTATCTACAACAAACCTTAGACTGCATTATATTTTGATGATGATGTTTATATGCTGCACTCAGTTTCATTTTTAGTAGCAGATACATTTAGATAACTTATTTTGATGGATGCCATGCAGACATTTAATATCTATATATGTATATAGATATAGATATAGAGATATATGTGTGGATGATCTTTGATTCAGTTCATTTTCAGCATTTGATAGATTACTCTTTCATGGATGAATATGGATCAGTTTTACAGTCTCAGATTCACCTGTATATGTTTTTAGTTTCAGTTTATGGGTTCAAATGTGATTTCTATGGTGAGATCCCAAGCCTTTTAATTTAAGGGGTTTTGAGCCTTTTAAAATAGAGAGGATAAGGCAGATGTTTTCAGCTTGTGTGAAATGTATGATCTGATTTTTATGGTTTAATGAAAAGCATGATTATGGTCTTTGATATCCCAATCACACCCATGGGAGGTGTCTTCTAGGTGCTTTCCAGGAGCCCAACCAAATTTTAGGACTTAAATGCGCATGCTTAAATCCCTTTCAAAATAGAGAGGGGCATTCGAATATTCACATGAATATTTGAGACTATTAGGGCATACATGTTAGGTAGGAGTGGACCCCACTGCCCAGTCACCACTCAAACATATTTCGTAAGTCACTCAAGTGAACCTTATAAAGTAACTTCAATTAATTAAAAGTGACCTCATGTTTAAAAGGGGTTTAGAGAGGCCCTTTAAAAAACCCAAGGAGAGGTTTGACTCCTTTCAAATCAAATCAAAATTTGGTGTTGTTTTATAACGGCTCTTTCCCCCTATAAAGCAAAGAGTCTGGGACATTTCAAAAAAGTTGGAAGGACACACTAGAATGAGGTATCATTCAGCTGCAGCATTTTAAGGCCATTCTGAGTGGCTCTTCCTCTTCTGCTCTCTCTTCTAAAAAGGGGTTGAACCTGACCAGAAACTTTACAGGTGACATGATGCTTGGCTTGAATGCTTGAGTACCGACGATTCAGCGGTTCAAGGTATACTTGTTTCAGTTCGTTTATAAGCTTGTTCAAAAATTTTAGGATTAATCTCTATTTTTAATAGGTTGAGACTTTTTTAAGGTCTCCACTGCATTGCTTATCAGTCTCTACTTTAGTCCATTCTCTAGTACTATTGTGCATGGATCCATGCCAACAACAAGTCTTTACCACTTGAACTCTTTCAATGTCTCTTTATGCATGGATTTGCCTAGCCACTTAGAGTTTAAAACCCATTGTTCTGATATGTAAGACTCTATCCTTTCTAAAATAAAGAGGAGTGATAAACTCATTTTCCTATTTATGTCAACTATTATAGTTATCTAAGAGGATATAGTGTATTTTCCTTTCTTAGATCTCCTTCCAACTTGTTTTTCGAACCTTTTTAAAACATGGGGGTTCCTACTTTCATTTTTTATCCCTTAAAAAAAGGTGTGAATATAAAAATATTTTACTTCATTTCTAGTAGTTAGTTGTTTCCTTTGCATGATGGAATAGTTTCTTTCCCTAAGCTAGTTTCTTTTCATTTCACTTTTAGAAGGTTTATTTTTCTTGAATTAGACTTAAAAGGTTTCCTTAGCTCCAGGATGGATCTCTATTTTCAAAGGGGTTATTTCACCCAGGAGTGAAGTAATATTTTTCACTTAAATAGGTGAGGAGCTCTCTATCCATTTATGTTATCAATATTTATCCTTTTCTCATTATAGATAGAGAGCCAGGTTGCACCTCACTTGACCTATTGAATTGACAGGGAGAGAGCTTTTAAAAGAGGATCACTCGATCACTTAAAGTTAAATGGGATAGGGAAAGGGTTACAAGTATGGCTATTAAATAAGATCACCCTTTAAAACTTCTTTTCAGAGCTCTAATTTTAATAGTCTTGGAGAGAATATTAAAATGGCAAATCCCCTCCCCCTTTCCCTCTTTCAAAAAGAAAAAGCCTTTGAAAATAAAAGCAAATAGAGAGAGGCAAAAAATTTGGGGAATTTATTTTGAGGAGTTGATTATATATTTTCTAGAAGTAGGGGTTGTGATGGTGTTAATAATACCATAAAATGACTCAAAATTTAAATAAATGAAAGAACAACCATATTATATACGATTAACATGGTGGATGTGGCTCTCTAGATCAGTAGGGGTAGACCCCATCCTCCTACCAGGAGGTTTTCCCATATCAGTAAGAGGACACACTAAAGGTTACACTCAAAACTTAGAGCCAATTTTAGCCACTCGACACATCCTTTTAAGGTTCATCCACTCATCCCTTTTGGATGAAATGGCTTCTTATTGCACTTCCACTCAAAACGGATACCTTCCCTCCCCCTCCTTTTAAAGAGAAGAGAAGAGGCTTTCAATAGACAGCTCGACCTCTTAAGATATGAAAGCACTCGACTGACTACCTTCCTCAACCTGTAGGATGGGAGAGGAACCCCACCCCCACTTTGATAAGGTAAGGTAAGGATAATCATGTCCTCAACCTTACCTTAAAAGGAGAGGAGAGCTTTTATTTTTAGAAGACTCAACCTCTCTCACTACGGGGATATTAAAGCACTTAAATAAGGTTCTTTAAAATATAGAGAAGTATGGTATTATATTTTATAAATTAGATTAATGAATTTGAATTTTGAAAGAGAAACCATTATAATGATTCCTGAGACTTATGTAGGTTAAGGGATCATTATAAAGAGAAGTATGATATTCTCTTTTAGAAGTTAGATTATTGGACTTTGGTTTTGAAAAAGAGACTATTATAATGGTCCTTGAGAATCATGTGGGTAAAGGAACCATTATAGAAAGAGGAATTATGGAATACTCTACTTAATGGCTTGTTTATTTATGTTTATGCATGAATTATTGCATAGTATAAAATGCATGATTAAGTTTCTTTGCATTTAGAGTTGTCTTGATCCCTAAGTATTCCTTATGAGTTATGGTGGGTTCCCTATCATGAAGAAGCTTGCATATTTTTATATGGATTGAAAATCCTTGCTGGATTATGTCATAGTATTTTGAATGTATAGATGATATGGAAAAACAAAGGCTATGTAAAGAATATTTTGTTAAATTAGGTTGTATAACTTGATTATTGTACAAATAAAATATTATGTTGCTTTAATGTTACCTTTGGATTTTTTACATTAAGGTGATTGATAGTATTGAGATCTATCAATTGTTGGAATGCATATTTATATTAAATTCTTGATTCATTTATGTTATTACTTCTAAGTTAGAGGAATACATCTTTTGAAGCTTTAAGTCAAGCATTTGAGTTAAGAAAAATGTGGGTTTTATTTAAAATGCATCCTTGTTTATCTATTATAACATTTAAAATTAAATAGATTATGACTTATGTTAAAATGCTTATGATATTATGTGATGCATGTTTCTTTACTTTAGAACTATGTTTTAAAGTACAAGATAATATTATCTCAGGGTGGTTAGAATCTCTTGTGGACCCAAGTCAAAATAAATCCCAATATTGGGAGGAGTTGCATGAATGCAATAACCAATTATATATGAGTCTTAGGATTTGCAGTATTGTAATAGCTAATAATTCATGAAACTAGAAGGAGTTGTGTGAATACAATAGTTGGGAGTCATGTGAATAATTGCACCTTGAATGAGTAGGATAAGGTGTATTCCAACTAAGAGTTGTGGAACCATTCACAAGACAATAGTGATGATCCATTGAATGTGTAGTATTGGGTGATCATGTTCAGTGCCATAAAAGTGGTAATAACCTTAGTTATCCCATGAAGGTGTGGTAACTAAGTACCAAGTCTCTATGTTTGATTAACCTACCTAGACAGACTTAGAGTAACGTCAGATAATAGATGTTTTCATTCAAGTGTTATGGGAATTAAAGGATAATACCTATGATGTGGTCACATTATCCTATATCAAAGAGGGTATGGGAAATGTGGGAGAACCACTTTTTGTATCCTTTTAAACATATAGTTTTAGTAAGGTGAACCCAAAAACCAATGGATTTGGTCACTCTTGTCCATTGAGTGTCATATACAATGACTTGGAACTCAAATGTGGTGAAGCCTTGTATGCTGGAAAGATAAAATAAGGGTTTTTCCTTTTGAAATTTTTCTTGTAATAATTTTTTAAAAAAATAATTGGGTTGCTAGTTTTGGGGTGTTACAGTTGGTATCACAACCCTAGGTTGTAGGGCTAGAATATTTCTTGGAGTGTGCCTAGGTTTAACCTTGACTTTATGTGTGACTTTGGGGTTTGAAACATTGCAAGAAGGTAAGTGTGACCTTAATCATTATTGATTGAGTGATAATAATCTATTTTAGTTCATGAGGATGACGAAGCTAACTGGCTATAAGTACAATTGACGAAAAATTTGTAACTTACCCAACTTTTTTTTTTGAATAGGAGGTATCACCTATTCAAAAATGAAGTTCATAAAAGAAAACCAAAATTTTTGCATAAGAGGGTAATGCAATACAAAATACTAAATGAACTATGGACTCCAGCAAGAAAACTAGGAGAACAAAAAATCCTAGTTAAAGGACTAAGAGGACAATGCACCTCAGTAGGGACACCAGGGAAGCAATAGGTTCTTATGGGAGGGTAGAAGATCTCTCCTCCATAGTGAAGTTACTTCAAGAGCATTTGGAGCAATAACAAAAATTTGTAGAAACATTTATTAATAAAGAAGCCAATACTAGAAATATAGAGGTTAGGCAAGAAGAGAACCCTATTAGAAGAAGCCAAGAGGGTAGAGCCCAAATAGAGGCTGAGTTATAAAGAGACCTTAATAATATGAAAGTAACCAAATTTAATGGGAAGATATGGTCAAGCCATGGCTGAGAGAGTTAGAAATATTCTTTTCCATGAAAATTTACTCCTCTAAGATGTAGACTATGTGGGCTACCCTTCATCTTCTAGATGCCACCTTAGAATGTTGGGACACATTTAGTATAGGTAAAAATATCCAAGCCACAAAAAATAAGTGGGATTTAATTGGGGATTTTAAGAAAATGTTTCTTTTGAAGCAATTTTATGTAGAGAAATTTGAGGAATTCTCTATGCTTCAATAAGGATCATTATCAATAGAGGCATACTTTTAGAGATATGTGAAACTTCTAAAGTATGTACTATAGTACAATGAGTGATTGAATATGCATATGTTAATTCTAGGGATAGAACCTAATATAAGGACATTGATTAATCTACTCAAATCTAAAACTATACAAGAGGCTTATGACTTGGCTAGACAAGAAGAAACTAATCTTCAAACCAAAATTCTTTCTTCAACTATGCAAGGTTGATAGAATTAGAAAGACAAGAACTTAAGAAAATAAAGAGTGCAATATTTATGAAATGGGATAAGGAACAAAACAATAAAAATAAAGGTAACCTAAAGTTCAGCAATAGGAACAATGGAAATCAAGGGTAAAATGAGAAGAAATTTTAGAAGGAAAGTTCCAATCCTCATCCTCCAAAATAAAATAAATCAACTCAAAAGGAAGAAATGGGGGATAAAAGGAAGGAGAGGCCCTAGGTACCCAAGGTAGGTTGTTACATTTATGGATGTCCCAATTATACCAAAATATGTTCCCAAAGAACAAAATAAAGTCATAGGGTAGAGAAGCAGTCATACCGAATATATTCCACTATTGAAAGTTAGAACCTAGATGGATGGACTAAACTAATGTTACTAAATGGTTAGATGTTTGATAGAGATGTAAAAGTTTTAATAGATAGTGGATCTATATATAGCTTTATTTCCAATAGTATTATTGGGTATATGCTAAAAATATTTGGATATTTGGCACAAGGGTGGAAGGTCGAGTATGGTTTTGGACAAACCTACTCAGTGGATCAATGTTTACCTACAACTAAGATAACTCTACCCAATAGGTCCACTATATGATATTTATATGTGGCACCCCTCCATGCTTTTGATATTATCCTAGGGATGGATTGGTTGAAGGCTCATGGAGCCTTAATCAATTTTCAAGATAGGTGTATGGATTACACCAACAAGGATAAGCAAAGAGGAATGGTACAAAGTAGGTAATGTTCTTTTTAACCTTATTTATTGTCATCTATGCAGTTAAAGAAAGTAATTAAAAGAGGTGGTATGTTGTATGTGGAGAAAAGGTATATGAAGAGTAATTCAATAAATATCCAGTTTTGCATAAATTTTGGGATGTATTCCTTGAAGATCTTCAAATTCCACCACACCAACAAGAATTTTATTTCTCTATTGAGTTAACGCTAGGGGTTGAACCCATTTCAAGGAAACCTTACAAAATGACCCCAATTGAGGTATAGGAGCTAAAGGTACAACTCTAATATTTGTTAGAAAAGGGTCTAATCAAACCAAGTGTGTCACCTTGGGGTGCTCTAATGATAGTTGTGAAAAATAAGGATGGCTCTTTGAGACTACGTATAGATTATAGAATGCTAAATAAGGTAACCATTAAAAACAAGTATAATTTACCAAGGATAGATGGCCTCTTTGACTAGCTAAAGGGTGCCACTATTTTTTCAAAAATAGATTTGAGATCAGGATATCATCACTTAAGGATTCAAGAAGAGGATAATCACAAGACAACATTTAAAACTCAATGTGGAAATTATGATTTTATAATATTTCCATTTGGACTGACAAATGCATCAAAAAATTTTATGAGTTTAATGAATAGTGTGTTAAAAAATATCTAGATTAGTTTATCTTGGTATTCCTAGATGATATTCTAATATATTATCATACTAAGGAAGAACACGACCATCACCTCAAGTTGGTATTAGAAGTATTGAGAAAGAACCAACTATATGGGAAGTTGTCCAATTGTAAATTTTATACCCCTTAGGTGTAGTATTTGGGAAACATAATTTCATAGAGGGAATTGTGATGGACCCAAAGAAAATTGAGTTTATATTAATCTGGCCTCCACCAAAAAATGTGATAGAATTCAGGAGTTTCATGGGACTTACTAGTTATTATAGGTATTTTTTGAGATATTATTCTAATGTTACCTATTCTATCACCATTATTTAGAAAAATGATAAATAGTTCAAATGGATGGATAAGTGTGAGGCCATATTTAAGACTTTAAAAATAAGTTAACAATGATATTGATTCTCAAAGTACCAAACCCTCTTGGAAATAATATTGTGTGTACATATGCTTCCCTAGAAGGTTTTGGTGGGGTATTGTCTCAAGAAGAATCTATAATAGCCTATGAGTCTAAAAAATCAAGAAGCATGAGGTAAACTATGCTATGCATGATCCAGAATTGGTAGTAGTTTTGCATGCCTTAAAGTTTTGAAGACATTATTTGTTGGGCAGACTTTTGTAACTAAGAACAAACCATCAAAGTCTGAGGTATATTTTTACCTAACCTATGTTGAATGCAAGACAAAGAATATGGGTAGAGTTCTTAGCTAAATATGACTTTGGTATTGAGTATATCAAAGGGAAAGAGAATAAGGTTCTAGATGCCTTGAGTAGGAGAAGGCACATAGACACATTGAATCAGAGCCTTATATATTTGATGGATAGAGTCAAGGAAATGTAGCTACAAGACCTATATTTAATAGAAATCCAAGATAAAATTAAGATAAATCTTGAAGAGAATAAGGGTTTCAAAATAAAATATGGATTTTTATGCTTTAAATATAGGGCAGTTATACATAAAATTTGTGATCTAAGGGATTGTTTATGCAAGAGGTACATAATTATCACTATTTTCTCATATGGGAGGGTTAAAAATAACAAAAACATGAAAAAACATTTTATTGGGTCAAAATGAAGTAATATATCACAAATTTTATTGCAAGATGTTTAGAATACTAGAAGGTGAAGGTAGAACATTCACATATAGTAGGGAAACTATACCCACATGATATACCTATGTAGAAATGGCAAATAATTTCTATGGATTTTATTGTGGGTTTACCTAAGACTAGGTACCAACATGATGTAATATTGCTAGTGGTTGATAAGTTGACCAAGGTTGCACACTTCATACTAGGTAACATCAAATATTATGCACTAGTGGTGGCAAAAAAGTTTGCAATAGAAATTTTTAGGCTACATGGGTTTCTTGAGCTAATCACATTAGACAGGGATTCTAGGTTCATATCAAAATTTTGACAAGCTCTATATTGTGCAGTAGGCACTAGCTGAATATCAACTCTATATATCATCCTAAATTAGATGGTCAAATTGAGAGGGTGAACTAGGTTTTAGAAGATATGCTAAAAATGTATTGCATGGACCATAAGTCTAAATGGGAAGCCTTTTTGCATCTTGTTGAGTTTACATATGATAATGGGTACCATGCATCATTGAGGATGGCCTCGATTGAAGCCTTGTATGGTTGAAGATGCAAAAAACCTCTATCATGGGATAATCTAGAGGATTGGATGATGATCAAATTGGAAACTATCCAAGAGATGGAGGAATAGATCAAATTAATCCAACTTAGGCTCAAGGAAGCGATCGATCACCAAAAGAATTATACAAATCTAAAAATATCACCAAGAGAATTCTCTATGGGAGATATAGTCTTCTTGAGAGTTATACCTATGAAAAGTGATGAGGCCTGAAAATGCCTCAATCATAACATGTTTTGAATACTAAAATTGCCTATAAACTCTTATGTTTAATCTGATATGCTAGTTAAGTTGATTCAATATGTTGTGTATTAACTATTTGCATGATCAATTGATGGGGAGCCAAATATAACTCATGCCAAATTCTCAATTCTCATTCATTAAACTTGGAAAAATTTACAATAATGGCAGCAGTATGCCAAATAAACTCATTTATCCTGAAAGATAGTTTATTTTTTTTTTTATTACATTACAGCATTTCCAACTATGGAATAAAAATAGCCCAAAAAGGTCCAGAATGACCCTCTCCTTTTGCATTCACATCTGCAACTTTGTCGCAGCAATTTTTTGACCCCTTGTGCATGCCTTCGCTTCCCCTTTTAAAATATCTGGCGTGACTCTCTGTCTCCATTTTCTAACCCTTCATTTCATTTCCTATGCCTCTTCATTGTCTTGGCTTTCAAAACGTCTTTCTTTTCGACTCTTGATCTTCATCTGCTTTCATTGCACCTTGGTGCCACATGTTGTTCAGTGCTGCCACTGTAGACTCTGTCCGCCTATCAACCAATGATGGCGTTCGGTATACCCATCGCTTGATAATTTCCTCTATAACGGCCCCTATAACTGCCTACCCTTTTTCTTTTCTTTGGTAGCTAAAATGCAACATGTCACGATATCATGACATTTTTGCTTTTCTGCCTTCCTACCCCTTTTTGAGTCGCAAAAATGTGACATGTCACGATATCGCGACACTTTTGCTTTTTGGCCTTCTTGCCCTTTGCGAGTTGTGAAAATGTGACATGTCATGATATCGTGACACTTTTTCTCTCCTGTGCCTCCTCTCGTCTTTTGGTCACGATAATGTGACATGTCGCGATATCGTGACACTTTTTCTCCTTTGCACCTTCTCTCGTCCTTTGGTCACAAAAATGCAACATGTCATGATATCGTGACATTTTTTCTCCTTTGCACTTTCTCTCGTCCTTTGGTCATGATAATACGACATGTCGCGATATCGTGACATTTTTCTCTTTTACGCCTCCTCTCATCTTTTGGTCATGAAAATGCGACATGTCGCGATATCGTGACACTTTTTCTCCTTTGCACTTTCTCTTGTCCTTTGGTCATGATAATGTGACATGTCACGATATCATGACACTTTTCTCTCTTGTGCCTCCTCTCGTCTTTTGGTCACGAAAATGTGACATGTCGTGATATCGCGACACTTTTCTCTCTTGTTCCTTCTCTTGTCTTTTGGTCATGAAAATGTGACATGTCGTGATATCGCGACACTTTTTCTTCTTGAGACTTCTCTCGTATTTTGGTCACGATAATGCGACATGTCACGATATCGTGGCACTTTATTCTTATTGATCCTTCTCTTGGCTTTTTGTCATGATAATGTGACATGTCACGATATCGTGACACTTTTTCTCTCTTGAGCCTTCTCTTGGCTTTTGGTTACGATAATGCGACATGTCGCGATATCGCGACACTTTTTCTTCTTTGCCGACATGTCACGATATCGTGACACTTTTTCCTCTTTACGGTATTTTTCTTTCCGTTGGATGCTCCTGCATCAGACAACTGGGGTGGATTGAGAAGTGACCTTCACTTCTGTACTGTTCTATCACCTTATTTTTAATTGGGGCTGTACAAGCTCTCCAAGCTTCAGCAAAATATGGGTCTTCAGGGTACAAACCCTTAAGTTCTTCAAACTCCACAACTTCCACTCTCATTGTTGTCAACAAACTCTTTTCATCCATATCCTTCAATGGCTTCAACTTGTGGCGCACTCCACATTTCGTCAAAGAGTAAGTATTCACATGCCCATCATACACCGCACGTTTATCAAATTTCCATGGCCTCCCCAAAAACACATGGCAAGTATCCATAGGCAAAAAATCACATAGGACCTCATCCTGATATCTTCCAATATTGAACTTGACTAAGGACTGTTCACTGACCAATACCCTATGGTCCTTCTACAACCACGCAATCTGATATGGATGCGGGTGTCTCCTCCTCTCTAGCTGTAACTTAGTAACCATTTCTTTAGAGACCAAGTTATTAGTACTACCATTATCTATAATAACATTACAGACCTTACCTGAACATTTGCACCTTGTGCAAAACAGGCTCCTCCTTTGGTCTGGTCCTTTCTCCTCATTCAACAAGGTTCTCCTTGTGACCATAACTTCTCCTCTCTCTGCCTCCTCAGAATGTTCTGATTCAGCACCTTCATCTGCTACAGCAGCTCTGGCATGACCCTCAGGTCTCCTATTCATCCTCTCTTGGTGTTGGGGACACTCATATGCCCGATGTCCCTCTTCCCCATAATGGAAATAGGTTCCACGAAATCCTCCTCTTCCATATCTACCTCTTCCTCTTTGGTAACCATTGTTCTGATTACGGGATCTATAATCATTATCTCCCTTCTGATCCTGACTGTTGCTAGATTTTTCTTTCTTCTCATCTCATCCTCCATCTATTCTTCCACCAGTTCTTTCTCCATGACCTCTTCCTTTTTGCTTACCCTCAAACCTTATGTTCAACTTCTCTTCAAATTTTAGAGCAAACTGGTAAGCATCCTCAATGGTACTCATCCTAACCAGACTCAACTCTTCTTGAATACTGGTTCTCAATCCATTGATGTAACGAGCTACCCTCTCCTTGTTAGCCTCAGAATGGCCAGTTCTGATTGAGATCTAGTAAAACTCCTCTGTATATTCTTTGACAAATTTGTTTGACTATCTCAAACTCTGCATTTTCCTCAGCAGATCCAATTCGTAATCTATAGGAATAAACTGTCTCTTCAACTTCTCTACCATTCGATCCCATCTGGTTATCTTTTCCTTTTTGCTTCTATTTATTTCTAGCTGCACTTCTTTCCACCATATGCAAGCATGGAATTTCAACTTCATTTTTGCAAACTTGATCCGATCTGGATCTACAACCTCCTCATACTCAAAATACTCCTCCATATCATTGATCCAATCAATCAACTCCTCTGGATTGAGATTCCCAAAATACGTGGAGACATCAAACTTTGTCTTCTTCTCGATCTAAGATATGGCCTTAACTAATCTAGCTTCTGCAGGATCCATTACTTCTTCTTCATCCGATGGATTATCAACCTCCCAAGCTTCATCTTCACTATGATCTTCTCTCCTTGGATCAACCCCTCTTCGCAACTCCTCTTGCAGGGCTTGCACTTGCCCTTGCAAAGCTCTAAAATATTATTCAGGTACCATATTTCTCCCACCACCATAGTTTCTTCGTGGAGGTATTCTTCCTCACTCTCTTCTCACAACCCTTCCACAGATCTTGGTGCAAACTGCCTCACTTTCGATGATCTGCTCACACACTCAGGAACTCCCGCTCTGATACCACTTGATGGGGAGCCAAAAATCGCTCACGCCAAATTCTCAATTCTCATTCATTAAAATTGGAAAAATTTACAATAATGGCAACAATCTGCCATATAAACTCCTTTATCCCAAAATATAGTTTAATTTTTTTTATTACATTACAACATTTCCAACTATGGAAGAAAAACAACCCAAATAGGTCTAGAATGGCCCTCTCCTTTTGCCTTCACATCTACAACTCTGTCATAGCAGTTTTCCAACCCCTTGTGCATGCCTTCGCTTCCCCTTTTAAAATCTCTGGCATGACTCTCCATCTCCTTTTTCTAACCCTTTGTTTCATTTCTCATGCCTCTTCGTTGTCTTGGCTTTCAAAACATCTTTCTTTTCGACTCTTGATCTTCGTCTGCTTTCATTGCACCTTGGTGCCACGTGTTGTTCAGTGCTGCCACTGTAGACTTTGTCCACCTATCAACCAATGATGGCATTCGATATACCCACCGCTCGATAATTTCCTCTATAATGGCCCTTGTAACCACCTGCCCTTTTTCTTTTCTTTGGTCACTAAAATGCGACATGTCACGATATCATGAAATTTTTTCTTCTCCACCTTCCTACTCCTTTTCGAGTCACAAAAATGTGGCATGTCGCGATATCGTGACACTTTTGCTTTTCGGCCTTCTTGCCCTTTGCGAGTCACAAAAATGCGACATGTCACGATATCGTGACACTTTTTCTCTCCTGCGCCTCCTCTCATATTTTGGTCGTGATAATGCGACATGTCACGATATCGTGACACTTTTTATCCTTTGCGCCTTCTCTCATCCTTTGGTCATGAAAATACGACATGTCACAATATTGCGACACTTTTTCTCCTTTGCACTTTCTCTTGTCCTTTGTTCGTGATAATGCGACATGTCGCAATATCGTGACACTTTTCTCTCTTGTGTCTCCTCTCGTCTTCTAGTCACAAAAATGTGACATGTCGCTATATCACGACACTTTTTCTCCTCTATGCTTTCTCTCATCCTTTGGTCGCAATAATGCGACATGTCATGATATCATGACACTTTTCTCTCTTTGCCTCCTCTCGTCTTCTGGTCGTGAAAATGTGACATGTCGCGATATCGTGACACTTTTCTCTCTTGTTCCTTCTCTCGTCTTCTAGTTGCGGTAATGTGACATGTCATGATATCGTGACACTTTTTCTTCTTGAACCTTCTCTCAACTTTTGGTGGCGATAATGCAACATGTCGCGATATCGTGACACTTTTTCTCTCTTGAGCCTTCTCTCGGATTTTGGTCGTAATAATGCGACATGTCGTGATATCGCAACACTTTTTATTCTTTGCCGACATGTCATGATATCACGATAATTTTTCCTCTTTGCGGTATTTTGCTTTCCGTTGGATGCTTCTGCATGATCAATGTATTTGAAATACTATATTCTGATTTTTATAGCTTTTTGCATAGTTTTATGTTATTTTGTTATGACTTGCTAAAATGAGATATGCTTAGGTTGATAGCAGCATTTCACTAATCATGTTTTGATATGTCTCAAGCATTTATTTTACCTAAATCTGGCAACAGTGCAAGCAAACTATTACTGTGCAACAAAAACTGGTTTTTCAATGTAAATTCCAACCAGCTGCCAATGAATGGCAAGGCATGGAATTCACATATGGAAAAAGATGAAGACCATTGAAATCTGATCCTAAGAGATAACCCACCTGAGAAATGCAGAGGAAATCATTTAAAGAGCACACATTTGTTCATTCTGAAGTCTCTTCGAAATGAACAGATATCTTCGAAATGAGAAAACACAGTGTCTTCGGAATGAGCGGATCTTCGGAATGAGAATTGTAGTCTCTTTGAAATGAGCCACTTATCTTCGAAATGAAAATAGAATGTGCTTTTTGACTTGTTGACCGATTTTTGATGCTGGAAAAAAGGAAATAAATATTGAAAAGGGTAAGGGAAAATATCTCCCATCTGACTTTGCCATCCTTGCCGACCAAAGCCACCATTTATGGAAAGATCAAGTTTGATCTTCTTCTAGGATAAACCCAGGAATTGTTGCAGCATAATAGGATTAGATATTTTGAGATATTCTCAGTTTGTCAGTAGATTTTAGGACATCTATAAATATGGCTCCCATTCAGGTTGAGCTAGTAGGAGATAGAGAAAGTAGAGAGTAGAGAAATATAGGAGAAAATAGGCAATAATCAGAAAAGTGACTATTACAGTCCTGTAATAGGTTTTTTAGCAGAATTATTGTAATCATGTTCTTGAATCAATAAAGTGTACTATTTCTATTTCATATTGCTTGTAAATGAGTGTGAGTAAGATCTAGAGAGAGAGAGACTCATACCTTCTTCTGGACAAGGAGGCTGGCCACTTCCAAACCTAGGAGGAGGACTAACAACAGGTTTTTTATTCTGATTTTGCTATAGTAGAATGAGTTGTAGAACTTGTCATTTCATTTCTTTGTAAACAACTAATAGCATTTGTAATATTAGCTTATTTTATGTTTAGATTAATCTTGTGATTAATGGTTTGGTTGTAATCTCCACTTTCAGCAAAGCTTTCAATTTATTGCAGACTGTCATTTCTAGAATTTACTATTTTCTATAATTTCTTGCATTTTGTGTTTTGTTGTCAACCCCTGCATAGAATATTGACAACCTTCTATTACAGAGCCTTGACAGGGTTTCATTTCCATGCTATAATTAGGTTTCCATTGCTGCAAAAGTAAATAGATTTCCTTTCTGCAATTATAATCAGACTTCTAATTCTGCAACTGTTATTTCTGCAACATAATTAGGTTTCATTCTGCAATTGTAAATTAGGATTTCATTTCTGTAGTCAATGATTAGTTTCCATTTTTGCAACTAGATTAAGGTTTGATTTATGCAATTTAAGAGATAGGAATGTCCTAAAATCCCCCAAACAATCGGTTTCACCAATAAGACCTGTTGCTTCAGATTGACCTAAGTTATAACCCTGTTCACCCCTTCTTTCGTAGATAGCCTTGTACACTGCCCTGGATTGACAAATTCATTGAGAATTAATGATGTGTATAATGACTACGCATCATTTTGGCATCGTTGTCAGGGAATTGTGTTGCTAGAAGGTGACAATAGTCCAATAGTTATTAATTAGACTAAGTTGTGAAGATTCAGGATAAAATCTGAATAGAACAGTTGGTTAAAGTAACAACTATTGACCTATAATTTATGTCATTCAAAGAGTAAACATGAATGAGTAAGTCTAGGGATGAAAAAGGTAGAATTACCCAAAAGGATCCCTGGCTTGTTCCATTAAGGAGATCTTCACGCCTAAGGGGTGAATCACCTGTGTTTGAACTACCAAAAATATTGAAAGAAAAATCACCAGTCTCATCATCATTAGAACATCCTAAGAAAGAAGAATCATCAGACTCATCATCAATAGAGGATCTTGGACCTCTTGAGAGTGAAATTTGGATAGGTTTAACTATTCCCAAGGAACAGGAAACTATGGCAGAGGGAGGCAATCTAGATAGATATGGCCAACATGGCTATGTCCATAATGAAGGAGATGATCAGGATATGCCCCAACCTTCCAAAACATTTGAATATCCTATCCGTTTGAATCCAACACAAAACTCTCCCATGAAAACCATTTCACCTTCAGTACTTCCAACCTTTCGAGGTGTTGTATCTGAAGATCCTGATCAGTTTTTGTTTGAATTCAAAGTAGTGTGTCAAACCTATGATTATGTAAATGACAATCAAAAACTTAAGGTTTTTCCCTCAACACTCAAGGACTCAGCATTACGCTGGTTCATGAGCTTAGAGCCAAATTCCATCCGAACTTGGGATCAAATGGAAACTATGTTTTTAGACAAATATCAAGAGTATTGTCGTGTAAGGAACATGAAAGATGAGTTATTCAGGATTAAACAGGAAGATGATGAAACATTAGAAGACTATCTTGATAGGTTCTCCTTTGTTCAAAGGAGATGTGGACTTGTAGAACCAGAATTATGTAAAACCATATTTTTGAGAGGATTACAAGATGAATCCAGAGAAGTATTGGATTTGATGGGAAAAGGGGATGTAAACACTCTCAGTAATGAGGAAATTGTGGGTCTCTATAGGAATTACTCTCGCACTAAGCAGGGAAGAAGAAAAAAAGTACAAATGGCACTGATGTGAAGGATCTAATAGAGGAACTTGCAAATTTTAAAACTGATATTCTAGTGCAATTAAACACAACTTTGGGGGAAATGTCTACAAAAGCAAAAACCATAGAACCTTTGGCAATTTATTGCCCAAGATGTAGAAATAAACATGCTTTGCAGGAATGTCCTTTGAATAAAACATCTATCTCAGCCATTTGTAGTATCTGTTCAAAGAAGCATTCAACTGATAAATGCCACCTGCTACCACAACTCAAAACTGTGTTAGAAAATCAGACTGAGGAACTCAACTATGTTGGACCAAAACAAGGGGGAAATTTCTCTCAATACCAAAATCCCCCTCATTTTCCTACAAATTGGGGGCATAATCCCTGGACTATGCCTTGGGGACAATCAGAACCACCCCAACGTCCTTGGAATTATCCTCAATGGACAAATTCCCAAGAATGGCCACAAACAAGTTGGAGTAATCCAACCTGGAATCAGAATCAGAATAATCCATCATGGAATCAAAACAATCCAACCTGGAATCAGAATCAGAATAATCCACATTGGATGCAAAATCAACCACAGTGGAGTCAGCAATACCAGTCCTATCCAAGGCAACAAAGAAATCAAGGTCAAACTCAACATTTGCTGCTTGCACCTAATCAAAATTTTCAAGAAAAATAGAACCAACCACAACAACCACAACAGGTGAAACAACCTCAACTTCCAGCTCAATCAGTCACTAATCCAAACAACATGAGACAGGCATCCCCTGTCTATGTGGCTGAAGCTGAAGAAAATGTTGAAATAAATGTTCTTGATTGTAGTAACATCCAACTTCGTTCAGGAAAAGTTATACCTGAACCTGTTTCAATTAAAATCAAGGAAAATGAAGAGCAAGAACCTTTGGAACCAGTTAGAGTTAAACCAACAATAGAGAAAGAAGAAGAAAAAATAGAACCACAGGCAGAACAATTACCTTCATCAAGGATAATTCCATATCCTGAAAGATTCAATACCACAACAAAAAATTCTGAGTCAGACCTGGTCAAGGAACTTAGAAAGTTAACTATATCATTGCCCTTATTGCAAGCCATTAAGGATATACCAGTGATTAAAAGTATTGTCCGAGATTTGTGCATTAGAAGAGCAGGAAGAAAAAAGAAAGCATTTCCCAAGACTGTTCAGGTTGAAGGAAAGATAGCTGATCTCTTGTCCGGAAAACTAGTACCTCCAAAGTATAGTGACCCAGGAAGTCCAGTTATCACAGTTACCATAGGTTCAAGTACCAATATCAAATGTCTTAGTAGATCTAGGAGCTGCAATAAATGTCATGACCAAGGATATAATGAAACAATTACAGCTCAAACATCTCAACCCCACATTTACAGTTTTAGAAATGGCTGATAGGTCAGTTGCAAAACCTGAAGGTATTATTGAAGATGTCCCTATAGAAGTCTCTTCTTGGGAATTCCCTACAGATTTTTTGGTTTTGCAGCCAAGAAATTCAGCACATGGATATCCCATCATTTTGGGAAGACCTTGGCTTGCAACTGCAATAGCCTTCATAGACTGCAGATCTAGAAAAATGACTATTTCAAATGGTATTGATCTAAAACAGATCTCTCTGTATCCTCCTACAAAACCATCTAGCAATTTTTTAGGTCAGTTATGGTTTTCTGACTCAGATGAAGAACCAGAAGAGGTTATTTCTACACTAGCTACCTTAGTAGTAAGGGAACACACAGAAGATCTCTGTGACATAGAAAATTTAGAAAATGAAACTATCCTAATGAATGTTCTGCATGAACAAGGGTTAGAAGAGGAAGCAGTAAATATCCATCAATTGTTAAGGAATGAGGAGAACCAAAATTTTGAAGGTGAACCATCTGCACTATCACAGGAAAACTCTGTTTCACTACCACATGGGTGGCACCATCACCTGATTTTTCCTTCTCACTGTTCCATACAGGATATGCTTCCATCAGGAAGCAATGAAATAGAAACTTCTTATTTCCTCCCATCTCAGCAGTGTCCTCTTAATTCCCTAATCACCAGGTATGAAGAAGTGAATTTAGTCCTTCCAAATACAAAACAAATAGAAGTCCAACCAGGCAAATTTCTGAACATTTACAGTTGGCTTACTAGGGAAGAGGAAGAAAAATTGATAGTTGTCTTGCAGAAGCATGTTCATGCTTTTGCTTGGGACTATAAAGATATGTCAGGAGTTCACCCTGATATATGCACCCACATAATTTATATTGAAGAAGTCAAGCCAGTAAGACAACCCCTAGAGAAGATTGAATCCTGCCCTAAGGGATATTGTAAAGGAAGAAATTGAAAAACTTCTGGAGGTAGGATTCATTTACCCAATTTTTGATAGCCAGTGGGTCTCTCCATTGGTTATAGTTCCTAAGAAAAATGGAAAAATGAGAGTATGTGTAGACTATAGAGAGCTGAATAAAGTGACATACAAAGACCATTTTCCATTACCTTTCATAGATCAGGTGTTAGATACCCTTGCTGGAAAGAAATACTTTTGTTTTCTTGATGGATTTAGTGGATATAATCAAATTCAGATTGCACCTGAAGATCAAGAGAAAACAACCTTTACCTATCCATGGGGAACATTTGCCTATAGGGTTTTACCTTTTGGTTTGTGTAATGCCCCAACAACATTTCAGTGAGCAGTCTTAGCAATTTTTTCTGATCTGACTACCAACAGTGTTGAGATATACATGGATGATTTCATAGTATGTGGACAGACTTTTGACTTTACATTAGAAAACCTTGACAAAGTTTTAACTCGTTGTGAAACATACCAGTTATCCTTGAATCCATAAAAATGTTTTATGATGATGAAGGAAGGAATAGTTCTTGGTCATCACATCTCTCTTCAAGGGATCCAGGTTGATCCAAAGAAGGTGGAAATTATCAAGAATATTCTTCCTCCTAAAACTCAGACTGATGTCAGAAGCTTCCTAGGACACATTGGTTTTTACCGTAGGTTTATTCCCAGCTTTAGCACAATAGCCAATCCCATGTTTGCCCTATTGACTAAAGATTCTGAATTTTCCTGGACTGCAAGGTGTCAAGAATCATTTGAAGCTCTGAAAGAGAAATTAGTAACTCCACCTATGTTAAGAGGACCTAATTGGACATTACCATTTCACATACAGGCTGATGCTTCCAATACTGCAATTGGAGCAGCATTAGGACAAATTGACAATGGTGAACACTATGCCATCTATTACATTAGCAAGAATTTGACAAGAGCTGAGAAAAATTATACCACAACTGAAAAAGAATTCCTAGCAGTAATTTATGCCATCAACAAATTCAGGCATTACATCACAGGTTATCAAATATTTATTCACACAGATCATACAACCATTAAGTATTTGATGAATAAGCCTATGGTAAGTGCAAGAATTATTCGTTGGTTACTGTTGCTGCAAGAATTTGATATCACTATAATCAACAAACCAGGAAAAGCTAATGTTGTAGCAGATTTCTTGTCCAGGTTGCAGAACACAGATGAAGGGGAATTAGTTGAAGACACCTTTCCTGATGAAAAATTATTTGCTATATCAGTCCAATCACCTTGGTTTGCAGATATAGCCAATTATTTGGTCACAGGGAAAGTTCCTCCACATTTCACTTCAAAATAGAAAAAACAATTGATCAAACAGAGTTCTTCTTTTGAATGGATTAAGGGTATACTTTTTAAGTGTGGTCCTGACCATGTGTTACGTAGGTGCATCCGAAAGGATGAGGTATATGATATCCTTAGGGCTTGTCATGATGAACCCTCAGGTGGACACTACTCTATAAAAAGCACAATTAGGAAAATCTTAGGGACAGGATATTATTGGCCATCTCTTCACAAGGATGTGAAAAAGTACATCGGGCATTGTGATGCATGCCAAAGAATGGGGAAACCCACTCATACAAATGAAATGCCACTGCAGCCTCAATTGGTTTTAGAGCCATTTGAGAGGTGGGGGCTTGATTTTGTAGGACCTATTGATCCACCTTCTCAAGGAAAGGTGCATATTCTAGTATGCACTGATTACTTGACAAAGTGGGTAGAGGTGCGTGCTTTCAAACATGCTCGTGAAGAGAAGGTCATTGATTTCTTGTATGCTCAAATTTTTTAGAGATTTGGAGCTCCCCGGTCTATCACCACAGACCAAGGACCCCAATTTGCATCTAAAGTCATTGAGGCATTTACAGAATTATATGAAATCAAACATAGAAAATCATCACCTTATCACCCACAAGCAAATGGCCAGAGTTGAGGTAACAAACAGGGAACTAGAACGAATCTTGACAAAAATAGTAGCTTTTCATAGGAGAAAGCGGCTAGATAAATTACCCGAAGCAGTGTGGGCTTACAATACTACTTGGAAATCCACTACTGGATTCACACCTTATGAACTAGTCTTTGGTAAAAATCCCCTCCTACCTATTGAATTTGAGCTACTAACATTACGCACAACATTGGAAATTGGAATTGAATTGTCACAGGCACAGACAGACATGATTCTACAGCTGAATGCATTGGATGAACTTAGGTTGGATGCTCTGCACCAAACTGAAGTAATTCAAGAGCAGAGGAAGTTGTGGCATGACAGTCACATTCAGCAGAGGAAACTTCAACAAGGAGATTGGGCTTTGCTGTTTGATTCTCGCTATGAGGACTTCCCTGGAAAGCTGAGAACTAGATGGCTTGGACCTTACCAAATTGAAGAGGTATTTGACAATGGAGCAGCTCGTTTATCTCCTATTGATGGGTCACAGAGAAAGTTGGTAGTGAATGGACATCGCCTCAGGGTGTACCATACACCTCTGACTAAAGAGGAATTCTTGTAGTAGCTTGACAGTTTGGATACACAACAGGTGGAAGAGATTTCCTCTTCCACTTCAAAACAATCAGCATGATCATGGATTTCAAGAAAAAGCAAAAAAATACAAAAAAATCAGAAAAAGTAGAAAACAAAAAGATGAATAAATTCTGATTGTGAATTCCTTCATGGGCATGATTTTAGGGAAATCATGAATTCCTTCATGGGCATAATCAGAATCAAGAAAAAAGAGAGAAAAGGAGAGGTAAAAAGAAAAAAAAAAAGAAAAAAAAGAAGAGAAAAATGAATAGCTCAGCAGTGAAAACCTTTCCTAAGGCACTACTGGGTTGGTATGCATGAAAACCAGTTTTCTGGCATGCATAACCTTGAAAATTTTTTGAACCATCATTGTACAAATTCACCAATTGCACTTGTTTTGAATATTGCAGAAAATCTCAGTAGAACATCAACAAAGGCAGTCATTCTTCAAAAACTTGCATTAACTTGTTTTAATCAGGTATATATTTCTTACATTTCTTCATTGTAAATGATTGGTATATAGTATATAACAATTAACCATTAGCATAAAAGGTATCCATAAGAGTTGGCATACTTAAAACATGTTTTGAGAATGAGAATATTGATTTCTACCTAATCTTCGAAACAAGAATGCCAAAAATAGTGCCTGCTATCTTCTTCAGATTAATTGTTGTATTGTCTTCAGATTGAAATTGTCTTCGAAATGACAATAGAATGAATGTTGCACTTTGTCTTCGAAATGAAGCTTTGTCTTCGGAATGACGATTTGTCTTCGAAATGAAGCTTTGTCTTCAGAATGACGATTTGCCTTCACAATGAAGCATCATCTTTGGAATGAAGCTTTGTCTTCAGAATGAAGCAGGATTTGTCTTCAAAATGCAGTAGGATTTATCTTCAAAATGAAGTTCTATCTTTGAAATGACGATTTGCCTTCGCAATGCAGCCTAATCTTCGAAAAGAGGATTTGTCTTTGGAATGAGGATTTATCTTTGGAAAGAGGATTTGTCTTCGAAATGAGGATTTATCTTCGGAATGAGGATTTGACTTCACAAAGAAGCATGATCTTCGGAATGAAGACTTGTCTTCGGAATGAAATCATAATCTTCGGAATGAGGTATAGTTTTTTTGCAATAAATCATAATCTTCGAAAAGAAGCATTCAATATAACAGTTCCACATGGCATCCAAGGAAAGGAAAATATACGATTAAGTAAAAATTCTTTTGAATGTATACGATAAAAGAACACGTGTCAGTTAGGATGTGGTTTGTTTTTGCACCCATTTAGAAAGTACCCGAATCACGGGGGATGTGACCAATAGTATGCCACCATTTTTTTGATGCTAATAAACATGCACGTGAAAATATGCGAGCAAAATAGAAGAATTGAAAATGAGTAAGGTGGATCTGACAGCAAGGACATCTACGCAACCATTAATGGACATGTGTTTAGAGTAAAAATAGAAACGCGTGCCACCCTTCCTTTCGAAGACATATTTGCTAACGCAAAATGATTACGAGGTACAGTGCTCAGATTACGGTTCATTCCAAAGAAGAAAAATAGGGCAATTGAAAACCTAGAACAAAACCCTGCAAGTCTGCACACACCAGAAACCAGCGATCCAACAGAGGAATAGCAGCAGAAGTGAGCGGTTTTTAACGTACCCAAACAGGAAAATGGGGTGAAAGACAAAAATGGAACCAACGGATACCACCCACCTCCGAGAGAATCCAGAAGTGCTACAGATTTTTGAATATGGAGGGCTTATGCCATTTTTGGATAAGTTTAATGGTTCCTCTAAATATTTGGCCGACATGTTCACCCACACATTCAGAAACAACCGGGCACACATTAATGGCATGACAATTGAGGTAACCCCTAAAGTTTTGAGTCAAATTACTGAGCTGCCATTAGAAGGTCTTCCAATTTCTAGATCTGGAAAAAATACATTGGTGAATATAGTTAATCAATTTCTAGAAGAAAATGATAGGGAGCCAAAATATTTAACACATAATAACACATGCAAGGGGGTAAAAAGGGCTAGCCTATAGGAACCTTGGGATGAAGTGGCCACATGGGTAATCAAATTTCTAACCTATGAAGGGCAGTATGTACTATTGTCAAGGCATCATCTAAAAATTTTAAACCATCTCAGACATGGTAGGCAACAGCCAAAATTTAGGGTAAATCTTCCCCTGTACCTGCACCAGGAATTGAAAAACATGGCAAAAAGATATCAAGAAGGAAAAGGAAGCCCTCGCCACCATGGTCTCATCAAACTAGTTTGCCAACACCATTTTAGAGGAAACCCTAGGAGCTTTGATAGGTTTTACTCTACCCTAAATGATGTAATTTTTGGAGATGAGGATGAGGAGGAAGAAACAGATGCTACTGATGCTATTGCAAAAGAAGAAAAAGCTATTACAGAGGCTATTGCAGAAGAAGAAATAGAAACTATTTTAGAGGCTGTTGCAGAGAAAGAAACACACCCAACAGCAACAATAGAACACCTTGCTCCAGAACCTTCAACCTCACGAGCTAAGAAACAAAAGAAAAGAGGGTCTGGAACTGGCAGTAGAACAAAAAAATAGAAGAAGGTCCATTTTTCTAAAGTTGTTACTGATTTTTTAGAATAGGGAAGTGAAGCACCTAGCCAAATAGGGGAAGAAACAACAAGGGAAACAGAAGCATCTGAAACTATCCCCACAACCCCTGATGGCACCAGAAAACAAAGCAAAAATAAGAAGTTTGCATCTGGAACTAGGAGGTCTACAAGACTCCACTTGAGGGAAATGGTAGAATAGGTCATAGAAGAAGAAGGTGGACAAAGCAGTCCAGATGTCACAAAAATACAACTAGCCCCTAAAAATTTTCTAGAATTCCCTGAACAGATAATTGAGGAAGAAACTGGGCAGGATAGTTTTGAAGTGGCTACAGTTCAACAGGCCACAAAAATTGTAGATGCAGTCATAGACAGTTTCATAGAGCCTCCTGAACAAGAGCAGATAGCTGAAGCAGAAGAAGATATAGCTGTTGAGTAGCCAACTATAGATAATTTGTCTGCATCAGATTCTAAAGTAGAAACAAAGGAGGAAGACATCACAGAGTAGCTAAGAGCAGCAAGAAGTGTTGTCAAAACACAAACCAGATGGATTGAAGAGAGAGAAAACATCATTGAGATGCAGGAAAGGAAAATTGTAGAATTACAGCAAGAAGTGGTAGAATTGAGAAAAAGGCTGTCACAATCTAAAAAATAGCCAACTATATCCATTGATGAGGATGATTTGGCTCAATTGCTTATGGATTTATCTAGGGTAGATGACTCTGTTGAGGTAGACATAGGTGCTCATTCTGAAGCAACACCCTTTCATTCTGAAGAAATGCCTTCTCATTCTGAAGCATTACCTTCTCATTCTAAAGATGCTTTAGAATTGGCAAAGAGCATAGAAAAAGATACTGGAGATGAGTCACCAGCATAGGAACAGTCCAAGCAGCATCATAAAATTGTTCAAGTAAGTACTCCTTCTATTGATGTCCCTGTATTTCAAACTGTTACACCTTTAGTAGAAATAGCAGATAAGGGGGTGCAAGTGGAATTACTATCTGATGACCAACCAATAGAAATAGCAGATAAGGGGGTACAGGTAGAATTGTTGATAGATGATCAACCAGTAGAAGTGGCAAAAAAAGGGGTTCAGGTAGATCTGCTACCTAGAGTTCCACCTATAGTTAGCCCACCTAATACTGTATCCCTAGAACAATATAATGCAGACATAGCCAGTTGGGTGATTAGATATGAGAAGCTTGCCACTAAGACTGAAAAATTCAAATTGGAAGGAAAATATCTAGAGGAAAAGGAAACATAGATCCAGGCATTAAAAGAAAAAGTGACTGATTTATGTCAGATTGCTAAATTTTTGGTCCAATTCAGACGACCAACCAGATTTTACAGTCTTATTCTAAAGGAGAAATACCTCAGATGGCAGGTCATGAGGATTGGCTCAAGTCTCCCATATAAATTGGACACAACTGTAGATTTCCTAGAAGCATATTTTGACAGCCCTATAGAGCAAAAAAATCTCCTATGTGAACTATTTTTACACAGCTTCTTTATTCCAAAAGAAGTAGAATTTCACCCTCAAATTTACATTGGAGATGTTCAATTAAGGGCATTCATGTCCACTTTGCAGAATCAGTTTTATTGGGACCAGGAGAAAAGGTAGAATAAATAAATTGAAACAAGAGCTAAATTGTTACTCAGAGCAATTCAGCCAAATCACCCAATTATCACCAGAAAACACTTCACCATGATGAACATGGATGATGTAAAGAGGATGTACTTGAACAAATTGAGGGACTGTGTGACCAGATTCCAACATTTTTGTAATGACAATTTTGTGCCAAGCATTATCAGTCTGTAGAAACAAATGGTCTGAACTTTCCATGTCTTTACGAAAAAGAGAACCCATCTCCCCCATCAACTTAGAATGGTCTAGAAGAAGGGCAGAATGAGTGATACAATTGATTGAAATCATGCAACATCATTGGATAGGTCTCAGATTTAGGCCTCAAACCATCATTACTCCAGTTCCATTCTACTTTGAATAAGATGCCCAACCTGATGAACAGTTTGAAGAATGGATCAGAAACCTTCAGGAGAACAGGGGATATTATATAGGCAAGAAATTGTTCTACAGGTCATGGAATTTGAACATGGACATATGTGATTCCATAGCCCAACATAATACATGAGGACATTCATTAATATAAATTGGGGGGGAAATGATGAGGCCTGGAAATGCCTCAATCATAACATATTTTGAATACTAAAATTTCCTATAAACTCTTATGTTTAATCTGATATGCTAGTTAAGTTGATTCAATATGTTGTGTATTAACTATTTGCATGATCAATGTATTTGAAATACTATATTCTAATTTTTATAGCTTTTTGCATAGTTTTATGTTATTTTGTTATGACTTGCTAAAATGAGATATGCTTAGGTTGATAGCAGCATTTTACTAATCATGTTTTGATATGTCTCAAGCATTTATTTTACCTAAATCTGGCAACAATGCAAGCAAACTGTTACTGTGCAGCAAAAACTGGTTTTTCAATGTAAATTCCAGCTAGTTGCCAATGAATGGCAAGGCATGGAATTCACATATGGAAAAAGATGAAGACCATTGAAATCTGATCTTGAGAGATAACCCACCTGAGAAATGTAGAGGAAATCTATTAGGATCCTCAATCCTAACATTATTAGTTAGTATTAGTTAGTATTATTAATCATTTAATTATTATATTATTAACTTATAAAGTGAACCATCACAACCCTTCATAACGTGAACCATCACGTCTCTTCATACATGAACCATCATGTCTCTTCACCAACGTAGCTTTAGGGTAGATATATATATTAGGTTGGCCATCCATATCAAATCAATCCAAGAAGAATAATAATAAGCATAGATTCTAAGGAGGGAGCCCCCTATAGTGGCAAAGTGATTACAAGGGAACCCCTTTTGAGTGGCCTGCGATTACATTTACATTAATTTGTTAATAATTTTATAGTAAGACCTTGGGGTCTTACCATTTGGTATCAGAGCCATGTGGGACCCAGTCATGTGGTAATTGCTCAAAGATCTTCATCAAATCACTTATGTGCGTGAGTATCAAACTCGGTTGAGGATATCACCAAACACAACACAATATTGGATGAATCAATTCTCATCAATGGCTTCACTAGGGGATTAAAAGAGGAAATTAGAATAGAGGTGACAAGGTTCAATCCCTATACCAAGATGCAGACCTATGGATTGAAAAAATTAGTTGAAGATAAAATCAATGCACAACAGCGATTAGGGAAACCACTTATGGAAAAATCATCGACCACTTACATCGCTTCCAAACCTATGCATAATGGAAGGACATAAAGCACTTACACAACCCCCAAATCTAATTGAAATTTACAAATTAAACATCTTAGCTTTGAGGAGATGAAGGAACGACAAGCAAAATGATTGTGATAATTGTGATGAACAATTTGGACCCCACCATAAATGTGCTACACTAACATTGTATTTATTGAAGGAAGTTGATCCCTATCTCTCCATAGAGAAAGCAGATGAGGTAGTTGTGTCTGAAGTGACCAGTGCACCTACTCATTGCAATGAAGACAATGAGGTCGATGTGCAAGAAGTGATTGATGTACCAAGCAAGGATGAAGTATACATACCCAAAGTGATCAATGCTAGCCAAACATGCACTCTACAAGATGTACACATACCTTCCTCACCAATAATGAGTTATTGCCAGATGACCAAACCTATTCGAAACCAACGTAGAGTGACTACACACTCCTCTGTTGGCTCTACCAAGGAACCAAAAAAGGATATGAAATCATTACCATCACTTTTGATGCATCATTTTGAAGTATTTGAGGAACCCCAAGGGTTGCCCTCCCATCGTCATCATGATTTTCCTAAGGGAGATTCTACTATTGTTCTTGGCAACCCCCGCCAATGCTTCATCCTTCTCGATATCCCTGCCTATGAAAGGATGCCATTAAAAGAGTCCAAGAACTTACACAAATCCTTCTTGGAAAACAAAAGACAAAGCTTCTCACTTTGAGCTTTGAGGACAAAGCTCTTTTTAAGGAGGGTGGCATGTTAGGATCCTCAATCCTAACATTATTAGTTAGTATTAGTTAGTATTATTAATCATTTAATTATTATATTATTAACTTATAAAGTGAACCATCACAACCCTTCATAACATGAACCATCACGTCTCTTCATACGTGAACCATCATGTCTCTTCACCAACATAGCTTTAGGGTAGATATATATATTAGGTTTGCCATCCATATCAAATCAATCCAAGAAGAATAATAATAAGCATAGATTCTAATGAGGGAGCCCCCTATAGTGGCAAAGCGATGACAAGGGAGCCCCATTTAAATGGCCTACGATTACATTTACATTAATTTGTTGATAATTTTATAGTAATACCTTGGGGTCTTACCAAAATAATTTAAATAGAACACATTTGTTCATTTTGAAGTCTCTTCGAAATGAGAAAACATAGTGTATTCGAAGTGAGCGGATCTTCGAAATGAGAATTACAGTCTCTTCGAAATGAGCCACTTATCTTCGGAATGAAAATGGAATGTGCTTTTTGACTTGTTGACCAATTTCTGACTCTAGAAAAAAAGAAATAAATATTGAAAAGGGTAAGGGAAAATATCTCCCATATGACTTTATCGTCCTTGCGGAACAAAGCCACCATTTATGGAAAGATCAAGTTTGATCTTCTTCTAGGATAAACCCAGGAATTGTTGCAGCATAATAGGATTAGATCTTTTGAGATATTCTTAGTTTGTCAGTAGATTTTAGGACATCTATAAATATGGCTCCTGTTCAGGTTGAGCTAGTAGGAGATAGAGAAAGAAGAGAGTAGCGAAATATAGGAGAAAATAGGCAATAATGAAAAAAGTGATTGTTACAGTCCTATAACAGGTTTTTCAGCAGAATTATTGTAATCATGTTCTTGAATCAATAAAGTGTTACCTTCTTTTGGACAAGGAGGCTGGCCACTTCCATACCTAGGAGGAGGACTAACAATAGGTTTTTTATTCTAATTTTTCTACAGTAGAATGAGTTGTAGAACTTCTCATTTCATTTCTTTGTAAACAACTAATAGCATTTGTAATATTAGCTTATTTTATGTTTAGATTAATCGTGTGATTAATGGTTTGGTTGTAATATCCACTTTCAGCAAATCTTTCAATTCATTGCAGACTGTCATTTCTAGAATTTACTATTTTCTATAATTTCTTGCATTTTGTATTTTGTTGTCAACCCCTGCATAGAATATTGACAACCTTCTATTACAAAGCCTTGGCAGGGTTTCATTTCCATGCTATAATTAGGTTTCCATTACTGCAAAAGTAAATAGATTTCCTTTCTACAATTATAATCAGACTTCTAATTCTGCGACTGTTATTTTTGCAACATAATTAGGTTTCATTCTGCAATTGTAAATTAGGATTTCATTTCTGCAGTCAATGATTAGTTTCCATTTCTAAAACTAGATTAAGGTTTTATTTATGCAATTTAAGAGATAGGAATGTCCTAAAATCCCCCAAACAATCGGTTTCACCAATAAGACCTGTTGCTTCATATTGACCTAAGTTATAACCCTGTTCACCCCTTCTTTTGCATATAGCCTTGTACACTGCCCTGGATTGACAAATTCATTGATAATTAATGATGTTTATAACGACTACGCATCAAAAAGTGCTATCAAGTCAACTAATTTGTATCCTCACTATGTTGGACCCTTTGAGATCATTGATAAGTGTGAAGACAAAAACACGATACTTAAACAATAAAGAAATCAAATGACCCAAATAAACACAAGATTGCACAAAATAGATAGATTTATTCAATAAGTGAGGGGAGCTAATAAACTTCTTTTGATATAATCTATACTCAATGAGTATTTGATACAAATATTTACAAAATGCTAGGGTTCTCCAAAACCCTAGCTACAACAATGAAGTGTCTTCAAATAGTGTGTCCTCGCTTCCAACGGAATGAGTGGGCTTCAAGTATCCGATGCTAGACCACTCCAACTTCAACAATCATTCAACAATATGTAGAATTTGTAGATCTGCATACAAAAAAATAGCTAAAGGGATAAATAACACCTGTGAGGGCTCCATAGTGTGAGACCCTCAGACATCAGTAAATCCTAACTAAAAATGGATCAAATGGCATGCAAAATATACAAATCATGTAACAGAATAACACCAATAAAGATATACCTTGTTTGTGATGATTCTTCATTTCATTGTTGTAGTTTTGACAGTATATGGTGTAATGTAGTAGGCTTTGATTCACATTTTTATGGTTGCAGCAAGCTTGAACATGCACTGGGTAGGCTCTAGTGTAAGCTTCGTAGGCTCTGGAGTGAGCCTGCAATGTAGTAGGTTCAGGTGTGCGCTTGGCAAGCTCTGCACCAAGCTTCACAAGATTGGGAGGGTTCCTGTAGTGAGGATTAAATATGTAGAAGTAGATCATGGGGGATGCGACAAATGTGGTGGATGGCTAGAAGTGGCGATGATGGAAATGGAGGAGGGTGAGGTGGAAAGGATGGATATGGGGATGGCTAGAACAATAGAAGTCCTATTGGCTAGCTAGGGCTTTGGATTTTTAGGGCTCTATCTCTTTCTACTTTGCTAGGGCTTCACCAATGATCTCCTCAAGATGTAAATTCTAATATCAGGGTTCTAGGTTTTGAGCATTTGCAAATGCCCTTATCAATGACCACCTTTGAGAAAATTATTCTTGGCAAAGTTGTACTCAAAATTTGAGGTTCCAAATGTGATTGTGATATTTGATGATGTGAAAATGGATGATTATCATTGTCAAATATCCTTATTGTAGATTATTCATCTTATCGAATTGCATGGATGACCATCGTTGCAATCGCCAAGTTTATAGAATAACCTACTAGATACGAGGTTCATTTAACTCCAATTTTTGCACAATTGTATGTGATGATGAAGAATATAATGTAGAATTATCAGATGTGAGTTTTGTAAAATTTTGGATTTTTTTGCTGCATTTTGTGCCTCAATTAGCGTATTTTGAAGATTTGGTTTATTCTCAAAAATTATGCTTGCAAAATAATTTATATTTTTATAAAACCCGATTTTAGGATGTGCATGATGTGTGGATGAAATTTTGTGAAATTTGGATGAGGTAAGCTACCATTTTGATTGATTTTGTCTTTGTGCCATTTTGTTGCCAAGCACACGGCTGCACCTGTGGTGTCCCACAGGCGTGTAGATGCGCCTGGGTGCGCCCGTAGGTGCCCAAGAAAGCCTGCAAATTTGTAGGCATAGACCTACACCTGAATGCACTAGGGAAAGCTATAAATAGATTTTTGAGTGAATCATGAGGCTCACTTGTGTGTTTCGGACTTTGAGAAGTCTGTGTTTGGGGAGTGGAGTGGGTTTGTGACCTTAGTGAGGCTAGTGAGAATTTGTGTGAAAGCTATGGTGGCAGAGGGATCGAATGCTGATGGTAGAGCTGAGGCACCATTTTCCCTGATAATGTTTAAAAAAACTTTATCTCTTGTGCATTATTTTTTTGTTGTTTTTTTTTTTTAATAGTATTAACGAAATTATGTGTTTCTATCGTTGAGGGACATAGAGCATTGACATCGATTTTATTCTCTCATTCTTGGGATGAAGAAACTAATGATTAATGACTGAAAGTTGTTGGGGAAGGTAGGCCTAGAGGGTGTAGCTAGGATAGACATGCTGAGGGTGAATGAGGGATGCCTCTCATCATTGATAGAGATATGGGACCCTAATAGGGGGACATTCCAGCTACCGACTAGGGAGGCTATTGTTACGCTTGAGGATGTATACCACATTCTCAAGGTGCCAGTAGAATGGGAGAAGGTGGTAGTTTGTCATGATAAGAAGGTGGATATGGAATGGATGTTCGAGGACCGATGGTGAGAGGCATAGACGGGGGATGGGGGATGGGGGTATATGCTATCTAAGCATGTACAAGGTGAAGGATCTGGATGTGCTTCCCACCTTGATCATGTTTGTGCTAGCAAATATAGTGCTACCTAATAGCACTAGTTGTAGGTTCCCTTGGAACCTATTGGGGTTGGTGAGTGATTTGTTGACGTATCCTTGGGAGTATGCATGGGCGCCTACCTTATTGGCACAGTTGTACCGGGAGTTATATGAGGTGATTCGAAGGGAGAGGAAGGGGATTGGATGTAGCTTCCTTTTACAGTGTTGGGCTTGGGAGCATTTTATTGTGGCTCGACCCGAGGGGTTGTCGTGTCTGACATGGTAGATGGGGGAGCCTTATGCTAGGTGATGGGTAGTGGTAGAGGAGGTGCAGCCAAGTCGAGAGGTGCATACCAGCCAATGGTATCGGGATATGTGGTCGAGATTGACTCGGGTAGATGTGATATGGAGGTCATGGCAAGGATCTTGGTGGGATGGCGATAGGAGGCAGCTGCATTGGGTGAGGTAGGATCGGTGGTTGGTTGGGTGGAGGGATGAGGAGGTGGAGTACTTCCAGTACTCACATGTGTTGAGGTAGTTTGGCTTACCTCAAGGTGTGCTAGATGAATCGATGTTTTATCGACGTTAGTGAGATGAGGGGATTATTCCATGTGCAGAGCCATGGCAGGTGCAGATAGAGCATGATGAGCAGCTAGAGGTCCTCAATGTAGATGATTTTGGGGTGACTCTAAAGTATGTGGGGTGGTTTTGTGCTCGATCAGTATGGGTACCAAAGGTTGCAGGTGATGAGGCAGCAACTACGAGGTCAGGAGTGACTCCGAAGAGGACGAAGGCTCAACAATAGGTGAGTTAGAGATAGTCAAGGGGGTCAGCTTAGCAGACTCTAGATATGGGGTTGGCAGAGGATGAGATGGAGTATGATGAGGGTTTGGGTGAGATATCTAAGGTGGAGAGGTTGCGGGTAGCAATTGTGGCTAGTGATTAGGCAACGATCATGCAACTTCAGGCAGAGATGTTGGTAAAGGAGCATCGACATCAGATGGACTTATGGCATCTACGGGCCAGTGAGGCATATGCACATTCCTTGGAGGATGTGTGTATGCAAAACCATATTACATTGCCGGATCCTCCTTCCTCTTCTATAGTTGAGTCATCTAGGCATATTGAGTCTAGGCAAAGTACTAGGTCGAGGGCTCCTTCTAGGTCTCAGGGGTCCTCACATGGACATTAGCTTAGTGCTTAGATGCACTATTTTGTATATGAGCCTTGGTGCTCCCTTGTAGCCTCTTTGGCATTCATTGTATATATGATTTATATATATACATGGCATTTTATATATTTGTGTTATCTTTTGTGTGAATGCTTTTATGTTTTATGCAATTTGTGTTGAATGTTTTATGGATGCTTAATGTAGGCTAATCATGATGTGTATGCATAATGCTTATATGGATGATTAATGCAAGCTAAATAACATGTGTTATGGATTATTAATGCAAGTAAATGTATAATGAATGTGAACTATATGAAAGGAATGCATAGTGTTCGAATGATCTTTTTATAGTTCAAAAATTTTATTGGCCATTTTTGTTGTCCATTTTTTGGCAATCGGGGGTACCGAATTTGTTGGCATTTTTGCAACTTGACTTTTAATGAAGACATGGATGTTGACATGGAAGCAGGTATAGATGTTGATATGGGAGAAGACATGGATGTTGATATGGAAGAATATATGGATGTTGATATGGAATAAGATATGGATGTTGATATGAAATACTGAAAGGTTTTCAAAGACTCAAACATACTAGTGTCATCAACCAAACTCACTAAGTTGTCTAACTTTCTTTAGGACCAGATGTGTGTGCAAGTGAGGTTCAATTACCAAGTCTTGAGTATGACAATGACCCTATCCAATAAAGCACCAATGTGTGTATGTGAAGTTCATTAACCCATTATGAGTAGATTTAGGCATGACCTGTTATGGAGATGACCTAGAGGCTAGCCTATCCTTATGTGTGGTCAGAGGTCTCTCTTTTTGGAAGAGAGACATGTCACCTCACATGAGCTTACTCCATTACCAGTCAAGCATCTATAACCCCGATGGAGATTCACTCCATAGTCCTATGGGATTGATATTTTAGGCCTTGGGGATGACTACCCATCCTGGTCAGGGGCGTGTAGTACAAATCCTTATGACTTTAGGGATCAAGGGTATTTGGGATCTTATTTGTTAGTTTTGTATAGAGCTTTGGGGAATCGGATTCTCAACCAAGGTGTGATGAGAATTTTGACCCTATCCTTACTACTCTATGTTTTTACATTTATGTTTGGAGTATTGTTGGTAGTGGTGAAAACCACTATTTTTGGACTATGTTGTGTAATGGGACAAGCAAGGGATATCTCATTTTCACCACGAGGTACTACCCAAGGATGGTACTAGCCCCCCTATCTCATAATATTTTTAAGATGTGATGGAATGTGATTGGTTCAAGACTGTTTCGTGATCGATCGACAATGCTCAAGACTTTCTTAGTGTATCAATTGTGTTTTGGTCCTAAATAAAATTAGACATCCATTTGGAGGTTTCTTTCTATACTAGTAATGGATGAGTGACTGAAAATCTAGGCTTTGTGATTTTGGCCTGTGGTATTGTTGGTTTATGTCTTTTGCAAAAGTTGCATGATTGTTTTTGGCCATGTATATATATAAATAGTAAGCAAGAAGAGGCCCCAAAAAAAAAAGAAAAAAAAAAGCAAATGCATATTGCCCCATTAATATTGTGAATGGCTACTAGTCCTTAGAGCCAGTTAGGATAGTCTAGGGTGTCATCTAATTCTTCTTGCCTATCATTACCTAAATATGCCTAAAAGACCTCGGGACCATTAGTGGAATCTGATATGGGTGAATGTGGAGATGAAGGAGGAATATAGCTAGCTGAAGCCCTTAGAAGTTCCTCAAATAGGATGAGCTCTGAAAAGAAGGGTATGGAGGAAATCGGGTCCAAGTCAATAAGGCTAATGTCAATTGGAATTGGCCTAGTCAAATTGTATGGATTACAGAGCGGGGTGAATAAGTCAATAGGATTCATATTGACTTAGTGGAAGGAAGGGTGCCTTAGATCGATGAATGGATGGAATGATTGGAGTTGAATTGATGTCGAATGATGTTATCCCTATAATAGACATGGCATTAACATGAGCAGCATATTTTTTTTGCTTTTGAAATATGTACATATGTTACATTTCTTGGCTTATGTGTGTGGCTCAAGGTGGATTACCAGGTGGGTCCGCTTGTTCTTGTGGAAGAAGTAGGCGGAATATGGGATGATGGATGGGGAAAATTCAGAGGTAAAACTCTTCCTATTGGGTGATGGGGACAATGGGATGTGACTCCTCTTCAGAATAGTCAGAAGCGTTTGACATGACTTCAAATTCTTCATAACTTTCATCATCAAAATAAAATACAGGATATGAGAAGTTGATGGGGTCATCCTTGTTTACTTCGTCGATGCAAAGTTCTTGAAGGGCTTGTTCAAGAGAAGATGTTGAGGGTAATGGGTGGATGGGGTGATCTTCATCATTGAGGCTAAGCTTTTTAAAGGCTTGCTCAAGAGAAGTAGTGGAAGACAATGGGGTATAGCCTAAACCGGAATGATCATGGGTGCCTCTATATGGGACCTCTAAAATATCATGCATCCCTTTCTCATGGGAACCTAGACCTTGACCTTGCCAATTGAACATGTTAAAGTAGCGAGCAGGAAAATCCTCTATGTTAGGTATATTGGCATGCCTAGGCTCTTATGGTTATTCGGGTTGGTTTGCCCTAGTTGAGAAATATAACCCTCCATAAACAAAGTTAATGCTATTTGGAGCTACACTCATGTCGTAAATAGCACCTATGGATAAAGAATGATATTAGGGACATCAAAAATATTTGGCTATTGGAATGGCTAGGGGTGTGATGGTGACGTCTTGGACCACATATTCACCTATACTAGGATTGGTGATGTGGAATTTGACTTGGGCTGGTGTGGTTGATGGTGGGGATTCAGATGGCTCTGGATTGGTTATTGGTGGTGGTGAATTAAATGTCATAATCCAAGAGTTTGACTTGTGAAACATCGGTCAATAGATTGGGATTGGATGGCGGTGTGGAATTAGAATATGGAGGATGGGATAATGATGAAACAAAAGAAATGGTTGTAGAAGAATGGGTAGATATGATGTACAATGTGCTAATAGTAGATTGACTATGACCACATGTACAAGAAGAAATGGATGTTTGAGGAGGTGATGTGATGGGTAGCTCCTCTATGATAGGAGCTTTAGAAGAGGATGCAAATGGATTAGAAGAAGGTGGATTAAGAGATGATGTGGATGGATTCGATGATGGCACCAAGAATAAATGGGTGGAAGGTAACATGGATTCATAAGGATTTGAAATGAAATTATAATACTTAAAAGGTTTGACATCCGCAAGGATGCAATGGACTTGTCCATCATGAACATACTTCAAGCATTGATGGAGAATTGAAGGAACACATTTCATTTCCCTCATCCAAGGTCTACCAAGGAGTATATTATATGCCATGGCTTCTTCCAAGATGTGAAACATGGTGTGCAACATTCTGGCCCCTACTTCTATAGGTAAAACAACAATGCCAACTGTGGTACATAAAGCATCGTTAAATGCTTTGAGGGTGAATGATGATTTGGAAATGTGGGATGGAGGTAATTTGAGGTGGATAAGGGCAGAGATAGTAATGATATTGATTGAGGAGCTAGTATCAATTAGTACTCTTTTGAATGGATTTCTATCTATTAGGGCCATTATGTGCAATGGAGGGTCTACTGATTTTGAATTCATTGATTTTACCTCAAAGTCATAAAAGGTAATTGATGGCTCCATGCACGTTCTAACACTCCCTACAAAGTTGTTGAAGGCATTAGAGTCTTGGGATTCTAACTCAATTGACTTGAGTATTTCCATTAAATCTTCTCTATGCCTAGGGGATTGTTGGATAAGCTCATACACAAAAAGTTTGGTTGATGCCATTTTCAAACTAGTGGTTAACCGGTTGGTTAAAGTTACCGCTGGCCTTATTGGATGAAGGATGGGTTGATTGGATGGATTGGATAGATTTATTGGAAGAGATGGATTTGGTGATGTTTGGATGGGAGGTGGATTCGAAGGTTGTTGAGGATTTTTTTGATTTTGCCTTTACCCTCTAGTGACCACATGGACTGCTCCTACAAAGTTTTGGTATTGTTGGACATGATTTAATTGATTAGGAGGTGGTTGTTGATTGTTACCTCCTACATTATGTTGGACCTCCCCATGGTTAGGTAGAGGTGTCTAATATATGCCCAAATTTTTATTTTGTGGAGCTAAGGGGTTATCCACGTTAATGGCCCCTAGGTCTATGAGGTCTTGCACTATGTTTTTGAACATATGGCAGGAATTGATATCATGCCCATTTTGCCGATGGTATGGGAAAAACAAGTGCTCTCTATAATTTTTAGGCCTTTTGGTGGGATCATCGGGCCTAATTTCCAGCAAGGCTAATTTTTTGGTCTCATACAACCTTCAAAATATGGATGAATATGATTTTGCTAAAGGAGTGTATTGACGTTGGGGCCAATTGAATTGGCGGTGGGTAGGTTGTTCCATAGTTGGTGTTGTGTTGTGTATCATTGGTGCTTGGGTTACTGATGGGACCGCATGATAGGCAATTTGTTGTTGCACTAGTTTTTGAGCCATTATGGGCTGGCTCATGACCACTTGATTGACTTGATTAGCTATGTTAGTCATTGAGGCTTGTGTTGATTTGGTTTGGCCAGTTTGATTATTTCGGTATTGGCCCCTATTTTGCCACTCTTTCTTCTTAGGCTTAATGCCACCCTCTTGGATTTTTATCTCCTCAATGACACTAGCCTATGCTAAAGCCTCCTCAAATGTTCTATAAGTATTGAGTGTAGCATCCAAGAGATGGGTTTTAAGCAACTCTTGGTAAAAAGTTTGATAATTTCTTCCATTGGGAGGGAGAATGGCAACTTGGTTATGACTTCCCTCCAACGATTTCCAAAATCATAGATAGGTTTCTCATCCCATTGTTTCAAATAATATATATCCGATAAGGACACCTTCTTTCTAATATTAAGGGTGAAGCATTCCAAGAATAGATCTATCAATTGATCAAAAGTATAAATACTATGTGTAGGCAATTGATTGTACCATTCAATGGCATCTCCCCCTAATGTTTGAGGAAACGTTTGGAGCATAATACCATTATCATCACTAATCTTAAAACATATGTGGACAAATGAACTCACATGATCCATAGGATCCTTAGTTCCCTTGAAATTATCAAATTTTGGTACCATAAAATTTATCGGATACGGTGGTGATGGTACAGAAGGGTGGATTGGTTGATGGATCATTTGGCTTAATGTGATATTTTGGCTTGTTATTCCTGGTGAATTTTACATCAAATGATCAATTTGATTTTGTATTGCCTGGAATATAGGATCTTCTGTTGGAATGTGAGGACCTTGGATTGTGTGGTGCTTGGTTGATGGGTTGGATGGTAGATGTTGGGGTGTGACCAACATGGTATTATGAAATGCATTGGGATGGGTGTGTGGTGAATATTGATGGTTGAGGGATGGGGATGATTGATGAGGATGTTTATGGAAGAATGAGTTGTGTGGTTGGTTGGTGGCAATAGTAATTGGTGTGGTTGATGTGTGGATTGATGGTGGATTAGGGATGGACACTATGGAAGGTTGGGGAACCCATGCTAGATTTTGATTGGTGAGTGGAGGTTGATTTGGAACTACTTGGGTCATAGGGTCTGTGTTAACTGGTTTTTTTCCTTTTGTTCATTGTGAAATCAACCTATTTATGAGCCCTAATGTGTCTGTAAGTTCCTGATTTGACCATGTATCAAAGTATGGGGTTGTTGTTGGATTATATTATGGGAATGTGGATGATGATGGATGAGAATACATGGTTATGGTGGCTAAGTGATATGATGGAGGGGTGGATGATGATGGATGAGAAGACATGGGCATGTTGTAAGTTGCATTTGATGTGACAACTTGGTGGTTAGGGATTTGTGAGGCAACATTGACATACTCCTCATACAATGGGTTGGAATAGGTGGATGTGAGGTAAGTGTTTGGAACACTTGGGCTTTGTTGTGGTTGGCTCATGGAAGAAGGCATACCATATTTGTAACCTGAATTATGATATCCTTGGGTAAGGTGGGCGGTAGCCAATTTGGGTTCTTCAAATCCCTCTTGGCTAAGGGGTTCTAAGACATAGTTGGAGGACTTGTATATGGCCCTCACTTTGTCCATGTCTATGTGGGTGGTGGTTGTTTCTATATTGTGTGGAAGGGTTCCTACTTGAGGTAGGGATGGATATGACGATCCAGACAAAGTAGTCTAAACCATGCTAGATAGGTTGGCTACCGAAGTAGCGGGAGGATGGGAAGTGTTTTCCATTAAACCACTTTGATTTATTACTTTCTTTTGTTGTCTCATTAGTACCATAAAGTAATTAAACCAAAGATTCAAAGTTTAATATAAATCACACAAACTAAAAAAATTTTCAGAATTTAAAGTAAAGAAAACAATCAATCCTAGGTTTCACCATGTGTGGCTTACCTTGTTCATTAATTATTTTCTCTCGTTAATGTGAGATTCTTTTTAGAATTGTTGGCTTGTGTGTTTTGATGTAACTTAATCTTGTTTAAATAAAATAAAGGTAAAAACTAAGGTTGGCCGGGGCAATGAGATTCTTGTTGGTAATGACCTCCAAAAAGTTTGCTCGGGGGTAGTCCTATGGTTTCTAGGGCAGAGATTGGTGGATGGAAATCACTATCACCGTCACTAGATATCAAGCAATGGCTGGTGATGAAATCTAGCTACTACTATTAAAAAGTGAATCATGTAAGTGTGTCTGATTAATTTTATTAGATATCTTATTCTCTATGGTGTGCAAACAATATTAAATATTACTAACTTTACTAATCTAAATCAGAATCCAACATAAAGATGTAAATTTCACCTAAAGAGTGCAGAGTACACCCTTAAAATCCCCTACCTACAAGTGATTAAAATCACAAGAGCAACCGAAGGGTTCGTCCACCTCTCTACCAAAGGGGCCAACCTAGGGCATGATTACTTTATGTGTCAAGATGTTGTTCCTATTTAGATATGCAAAATTAAAGCAATATTTAACTCTAAAATACGAAATCTAGGATGCTTTTTTGTTTCATATGCACTCAAAAATACAAACAATCACCTAGATCTACAAATTTAGAACAAGAAATGAATTTGGTATAATGAGATACACACAAACCCTAAATGTAATTTGCTAAGGATTATTTCCCAGATTACTTAGTGTTAAACCCAGAAACAACAAAAAATAGTAGCAAAATGCAGAATACATAAATCGTTAAATGGTAAACTAGGATTATGGGACCTACTTGGAAGCCTTAGCTCTGCTTCAAATTAATGCTAGGCATAGTAGACCACCTACGTAGGCACAACAGAGCACCTGTGGTTGTCTGTAGAAGCTGTCGAATGCCTATGTAATATCTGAAAGTGCTGTAGACTGCTTCAAAAAACCTAACGATGAAATAGATGACTTATGTGCTAAAAACTTTGCAACAAACAGAAGTAAAATTAAGTTAGCAAGGTAGATCTGTTAAATAATGAAACCCTTGTGGGGTCCCATCATGATCACCATTTGTGAAGATGAAAACACAACACTTAAACAATAAAGAAATCAAATGACCCAAATAAACACAAGATTGCACAAAATAGATAGATTTATTCAATAAGCGGGGGAGCCAATAAACTCCTTTTGATACAATCTATACTCAATGAGTATTTGATACAAATATTTACAAAATTCTAGGGTTCTACGAAACCCTAGATACAACAATGAAGTGTCTTAAAATAGTGTGTCCTTGCTTCCAACAGAATGAGTGGGCTTTAGGTATCTGATGTCGGACCACTCCATCTTCAACAATTGTTCAACAATATGTAGAATTTGTAGATTTGCATACACAAAAATAGAGAAAGGGATTAATAACACCTGTGAGGGCTCCATAATGTGAGACCCTTAGACATCAGTAAACCCTAACTAAAAATGGATCAAATGGCATGCAAAATCCACAAATCATGTAACATAATAAAACCAATAAAGATATACCTTACTTGTGATGATTCTTCATTTCATTGTTGTAGTTTTGACAGTAGATGGCATGATGCAACAGGCTCTGATTTACGTTTCTATGGTTGTAGCAGGCTTGAATGTGCACTGGAAAAGCTCTGGTGTGATCTTCTCAGGCTCTAGATCGATCCTACAATATAGTAGGTGCAGGCGTGTACTTGGCAAGCTCTACACCAATCTTTGCAAGCTCAAGAGGGCACCTATGGTGAGGATAAAATCTATAGAAGCAGATCGTGGGGGATGCGATGAATGCGATAGATGGGTAGAAGTGGCAATGATGGCAATGGAGGAGGGCGAGGTGGAAAGGATGGATATGGGGGATGGCTGGAATAGCAAAAGTCCTATTGGCTAGCTAGGGCTTTGGATTTTTAGGGCTCTATCTCTTTCTGCTTCACTAGGGCTTCGCCAATGATCTCCTCAAGATGCAAATTCTAATATCAAGGTTCTAGGGTTTGAGCATTTGCAAATGCCCTTATTTATAATCCAACCTAGGGTTTTATTAGGGTTTTAGCCTTACACTTTTGATCGTGTGGCTAATATTAAATTAGATCCTAAGGTTGAGATTACTTTTTAGATGTGGCATGGATTAATGAAGATGGATGGTGGAGATTAGATTGGATCGGACGACTATGGTTAATTGAGTTTATAAAAATATATTTTATAATAAATATATTATAATATAATATAAAATATTATATTAAATATAAAATAATATAAAAATAATCCCAATTGGGTCAGGAAATGGCGAGAAAGGTGTATGGTGGACCAGTGGATAGTGGGATGGTTAGGATAGGGTATTAATGGTTGCAATTTTGTGTCTACAATAATATTAGTCTAGTAGCCTATAGGCTTGCTTTTCCACCCAACCTATCAAATATCCATGATACTTTCTACATATCCTTGCTTAGGAATTATGTTGCTAATCCTACTCATGTGTGGAATGTTTCTAAATTGTAAATGATAGATCCCTCAGCCATTGAGGGGAGACCAGTAAATATTCTAGGGTTTCATTCCAATATGTTGAGAAAATGAACCCTAGATCAATGTAAGGTCTAGTGGAACCAATATTCTAAGAATTATGCTACATGGAAAAATATTGAAGAAATGAGGTAATAATTTCCATACTTATTTAAATGAAAAAAATTGTTTACTCACTTGCAAGAAATATAGAGGATTGTGTTTATTCCAATGGGGGGTATGTAAAAAGCCTCCTTGGAGAATTTCCTTATTAAAAATGAACTATGTATTGGTGTGAATGTTTAATTGCATAAGCTTCATTTTATGATGTCTATATGATGAGATGATTGTATTATTTTGAGCTTGGAATATGGTACTACTAATGTATTTATGGGTGTAGGACTAGGTTCTCTCTCTGGTAGGATTACATGGGTTAACCACCTACAATGAGATATATTTTAGAAAATTATGGTGATGACTTGCTCATGGATAGTTCGGGGCAACAAAATACCCTTCATGTAGATGCATTTGCATTTTTCTTGTTTCCATGTTCACACAATTGGGCTAGGAAGTTGATTGTGCAATAAGTCTCCTTAATAGGTTGGCAATAGAATTAGACTATCTTAAAGGAGACCACCTACTTAAGGATAAAATAATGGTGTGCAATAATGTTGTTGTGAATTTATGTTTGTTTGAGGTATGCATATATTTTGTTCATAAGAATGATTAAGTGCTAATTAATACCTTGGAAATTAATTAAATGATGGATTTAATACTTTAGACTAGTAAAGTATTAATTAAATTGGTGACATTAATATTTGGAAATATTAATGTCAATATTAAAAGTTAATATTAGCAATTGAAAATTAATAAAGTGAATTATTGAATTAATTCTTGAATATACTTTCATTAATGCATTATTCCTCTAATGTTTGTGAAACATACAAAAGTTGCCATTTGATCAAGCATAAAACAAAGTATGTAAATGCTCAGAATATTGTTCTTTATTCATTTAAACAGAATCCATAGGTTACAAAGAGGATTATTGTGAATCCTTTATATGAATATCAAATAAACTGATGGCTCCTTCTGAGATTCCTCGATGTAGGTGGGCTTCATGCATATGTGGGCCACCGATAATGTTGATGTGGATGCTTTTTCACCTATTTTATGACCTAAAAAAGAGGATTAGTGTGTTTGGGGGCTTGCCTTGGTCAGGCCCCATGTTGATGAAAGACAATGAAAACCGAAAATATGTAATGAAAATGCAACATAAATTGCATAGAACATCATAAAAACATGAAATGGAGCATACCTGAGAGATTTGGAGTGAAAAACCTTCTGTAGGGCCAACTCGTAGGTCGGGGGTGAATTGGAAGTCGGATTCGTAGGTCGAGGGGTGAATTGAGTTGTGAGTACTTTCTACTGGAGATCCTTGTCCGAATGGGCTCCTCAGGTGCTGCTATGTTGTTTGTATGGTTCAGATGTCTGAGATTGCACTTTTGGTCGCATTTCTGTAGAGTTTCTGTAGGCTAACTAAAAGGGAGAGAGAGAGATAATGAGGAATTAGGTCCACTATTTATAGAAAAACCTAAGGTGTAGGGGGTGTGGTTAGGAGTACTAAACCCTAAGGTAAAGTCCTAAGGTGGTTAGGTTAGGGTTTATGAGGTGTCATTCCTACATTCCCTAAAGAAATATCTCATCCTCACACATGTGTGAGGAGAGATTAGGGTTTACTAGGGTTAGGTGATCCCTAGGTTAGATTTGGGGTTAGGTTAGGGTTTCCTAGGAAATATCCTAACTAACTTGGTGCACACACATGTGGGAGGGAATAATTAGGACTAATTAGGGTTTAGGAACCTAATTAACCTTTTTAATCCAAAAAGTGCACTTAAGTGAAGTGACTTTAAAATTAGAATTGGAATTAACTTTAATTAAGACTTTTTGGGAACTAATAGTCCCGTGGGGTCCTAATTAGGTCTAGGAAGGGCTTAAGTTGCCTTAGGTGATTGATAAGTGGTCTTTTGATGGATGAAAGGTGGTTATGATATGGATTGTGTAGTTTAGTAGGGTTTCATGCCTATAGACCAATGAAATGGTCTACATAAGTCTACGAAGGTCTACGATGGCCTACACTGATCTAGAGTGGTCTACGCTGGTCTAGAGTGGTCTACGCTGGTCTAGAATAGTCTACACAAGTCTACAATAGTCTACGCTAGTCTAAAATAGCCTAGAGGTATCTAGGATGGTCTATGTAAACCTACAAGTGTCCAGATGGATCTACAAGTACGTAGAGGTAGACATGTGCGACTTTTGGGTGTCTACATTTACCCCTTTTTGTACTATACTGTGTAGAACATAGTTTAATACAAAAATATGATGGGAGAAAGTAGAAGATGAAGAAGAGAAAAGAATGGGATCTAATAAGTAAGGCCAAGAAGAAAATAATGGGATCTAATCACCAAAGGTATGTAGCCCCTAGCATAACCATACAACATTGATCGATGGCAAGAGAAGAAGGGAAAAAGAAAGAGAAGGAAAGAAAGAAGGAAGAAAGGAGGGGAAGAAGAGAGAAAGAAAATGCAAAATGATGATGAATGCAAATGGGTGATTGCGGATGCAATGCTATGATTTTGCTGATTTTGTATGACATTTTTCAATGTCATACTGGTTGCTTGTGGAGGCAACTTATGACTACTTTGCTTTTGTGACCAATGTAGGATGGTCCAAAGTATGAATAGAACAAATGCCTATTCAAATTTTTGTTGTTGATTGATTGATGAGTGCAAGGTGACATGTGTCAAACCATTTGAGTTAAGGGACATTGGGTTTAGTCATACGTGTCATTCAGTATATGGTAAGGACCGCTTTACCTGAATGCTAGAAATGACATGCCCTAATGTTGCGCTAGGATTTAGTCAAATGTACCATTCAGTATATGGTAAGGACCACTTTACCTGAATGCTAGATTGACATACCCATGGAAATGCATAACTCTCATGATCTAACAAATATCTAGTTGGGATTGAGATTATTATCATAAGATAATATTCAGCAAAAAAATTTGTAGACAGATGTGATATCCATGATTTGGATGTTTGGTTGCATGTGAAGCTGACTTTTGGATATGAATACCCCCTCAAATGAGGAATCAACAATGAGGTGAATGAAATGTGGTGATATGATGATGGATCGATTGATAGAAGAAAAATGCATGATAAGATTGATGAAAAATCAGATGGACAGGAAGATGGGTAGATTTCCTAGGGTTTGGGATGAAATTTGGGTGATTTTGGGGCTTCTAGGCTCAATTCATAGGGTAGGGGGTGAATTGGATCTGGATTCATAGGTCGGGGGTGAATTGGTCTAATTCATAGGGTAGGGGTGAATTGGACCTAATTCATAGGGTAGGGGGTGAATTAGGGTTTTAGGTATATTTAAACCTTTTTGGAAGCATGGGGGGTCATTTTGATGATGACAAACTTGGAGAGTGAGGAGTGAGCAATGGTTGGTGATGTGGAGCTCTTGTGGTTGATCGATTTGAGTGATAGAATGGTGAGGGGATGCACTGGTGCTGGCACCTAATGTGGAGACCCATCGGTAAGTGCTCTTTATTTTATTTGTTTTCCAATTTTATTTCTGGAAAAGCATGAAATAGGGGGGAGGTTTTCATGTTATTTTTAAAATTTATGCAAATTTTAATTGAAATTGGAACACAAAGTGTTAAACAAGCTAAATGGGTACCCAAAAGTGTGATCGCTTTTTAGGTTTGACCTATTTTTGTTGTAGTTTGACTGGGTAATGGGTAAGGTAGTTGCATAGTTTGACTTTGCATTTTTGGAGTGATGGTGTACTATTTTTGAAATGTGATTGAATTTTATCCGTAAAAGTGGGAAATGGGTATCCAACTATGTGACTGTGTTTTTGTTTTATCTTCATTTGGCATGTTATCTGAATGTGAGTCATTGGGATGTAAATTAAGAAAATTTGACTATTAAATTTTCCACTATGAGTGTATTATTTTTGAAAACCGTTGACACTTTCATCGTAGAAGGGTGAAATGGGTATTCAAAAATGTGATTTGTTTTGGTGTGTTATTGCATTTGGCGTATGTTTGAATTACGTGCCATGATGTAGATAGGAATGAATTTAAAATTGGTTATTGGGAGCCTGATATGCACTATTTTTTATTTCTGTTTGAACTTTCATCATAAAATGGCGAAATGGGTGTCCAAAAATGTGACTATGTTTTTGATGTGTTGTGATTTGGCATGTGCACTATATTGATGAGGTTGTATTGACTTTGACATCAAATTTTATGTATATTTGTATACTATTTTTGAAATATGTTGACACTTTCACCATAAAAGGTCAAAATGGGTGTTCAAAAATGTATTTTATTTTTGTATGTCTGGTGGATTGATGTGGTTTTGAATTTCGTGCCATAGTGAGTATGTGGAAATTTTAAAATTTGATTGTTGGAAGCCAAATATGTACTATTTTTCACATCTATTTGGACTTTTACCATGAAATGGCAAAATGGGTATCCAAATATGTGATTGTGTTTTTGATTTGTTGTGATATGTGGATTGTGCATGTTTTAATGTCTCGAAATGCATGATAAATTAAATGAATTAATTTGTGTGTGAAATGTGTTTAAGAAAATTGAATTTTGTTTAATTGGAGGATTGTATATTGAACTAATATGAATTTTGTTGTGCTTGTTTGTGTATGAATAGGTGAAGAAGATCGAGCCACGACATCGTATTCATATGATGAAGGGTGAGTTGGATGAGCTGATGAAGAATAAGGAGGATGAGGAGTGGTTGGATGTGGTGTGGTTTAGAGGTGTATGGGAATGCAAGAGCATTCATGCCAATAGGGCATATATATATGCTTTGTGTGAGAGATGGGATGTAGATCGGAACACCTTTCCATTTTTTGATGGGTGAGATGATGATCACCCTAGAGGATGTATATAGGATATATAAGTTACCTATTGAGGGTGTTCTAGTGTGGGCAATGACTGATGATAGTCAAGAAGCTATGATGGAGTGGTTCTTTGGGGATAAATGGAGGGAGGTAGATACAAAGAAGATGGATTATGAGATTCTATGGAATAATAAGATGTTGTCTAAGTGCCAGTGTGCAGTGATGGTGATGATTTCTACTTATGCTTTACCAGATACTTCTAGGGTATTGTTTACCTAGAACATGTTGGATGTGGTGAGTGACATGGTGGAGTGAAATGTTGTATTTGCATGGGTACCTACACTCTTGGCTCAAGTGTATAGGGAGTTGCATGATGTAGTGCATGCTAGGAGGAAGGGGTTGAGTTGGACTCCTTTATTATAGGTATGGGCATGGGAGCACATAGCCATTGAGTGACCATCATTATTGCCCTATAATGCGCATGTTGATGGACAGACACATTTACCCTATGCTTTGAGATGGAGGATAGATGAGGAGAAGGGTATTAAGAGGCCACATGAGGGTGATCCTCTATTTTGGAGGGTGGAGTTTGGAGATTTGGTACCTGATGTGATTACATGGAGGCCTTGGAGGGGTGGGGTGGTATGGGAGCATGATGATGAGTAGTTGGGTGCCATTCATCAGGGGAGGTGGTTGGTGGGATGGTATACTTAATAGGCTAAGTTATTTTAGTTTAGTCGAGTGATGTGATAGTTCAGATTATGATAGGATATTCTAGAGGTGCCTATTGTATATTATCGATGATGGGGTGATAGGGGGAGTAGCCTATAGTCTTACCATGGACTGGTGAGAGGGACCCACCTATGGTGATCTTAGATGTGGATGATGTAGGGACGACACTAGAGTATGATGCTTAGTGGGTGATGTAGAGCTGGGAGCCAGGTGTTGGGGTAGTTGATCGATGGGTACCACCTGGTGGTGGGGTACCTACGATAGAGGGGAGGGTAGCTAGAGGTACTCAAGCTAGGTCATAGGATAGATCTAGTAGTGAGATAGAGGTACCTCTTTGATGATCCAGGTGATGATTGGGTGGCACCTCGAGTTCATTTATGGAGAGAGTGGAGGAGGTTCCTATGAGTAGTGGGGCACAACCTATAGAGGAGGGAGCGACCATGGAGGAGGTAGGTGGGGGTATAGCTATGGGTGGTTTTGATGATACCATGGATATGGGTTTCTTTGGTGAGATGGGAGAGATTCCCATTGAGGAGTAGGAGATGTAAGATGAAGGAGGAGGTATTATTACTATGAGATCGAGTACGTCAGCTAGAGGGAGAGCTCCATGAGGGTGAGAGGAGTAGGGTGGTAGAGGTGATAGATTTAGAGGAGAGGATGATAGCATTGGAGGTTATTGGTGATATTGATCAAAAGGCCTTTAAGGCTAGGTATGCTAATATGGTAGAGGAGATGGAGTTAAGGGTAGAGGTGTAGAGGGAGAGATCTATGATGGAGGCCTAAGATGTAGATATTGTAGAGTTACATGTTGAGATGGTGAGATAGTAGTAGGTATGAGAGGAGGCTGAGGGAGCCCAAGTGGTAGGGGAGGTATCAACTGATATGGTTGCTCTGAGGGTGGAGATAGAGTAGCTATGGAGGGGTAGTGAGAGTGCAGGAGGGTTGTTGGCTAAGGAGGTAGCAAAGTGGGTGACATATAAGTTTTCTTTGGTGATGCATGGAATTCCACTCCCAAATTATGACCAGGCGGTATCATAGTCTAGGTCACAATCACAAGCACAAACACAGTCTCAGCAAAGTAATTGGAGTACAACTTTGGTGGGTCAGAGAGGCATGAGGGCTAAGGTGCATGATGTGGCACAGGGTGTAGATGTGGTTGTTGGTTCAAGGATGGTGTTGTCTCCTATAGGGGCTTAGGGATCAAGAGTGAGGGTAGATTCTAGTAGGGCTATAGTGACATGTGTGATAGCACAGGGGAGGGCTAGCCATGAGGGGAGTGGAGAGACTCCTAGTGGTAGTTAGGGTTGATTATCATTGTAGCCTATAAGTAATTTTGGATGATGTATGGTGGGCATGGTCCCAGTTTGTAGCCTACGAGTATTTTTTATGGATTACATATATATATATATATATACCTTTTGGTTGTGGTTATTATATATACATGTGTTTTGATTATGATTTGAATGTGTTTGAATTGTTAGCATAGTATAATTTGTGAGTAAATGTACAATGCATGAATATATATGTGGTAGGGTGTAGGCATATGATTATACTGTAGTATAGGTATACTGTAGAATGATATGAAGTAGTGTAGATTGAATGCAATGCAATATGATTTGATGTGAATGTGATAATGTATGCTAGAATTATGGTAGATGCATGTAACATAAATGCGATGATGCAATGTGAGAGGATGCATGTAGGATAAATGTAGTACTATAATGTTTGATAACTCTATGTAGCATAGATGCATAGATGCATGTATGAGAGGACTAAAATGCGTAAAGGAAGCACTTGTATCATGGCATGTACCTATGTGAATGTGATCCATTCCATAATATCAGGGATGTAGGATGGTATAAGGTATATGTAATGGCTTTGACAATCATAGTTATAGTAATCAAATCTCAAACCAAAAACTATGCAAGTGTTGGTGATAACTCATAACTAATCTGACTGGTTCAAAGTCTATCATGGACCTATGTGTGTAAATGAGTGAGGTTCATTTATCCATTTTGAGGGAGGTAGGATTAACCCATTGTAAACATAGCCAAACTAGCTAGCTCATCCACAAGCGCGTAGTGATCTATACAAAAGAAGGTCGCTAATGTGATAGATATGTCACCACTTGTAAGACTATTCCACTGGTAGGCAGGCTCTTGGAGCCTATTGCTAGTGATGGAAATCATCCCATGATGTTATGTTGAACCTAAGGACCAAAGGTGATGAAGCATAACAATTGTGATATCTGGAGGCTTTTCCTTTTGTTTTCTACCCCTCATTTATTGCTTGTATTTGTTTTGTGGTGCTCTTTTTCTTTCTTTTTTTTTTTTGTATGGGCATTGGCTTTTGTTTTCTGCCCATTTGTCTAATTTTTTCTTATGCTTATCCCTTTGTTTATACCTAGGTCGTATGTTGACCATGCAAGTGATAGGATGAGTAGGGGAAACCATTCGCTAGATGGTGATATCTACGCAAGGTGTTATCTTCCCTAGACTCAAAATTTGTTTAAGCATGTAACCTGTGTGAGTGATACATGATAGAAGTTGAACCAACCTAAGAGAACTATAAGAAGTGTAGAAAACCTATCAGCTAGAGGTGACATTTGATTGACTAAACTAGTGAATGGTCAAAACTAAACAAGACACCTATATACACCTTAATCCTGAAAAGGGGGAATGGACATCCAAGTGGTGATGCTAACAAGTGCATATGTTATTCCTATCGAAGGTGCATTTTTGGGGGAAGAATATACAAACATGAAATGAAATTATAATGAAAAACATATGGATATATGCAATGGATGTAATGTAAATGATGCAAATGGAAGAATGAAATATCTACAAGAGGAAGAGCATGAAATGTAGCGATTGTAGATGTAAAATCTTATTTACAAAGAAAGTGTATGGTGTGGTAGGAATGAAGGTAGGATGTTGTGATAATGGTTGCCCCAGCATGTGGGGTGTGTGTGTAGTAGGTGAATAATATGTGACTAGTGGGAATGCATGCGATAATGACAAAAAGAGGAAGAATTTGAAGGTGGGATTTACAAATGGAAGAAGTAAGAAGAAACAAGCATTGGTAACCAACAAGATGAGGGGATTACCAAAGGAGAGGGATGAGAAGAAAGACATTAGATCAACGTAGGTATGTAGCCACTCGAAGCATGACCATACAACTACATGAAGAAATAAGAAGAAGAAGAGAGAGGAATGAAGATGGAGGATGAAGAGGAACTACTGATGGGAAAAGTGATGAGGGTCAGGTCATGAGTGAGGAGGTGAAGCGATGATGCTGCTAGGGCTTTGATGGTTTGTGTAGTTTGACATGTGGTGGATGTAGTGGGAGGGAGCTATCAGAGATTCACATGGTGGCAAAGTGTGAGGGATGATGTGGCATGGAGGACTCTAGAGTTGGGTGGATGAACGAGAATGCTCAGATGATGGGATATGATCACCAAGCAACATGTTGTCTACCAAGGTTTCAAATGTATGACATGTGTCAATGTCATGGCTTGGATGGTGATGGTATATACAAAACTGATGTTCATGGTAATTCCATGGTTTAGGATATGATGGGTCAATAGGCCTAATTTTAGGTAACACCAGGAGGCCTTGATGAAGGAGATGATGAAATATTTTAGATAATGGTATAGAGGGGATAGGCATGGGATAGATATAGGGCTTCATGGAAGGTGAGCGAGAAGTGGATGGAGTGAGGTCGAATGGTGGAGGAGTGGGTCGAGACTCTGATGTGGGTCAAACTCGAGGATGAGGAATGGACCTAGGGGGAGGTGAAGATGTATGAGCCATGGTGGACTGGTGAGTAGAAGTGAGGTAGTGATAATGACTCAGATGTAGCTCGAGAGCATCGAGTCAAGATAGGATGTGTTGGATATCAGGATGTGGAGGTGATGGGATTGGAGAAGGTGGAGAGTAGGACTCCAATGGATAAGGAGTGAAATATGGGTGTGAAGAGGGGTTTGCATGAGAGGATGATGGGGGTGAGTGGAATGACTTCATAGATTGTGAGGTTGGCTAAAATGGTAAGCCATGAAGTGGTGAAGGTGGCATCTAAAGGATGGGTGGTGCAGGAGAAGGTTATGGGTAACATCATGTATGGGATGGAGGTACATGCATGGAAGTGGCTTGGGAAGCATGTAGGTGAAGGGCTTGGGTGTATGGGGACATCCCACTTAGAAGTGGGGGAGGTAAGCATGAAGGACATGTAGGATGATGTGTGTATCCTCTATTGGCAAGGTGATAAGCTCCTAAAGGATGGTGAGGGGAAGAGGATGGTGAGTAGGGGTTCCTTGTATCCTCAGGTGGAGGTGGAGGAGACCCTTGGGTGTGGACATGGGAGGTTTCCTCATTTTCATCAAAGGAGGATAGGGAGACCTGATTATCTCCTAAGTGAGGTGAGTAGGATGAACCTCTATGGTGGGGTGAAGGGCATCGAGGTGGAGTGTGGTGATCTAAATGGGATGAGGGTGAGGACTATCTAGTATGTACAGTGGTAGGTGGCCTAGCCAGATCGATCGATGTGATCAAAACTGGGGGTAGTGGGGGATGATCCTGCATGGTGGTAGTCTAAAATATTGATAGTATGTGTATATGATCATGTATCTCTACTGATGATGTAGTGATGGATGATGTAAATCTTACAAAAAGAAATAGATACCAACAACATATAAATGGCATAAAAAGCAAATGTACATCTATTATAACAAGAAATAAATACCATGTGTGTATGGTGATGTGCATAGTGAGTGATGTGTATGTAGATAGCACTATGTACGATGTGTGGTGGTGGAGACCTACATAAGCTATGCATTGAATGTATGAAGGTGAAGAATATTAATGGGTTCAGGTTCAGTGAGACCTTCGAGATTAGCCAATCGATAGGCACCTAAACTAAATTTGTGTGTGATTATGAATGGGCCCAGCTAGTTTGGGGTAAACTTGTCATGTTGTTGGTGAGGTTGACTTGTGATTTGTTGGTTCTCTTTGAGAACTAAGTCACCAATTTGAAATTCATGTTGGTGCACCTTACTATCATAGGCACGATGAAGGTGGTCTTGATAGACTCATGTGTGCTCGATGGTATGAATGTGGTGTTCATCGAGGAGTGTGAGTTGATCGAAGTGGGCTTGATGAGCAGTATCATCATCAATGAATTATTTCATAGATACTCATAAGGATGGTATCTCGAGTTCTAGGGGTATAATGGCTTCAGTGCCATAGACCAGTGAGAAGGGGGTTGCCCTAGTGGGAGTATGAATGCTCATATGGTAGGCCCACAAAGCTAAGGGTATTTGATTATGCCAATCATGATGAGACTCTACTACTATCTTACGAAGTATGGAGTAGATTGTTTTGTTGGTAGCCTCTACCTGACCATTACCCTATGGGTAGTACGGGGTAGAGAAACTATGATGGATGTTGAATTTGGTGCAAAGAGCATGGATAGTTTTGTTCTTGAATGATTTCCCATTATCAGAGATGATTTGGGAGGGGATTCCAAAGTGACATATTATATGGTCTGTGATGAATACCGTAATCTTAGCTCCCATGGTCTGGATGAGTGGGATGGCTTTGACCCACTTTGTAAAGTATTATATGGCCATAATGATAAATTTGTGATTACTAGATGAGGTGGGTGTGATTTATCTGATAAGGTCAAGGTCCCATTGAGAGAAAGGCCACATGGACTGAATAGGTTGAAGTACTTGAGATGGGAGATGTGTGAGATTTGCATGTTGTTGGCACTTGACACAATGCTTCACATACTCACAACAATCATGTTCCATCTTGGGCCAGTAGTAGCCCATGCGAAGGATACACTTTGTGATTGCCATGCCACTAAAGTGGCCACCGCATGTACCATCATGGGTTTCTTGTACAACCCATTGAGATTCATGTGGTTCTAGGCAATGCAAGAGGATGCCATCATAACTATGATGGTAGAGGATGTCCCCTAGCAATGTATAGTGAATCACTCTTTGTTTGAATGCTCGATGATGAGCATGTGGTAGGTCACATGGTAGGAATCCTAACTTAATATAATCCTTGATTTGTGCAAACCAAGGATCGTGTGGTTCGGTATTGACTACATGAATACCACCATCATCTATGGGAGGCGTAGGTGATATGGTAGATTGGGTGAGGGTGTGAATGGATACACATGTGGTATCTGATAGGGGGTTTTGTGGGATTAATGATCCTAAGGAGGCCATTGTATCAGCAAAATGGTTTGATGATCATGGAGCGACTTCGATGTCATACCACTCAAATTGGGAAAGAAGTTGTTGTGCAACCTACTTGTATTGTTGAAGGACTAGACAATGACATTGCTAGATTTCTTGCACTTGGTTTACTATTAAGAGGGAATCACCTATGATGTGGAGGCATCTGATATGCATGGAGTGGGCCTATTTTAATCCTAGGATTAAGGCTTCATATTCTGCATTATTGTTTGTGCAAGGGAAGTCTAATTTAAATGAAAAGGGGAGTGGTTCCCCTTTAGGTGTGAAGAAAACAATACCTGCACCCCCAGCATGAGTGCATCGAGAGCCATCAAAGAATAGAGTAAGATCCATTGATGATTCAAGCTCGACATATTCTTTAGCTTTAATAATATGAAATATGGAATCATCCGAAAGCTGAATAAGGAGAGGTTGATCATCTAGTAGTGGAGCCTCTGCAAGTTGGTCCATGATGACCTATCCTTTTATGGATTTTTGTGAAATGAACTCTAGGTCAAATTTAGTTAGAAGCATAATCCATTTTGTTGTGTGAGAGTTGTGGTAACTTTTGTTCATCATATATCATAGGGGATTGTCTTGAGTGATGACAAAAGTAGTGTGGTTTAACATATAGTGGTGAAGTTTCTAGGTGGTAAAAACTATAGCTAGGCATAGTTTTTCCATGTACCCATATCAAATTTCATAGTTGACTAGCATACGACTGATATAATATATAGCTTGCTCTTTGTTGAGCATGTTCTTTTGAGCTAATAATGTGCCTAGCACAAAATCTATGGCTGAAATGTATAGCGTAAGTGGTAATTATGGGTGTGGGGGAGACATAACTAGTGGAGAAGTGAGGTAGGCTTTGATAGAATCAAAGGCTTGTTGATAGTTGTCATCCCATTTGAAAGTGACTCCTTTCTATAGGAGATGATTGAATGGTTTGCACTTGTCTGATAGTTGTGCTATGAATCGATGAATGGAAGTGATTTTACCCTGGAGGCTACGTAGTTGCTTTAGGTTGGTAGGTGGGGGCATCTCGATGATGGCCTTTACTTTGTTAGGGTCTACCTCAATGCCGCATTGGGAGATAATGAACCCTAGTATTTTGCCTGAAGTAACTCCAAAGACACACTTCTTTGGGTTAAGGCGCACATTATGTTCTAGTAAATGGTCGAAGATCTTTCGAAGATCGTCTAAGTGTTGTGAACATTCCTTGGACTTTGTGATGAGGTCATCAACATAATCTTCCATGATTTTATGCATGTAATCATGAAATATATAAGTCATTGCACGTTGGTAGGTTGCCCCAATATTTTTAAGGCCAAAGGGCATGACCTTGTAGCAAAAAGTCCCCAAGGGGGTTGTGAATGAAGTTTTATGTTGATCAATAGGGTTGATTTTAATTTGGTTGTACCTAGAGAATCTATCCATAAGGGAAATCATCTCATGGCCTACTATGGAGTCGACTAGCGAATCGATGTTAGGTAGAGGGAAGTTGTCTTTGGGACACGCTTTGTTTAAATCATGGAATTCAGTGCAGACACGAACCTCATCGAAAGGTTTAGGCACTAGAACCATGTTGGACACCCATTCAAGATAATCTATGGGTACGATAAAGTCTACATATAAGAGCTTTTGGAGCTCAGACTTTACTAGCAACTACTATGGGTGCATGCATCATAGCTTCTATTTGACAGGTTTAGCCTCTTTGTCTAATGTGATATTGTGGACTACGAGGGTGGGATCGAGGCCTAGCATATCCTTGTAGGACCATGCAAAGACTTTGATATACTTTCTGAGGAAAGTAATGAACAAAATATACTCTTTAGGTGAAAGGCTAGTGGCTAGTTTAACAATGTGAGGGTTTTAGGGTCATCATCGATGTCTACATCAATGGTTTCTTTGATTAGCATGTGAGAACCATCATGAAGTTGTTCTAGGACTGGAATGAGGTGGAGGTCATCGATGGCCTCAAGAATTTTATATTCATCATCTATGTAGATATCCGTGTGATGAACATGGGATGTGAGGTGGTGTAGAAGGTGAAGGAGCATTAGTGGTACATAGGACATGAGGTGAAAGTAGAAAATCTTGAGGTGATGGTATGGGTGAGATGTGTGTGAGATCAAAAAAATTTAGATTTGGTGTGTCATCATAAATTTTTTGATGTGTGTATCAAAGTGGGGAGAAGAGATCCACATCGACCATATTAACCGATGCCATGGGGGAAGTAGGTGGTGAAGAGTCTGATGATGAAGACTCAATAACCTATGGATATCATAGGAGGCTCAATGGAGGGTGCAAGACGATAGGTGGAGAACATGGTCGAGTAGTGGATCGATGGAGTTGTCGATGTATAGGTAGAAATATGGCCAAATGTGTTGGTGATGGTGGGGGAGATGCCATGTCATGCTCTAGATCATGAGTATTTAGAGACAAGGTGACAAATTGACTTATTAATTCATCAACACAACATGATGATGTTGTGTCAAAAAAAGGAGTTTCTTGAAAGAAGTCATAGGGAACTATGATAGTTGAATGAGGGGATGGGTTATCTTCTAGAATATCCATATCGATATACTCTTCCAAGGTGTGTGTTGGAAGTGGGGAAGGGTGTAGGGATAGGTCCTAGAGCTCATCCTCTAATGTGTGAATGATGGTTGGGTGATAACCTAGGCCGGATTTGTCAGTAGGTAATTGCACATGAGGGTTAATGGGTGTACGTAACCCTTGTTCATAATGGCCTAACCCAAATCCATGCCAATGGAAGTATCAAAGGTAGCGTAAGGTGAAATAGGGGTTAGCCATGTGATCTAGTGTACCACAAAAACTAGATTGTGGTGGTGGAGGGCCTATAGACAAAGTTAGTTTGGTTGTTAGGAGGCCCTAATTGTATAATAGTTCCTATAGTCAAAACTGAGGTTGAAGGGTGGCCGAAGTCATGTATGGACTGAACTATAGGTGGACGTACATGGGCATCATGCACATTGTAGTCACCTGGGCCTGAATTTGTCATAAAAATAGAAATATGGGATGGTGTATGTTGTGGTGAGTGAGGTGGTGAATCTAAATCGAAAGATGAGGATGTGACCTAGGAATCTCTTATGGTAGTAGTAGAAGGATGTAACAACTGATCATCGAGGTGGGAAGCTCACTGCTCCCACTCATGGCATTCAACTATCATGGCTGGGATAGGGTGATCCGCATGTGGGAATTGGGAAGGAGGAGGAGGGAGCTGGTGTTGGGCTACGAGGTGAGGTGAAGGACCTAGGTCATGGGTGAAAAGGAAGGGGAGGTGTTTGAGGTGTAGGAAGAAGAGGAGGTTCCATGGAGGAAGGTGGGTGAGGTGGAGTGGTAGGTCATGGTGTAGGTAACGAGGATGGTCTCGATATCATGGGTGGATTTTTGGAAGATGATGGTTGAGATGGTGGTGGTGGCCATAAGGAGGGTGGTGAAAATGGTATGGTAGCTAGATTGGGTACTATAGTGGTTGGTGCTAATGGTGTGGATATTGAGGTGTGTATCCTTGGTGATGATTGTGGTAATGAAGAGGATGTAGGGGATGATGTCGATGCTCCTATAGACTGGTGAGAAGAAATAGGGAATAGTTGTGTGGAGGATGATGAAGGTACGAGTGGTAGGTCTACAATGTTGTAGAATTTAAAGGGGTCCCCATCGGTAGGAACATAGTGGATAAGTCCATCATGGATGTATTTGATGCAATGGTGCAATGTAGAGGGGACACATTGCATGTCCCTGATCCATGGATGACCAAGTAGGATGTTGTACTACATTTCACCTTGAATGATGTGAAAGAGGATGGGGATAGTGTGGATACCTACCTAGATGGGTAGGATAATGGATCCTACTATAGGTCACATGGATCCATCGAATGCATGTAGGTCGAGTGATGGGGTGGAAAAATGAGTTGGTGGGATATGTAGGTGATGTAGAGCTAATGTGGAGATGATACTGATGGAGGAACCTGTATCAATGAGGACATATTTGTATGTAATGTCATTGATGGTCACTTGGATATGGAGAGGAGGATCTGCTCCTTCTCCTATAAGTTTTATGATCTCATGATCATGAAAGCTGATGGAGGGTTGAAGGTAGCATGGAATATTTCCTACAAAGTTCATGAAGGTATTCGTGTCATGAGTCTCAAGATCGATAGAATGCAGGATGTCATTCAATGCCTCATGATGGGGTTGAGACTATTGTAGAAGATCATATATGGATAAGCGAGTGGGAGCATTACGTAGTTGGTGGGTAAGGCTACCACAGATTGTGATGATATTTTGTGGTGGTGGAGGTGTGGTGTTGGAAGTCGTAGGAGATGGTGGGGATGTAAATGGTACCAATGGGGAAACAATAGGTGGGGTTTTGCATGAGGGGTACCATTGATTTTGAGTGGTAAGGTTAATCATGCCCACTACACCACGTGAAGGGGGGTCATATTGGACACTATTTACCTACCTAGGTGGCCCTTGGGGATTAGGTGGAGGTCTTTGGGGGTTAGTCCCCCTATGATCAGGTAAGGGGTTTTGGAAGATCCCTAGGTTTTGATTTTGTGGTGCGAGGGGGTTTGAGACCTGGATGGTACCCCTCTCAATAAGATCTTGGACATGACCATAAAAGGAATGACAAGTATCGATACTATGGCCATAATATCGATGGTATTGATAGAAGGCTTGCTCATTATATCCTTGAGGCTTAGGTAGGTTTGGATCAAGTGGTCAGATTTTGGGTAGGATGATGTGGCCTGCATCATATAACCTCTAGAAGAGGGTTGGTAATAGTTTAAAAAGTGGTGTAAGGTTACATTGTGGAACCTATGGATGCATGCCATGAGGTTGTTGAGGCCTAGGAGGGGGAGGCACATTGGTTTGAAATATTTTTTATTGTGGAGGAGAGAATTGTGGGATCGGTGAGGGTGCTAAGGTAGCAGTTACCACTTGGTTGGCTTGTGGTGGTCGAGGATAAGGTTGGTTAGGTGTATTTCTGTTGAAAAAAATTGGAGTTGTAATTTGGTTTTTATCTCAACTTAATATTGCTTGACTCGACCTTGATGTCCTCAATAACTTTGGCTTGGGCAATGGCTTCTTCAAAGGTATGACTTTGATGAAGTTGCAAATATGTGGAGATGTGTTTGTGGCAACTCTTGGAGAAGAGCATCACTAACTTGGTAGTAGGAAGGCTATGGGTGAGGTCATGGATGATAGATCTCCACCATGAGACAAACTCGATAATAGGTTCATCATCTACCTATCATAGGGCATAGACATCTAAAAAGTTAGTTTTTTTTTTAATGTTTATGGAAAAGTGTTCCAGGAAGGAGTTGGCCAATTATTCAAAGGTATACAGGCTATGGTGTGGGAGCATGTTGTACCAATCTAAGGCTTATCCCCCAAGTGAAAGGGAGAAGGTACATAACATGAGGGGATTGCTACTATGAAGTTGGTAGCAAGTTGAGTGGTAGTTGCTCACATGTTCTCTAGGATCTTCCTTACCCTTGTATTTATCAAACTTTGGGATCTCAAAGTGATAGGGATAAGGTGGGATTGGAACTGATGGGTGGATTGGCTCATTGTAGAGTTCATCATAGGTCAATTTCTATGGTCCATAGCTAGTTGTGCGAAGGTTGAGCATCTTCACTTCATCTTGCAAAAGTTGAAGTTTGGGTGCTAAGGGTGTAGGGGAAGGTGTGAAGGTGGGTGGAGCCTATGAGTGTGGTGGATATTGGAGTTGTTGTTCTTCCTAGTACTGAGGAGGGAAGTATTGCAACTGGTCTTGGTGAGGTGGCTATTGAGTGATGTATGATGTCATGACCAATGGAACACTAGGTTGTGGAATAGGCATTTGCTGAGGGTAATAGTATTGTGGTTGTGGGGTGTGTGGTTGTGGCATAGGTATCTATTGGGGATGAGCCTACTGTAATGGTTGGGCCATGGGAGGTGATGACCAAGAAGGAGGAGGTATAAAGAATGTAGGCCCTATAGATAATGGTGGAGGTATCAGGACTGATGATGTGGGAGGTGGATGAGATGAAGTGTCAAAGGATGGCACCTATCTCTATCCTAATGGATGAGATGTAGGAAAACTAAACTAGGTGGAGTACCCTAGGGGAATAGGGGTATAGGCTATGGGTCTTGGTCCATAGGTGGGAAGAGGACCGATAGTTGGAGCCTAAAAAGGAGGAGGAGGGGGTAATATAAAGGTAGATGTAGCCAAAGGTGGAATGGTATATTGGGTAGCATACCCTCCCATTACCTGAGATGTAGATGGGAAGGATGAAGAGAAATAAGGATAAGCTCCTAAAGTAGGAGCTTGGGGAGGTGGAGTGGTAAATGTGTTCACTCTAGATTGGGTGTTTGTGGTTGGTTGATGTTGTTGGTATTGCATTGGTTGTATTTGAGGAGGTGGTTGGGACAAATCCTCAAAGGCTAGGAAAAATGGTTGTTGGGAAGAAGATGGTTGTGACTCTTGGGAAGAGTGTGGGTGTGATGATGGAGGTGGTACTTGTTATTGTTGCAAGGGGGGTTTTTGTGGTGTAGATTGGAAGGATGGCATCTGGGTGCTTGGTGTGGATGAGGAGGGGTCTAAAATCATCCCTATGGTAGGGGAAAAATATAAAAATGCAACCTAAGGGTGAGTACGGTTTAGTAATGAGGAGTCATTCTCAAATAGGGATTGAGATAGGCTCTAAAAGAAAGGGTGTGTGAAGGTAGGAGACGTAGGTGGGGTCTCCTCTTCTATGGTGAATAGAGGGGGAGGGTGTCCTAGAGTAGTGTAGATCACATGGTCATAGAACATGGAAGGTGGATTAGGTGATGATGAAGGGTAAGTAAGTGGATGGTCTTCTTTGAATGAAGTGGCAAGGGCTTCACTCAAAGTGGATGTCTCACCCTGAGACATCGTGTGTGTATAACATGGATCAAATCCTATGAGTAGATCAGGTGTGCATGTGGATTTCCCCTTCATGAGTGAAGGAGGAGGGGTAGACTAACTAGAAGTGGTGCTAGAAGCCTCCTCTATATGGTGCACTTGCTCACGTGCTCGACTATGGGTAACAATAGGCATGATGGTGTATATCATGTCATGAAGCTTTAGAACTATAAAGAAATTGAGATCTATGGTTTTAGGATGTGATGTGTAAAGGGGTTTGGAAGTAACCCTATGATGTGTGGACTCAAACTAAAGTGACAAGCTATGTAGAGCTGAAAAACAAAGTGTTGCGTGGTGTGATGTGCTAAAACTAGTTTGTGATCATGCAAACAATGTAAAACTAGAATCAATTCTAAATGCAGAAAATAAAGTGTTTTATTCATTTGAGTGTGTTTTGATGTTGATACTTCCTAGATAAAATCATGGGTAGTGGGGTGAATACTCTAGAAAATTAGGAGTGTCATCGGTATAGAACCTCTTGTGGCTAATCCACAACACACCCCAAAATTAGGGACCCACATTTTTTGTATGCTTTCAAAGAAGACCGCAGTGGCCCAGATGCTAAAAAATTGAAGGAAGACCAAAATGCAGCAAGAAAAAGAAAGTGTCACGATATCACGACATGTTGCTCCGTCGCGACCAGAAATGAAAAGTTGTCGCGATATCGTGACATGTTGCTCCGTCGCGGCCAAAAATGAAAAATTGTGATATCATGACATGTTGCTCCGTCGTGGCCAAAAATGAAAAGGTGTCACGATATCGCTACATGTCACGTTTTCACAGCCCAAACAAGTGAAGTACAGTAGAATGAAAAGTGTCACGATTTTGTGACATGTCACGTTTTCACGGCTAAGAGCAACAGAATGCAGCACAAAGTGAAAAATGTCACGATATCGTGACATGTCATAAAGTCGTGGTCAAAGAAAGCAGGAAGAAGTTTTGACAGAATATTGTCACGATATCGCGACGTGTCATGAAATCGTGGGTCAAAGAGGAGAGAGTAGACAAAATAAAAAAATGTTGCGATATCGCGACATGTCACAAAATTGCGATCAAACCAGTCAAATAAGGCAAGGCACTAAAGTTGTCACGATATCGCGACATGTCATGTTTTCACGATCTAAAAATGAGATGAAGGGCAAACAAAAAAAACGTCATGATATCGTGACATGTTAGAGTTTCGTAACCTAGAGCAACCAAAATGAACGCAGAGAAAAAATATCGCGATATCGCGACAAGTCACGTTTTTGCAGCTCCAAGCAGCGAGATGGTATGAAAGGAAAATATGTCACGATTTTGCGACATGTCACATTTCTATGGCCAAGTACAACGAGAGCAATCTAAAAGAGAAAAGCGTGATTATTTCACGATAAAAAGCAGTGAGACAGCCAGAAAGAGAAAAGCATCGTGATTTCGTGACAAAAAACAATGAGACCGCCTGAAAGAGAAAGGCATCGTGATTTCGTGATAAAAAGTAGCGAGACAACTAGAAAGAGAAAAGCATCATGATTTCATGACAAAAAGCAGTGAGACAGCCCAAAAGAGAAAAGCATCGTGATTTCATGACAGAAAGTAGCAAGATGGTACGAAAGAGAAAAGCGTCATGATTTCGTGATAGAAAGCAGCAAGATGGTATGAAATGAAAAAGTGTCATGATTTTGTGACATGTCACGTTTTCGCGGCTAAAGTGCAAAAAAACACAGCAAAGGAGAAAAACATCGTGATTTCATGATAGGTTGCATCCTCGTGGCCCGAAATATAAAAATGTCATGATTTCACGATAGGTTGCATCTGCATAGCACAAAAAAGAAAAACGTCACGATTTCATGACAGGTTGCATTTGCTTGGTTCGGAACAGAAAAATGTTGCGATATCGTGACATGTCTCATTTTTGCGGTGTAGGTAGAGGAGCAAAGTTGCATACATAAAAACGTCATGATATCGCGACATGCTATTTTTTGTCACAATTTATAGGGGGCCATTATGGAACATGCAGGGAAGTTCTAAACACATGGCATAAAGGTGTAAGGGTTACAGAACGATTACAGTTAGCAGAAAGATCAAATGTTTCGACACTCGAACAAAAGCCAAAAATAATGCAAGGGGGTAGGAAGATGAAACGAAGAGACCCGGGAGATGAAGCAAAGCGTCACAGGGCAAAACAGAGAACTGTACCAGAGGGTTTAAAATCAAAAGCCTAAAGAACACAAGCTTATACTGAGAGGGGGGGTGAACAGTATAAGACCACTTTTAACTTTATCTATCAATACAGCTTTCAAACCATTAACATGCAGAATAAGATAGCAGTAATAACAGCAGTAAAACAATGCACAAGATGCAATCCACAAAGAGACACAACAATTTACGTGGTTCACCCAAGGTGGGCTACTCCACGGATAAAACTTTTCTTCTAAAAGTTGTATCAAAGTCCTCTCGGGAATCCTTCCCAATTACAATGTTTATGAGCCTCGGCTCAAAGGAGACACCTTCCCCTAATTCTGCTTTGCTGGTGATCCTCTAGAAGACCTCTACCTCCTCTGCCCTTAGCAAGTGGAATTCTGTCCATAGAAGACACCTGTCTTCCCTGCTCTGGCTGGAGATCTCTGTCCTCAACTCTGTCACTGCAAAGCTGGTCCTCTTTTCTGTACCAAACATAGTCCTTCGGTCTAGCACAATTCTGTCCTCTTCCATTGTTCTTTTTTGCACTTGGTCGAAATCAATTTCTCACTGACTGTGCAAATACAGCAGCACTTAATCAATTTATTTGTTTCTGCGAAAACACAGTAGCACAGACTTCGCGTGTTTCTATGAACACACAGCAGCACAGTCTTTATAAAATATACAGCATCAATTTGATCATAGTTTGTCCTTCATAGCTATTCGCAATTACAGCAGCATCTACTTCGTGCACTTGCTTTCTTTACACAGACTGCGTGAACTCAGTTGCAATCATAGCTGCCCTTGTTCAAATTCCAATCTCTACATAGTCTTTATAAAATACTGCAGCACTCTATCGCACAACAACTTATGCGCCTATGTGTAATCACAACAACACCCTCTTCGCATAGTCTGCTTCTCCTCGATCGTTCTTCTTCCCGCTCTCTGCTTCTACGAAGGTCACACTTACGAATGCACACTTCGATCGATTCGATACGACTGCTCTTTGTGCACAACAGACTTCACTTGCGCAAAAACGACACTCACACATTCGACACATGAATCTCAAAAATAGTCCTCCTTTTATAGCAATAATTCATGATTAAATTCATGATCTTAGTCGGTTGTAAATCCTTAAAACAATCATCGGCTGCACAACCTTACACTTCGTCGACAAAGGTTAACTTCATCGGCTTCAACCGCCTCTATTGTTCTGTAGCTTTCCCAGCACGAAACTCAAACATGTCATGATATCGCTACGCCTTTGTCTATCGTACACCTTGTAATACTTGTTGTCATGAAATCGTGACACTACTGCCTGTCGTGCGCCTTCTTTGGTTTGTTGTCATGAAATCGTGACACTACAACCTCGTACACTTTCGCTAGCTTGCTATCACAAAATCGTGACACCACAGTCTGCCTTACACCTTGCTTGAGCCTATTGTCATGAAATCATGACACTCCCTGACTTTGTTGACGTCATCATGATTCTTGTCATGAAATCATGATGCTTTAGTCTGCAAGACCTTCCTCACTGCTCTTGTCATGAAATCATGACACATTTGCTTTTCTGACGTCATCATGATTCTTGTCACGAAATCATGACGCTTTAGTCTACAAGACCTTCCTCGCTGCTCTTGTCACAAAATCGTGACACATTTGCTTTTGCTGACATCATCACAACTCTATCATGAAATCATGACACTTCTTGCTTCTTCAACCTTTCCTCGGTTTGCACTAGCAAAATGCAACATGTCACGAAATCATGACGCTTTTTTGCCTTAAGCACTTTTTCAACTGCTCTGAACTAGAACATGTCACGAAATCATGACGCTTTCCTCCTTAAGCACTTTTTCCATGCTCCAAACTGGAACATGTCACAAAATCGTGACGCTTTCACTACCTTAAGCACTTTTCTACCAACTGCTCATGAAATTGGAACATGTCATGAAATCGTGACGCTTTTGCCACCTGCAAGCTGCCAACTCAACCTGTCACGAAATCGTGACACTTTTCCCTGCTTTGCCTCTGCCTTCCTGCATGTCGTGAAATCATGATAGATTTGCCAGTGCTTTCTCTCTCCTCAAACATGTCACGAAATCATGATAGTTTTTCCAGTGCTTTCTCTCTCCTCAAACATGTCACGAAATCGTGATAGTTTTTCCAATGCTTTCTCTCTCCTCAAACATGTCGCGAAATCGTGATAGTTTTTCCAGTAGCCTGCAACCTTTTTCTAACTTATCTTTTTCTGGATTTTTGGCAACTGGGCTACTCTGATTTTCTTGGAGACTTACTGATCAGCTGAAACCTTCATCAAAACACATACTTAGACAACTAATCAAATTGCTTCAAGAACTCCTTGACATCAAAGACAACAACTACCAAGAGCTCCTTTGACATCAATGACAACAACTATACTTGAGCAAAGGCAATGTACTCAAGGTACCCAAAATTGCCAACAATCTCCCCCTTTGTCATTGATGGCAACCCTTAACTAAAAACATATCTCAAGAGCCAAAACTGAACCAACTGATCCATCAACTGGGAATTCTGCAATTGAAGTTTTTGCTCCCCCTGACTTGAAGCTCTTCTCTTCACTTGAAGCACTTCCCCTTATACATATCTCTCCCCCTTACTCAAATCTCTCCCCCTTTGTCATCAATGGCAAAGGGTCACCTTTGGGGTTTGGGACTAAGAATGAGTCTCTTAGCTTAATCCCTCCCCCACCTTCTATTAAGGTGATTTAAAATAGGGTTGGGAGTGAAACTCCCATTAGACACTCATCATCATTAATGTCTACTATTTCTTTGTCGGGCCTTCTCTTGAATTCTTTTTCCACATTGTTGTTCTTATTACTGTTTTGATCCTCGGACCTGTTCATACTGTTGTTCCTGTTCCTTTCATCATTCCTGTTTTTCTTCATACCTTGATCCTTGAACCTGTTCATATCATTTTTCTTGTTTCTATTGTCATTCCTGTTCTTATCCATGCTTTGATCCTTGGACTTGTTCATACTGTTGTTTCTGTTCCTGTATCTCGGAAGATCAGCTCTACATTGTCTAGCTAGGTGACCCTCATTGTTGCACTTATAGCAAGTAACAATATTATTTCTTTCAGGCATGGCTGTTCTTTGAATCCGCCTGTTCTGATTGACCCAGTTCCTGCTATTTCCCTTACAAAAAATTGCCTTGTGCCCGAATTGTTGACAAGCGTAGCAATACCCTTGAAAGAAATTACGTCTCCTGAAACTGTCATTTACTTTCTTCACTTGAGTCATGCAATGTACAGCCATGTGACCAAATCTGTGACATGCAAAACATGTGCCATGAAATTTTCTTTTATTCGACTTCATGGGTCCCGAAAACTTCTTCTTCTCAATCTGAATATTGTTTTCTATTTCTACGCATTCATTACTCACGGACTTATGGTCTGAAGTACTTTCTTCATCAGAGCTTTCTTCCTTTTGAAATCTCTTGCTGGATTCCCCAACCTATTTTTTGTGCGGCTCAACAAAACCGAGACCTATTTTATCTGTTGGATTTCTTTGACTTTTGATGAGAGACTTAACTTTCTTGGAGCTATCCTGAAATCTGTAGAGCTTATCCTTGTAATCTTTATTTTCTTCTTTCAGAGAAGCCATTTCCTGTTCTAACTCACTATACTCCAGAATTTTAGAATCCAACTCATTCCTGAGTTCTTGTGACTTAGCCATAGAGACTTCAAGATTTTCTATAAGTTCATCTCTCTCCATACAACATTCATCTAATTTAATCTTGAGTCTATCATTCTTCTTTCTTTCCTTTTTCAAAACACTAAGAGCATTATTGAGTTCACATTCAAGATCCTCTATTTCATGGTGCTTTGAATTATCACGGCCTTTTTCAGTTTTCTTATCACTAGAGGTGCTACCTTTTTCAAAAACCATACATGCATCTTCATTGTAGTTTTCTGAAGCATCCTCATACATACTAGCAGCTAAATCATCATTTTTGCAATCATCCTCAAGGTGCCCAAAATTTCCACATCTAAAACATTTCATGATAATGAATTTATGTTTCGGTTCTTCCTCTTTTTCTGAAATGAACAGCATCTCATTTTCATCATCACTAGAAGAACTTTCACTATCACTGCTAGAACACTTACTTGCTTTGTCTAAGTAGAGGCTTTTCTTATTCTTGTGAGAATGCCTCTTTCCCTGATTGTTGTACTCATCTTTGCTTTTCTTGTGATTGTTGTACTCATCTTTGCTCTTTTTGTAATACCTGTACTTTTTAGAATCCTTGCTCTTAACATCCTGTATATCTTCATCACTTTCATTTTTGGAAATAGTACGATCAAGTAGCATAATGACCAAATTTCCCACAATTGAAACATCTTATATTTTTCTTGCTTTTGTGCTTTCTGGAAAACTTGCCTTTCTTGCTGTAATATGCCTCTTCTTCACTAGAAGACTCATCACTTTCTTGAATCAGTTTGCCCTTTGATTTCTTGGTAGCTTTGAAAGCTGCTTCTTTCTTTACATCAACTTTCACTTGAGTTCTCAACTCAAATGTTGCAAGAATACTATGGAGCTCATCCTTTTTCAATTTATCTAAATCTTTGGCTTCCTCAATAGCAGAAATATTTTCACTAAATCTATTAGGAAGAGATCTTAAAATCTTATCACACACATCATTTTCAGCAAGTTCAAGACCTAAGTCTTTCATAGAATTAACAACTTCATCCATCCGGAGCATGTAGTCACTAATATTTTCATCATCATTCATCTTGAGTTGTTCAAACATACCTTTAAAATGTCTCAACTTGGCCTTTCGAACATTTGCATCACCTGTATGAACAACCTGCAATTGTTTCCACATTTCACTAGCTGTCTTGTAGTGAATAACTTTGGTGAGATCTGCCTTTTGTAAACCCTTCAGGATAGCATTCATGGCTTTTGAGTTGCTGTGATGTAGAAGCCTGTCTTCTTTAGTGTAAGGACCATTTGCAGGAATGGTGTACCCATCTTCAATAACTTCCCATACCTCATTACCAAGAGCCATAAGATAGACTTTCATTCTTGCACTCCACAGACCGAAATCTGATCCATCCAGAATAGGTGTTGCATTGCCACTTGAGTAGTCCATTGTGTTCTTTGCAAACTTTTCCTTCAAGCTGTTAAACTTTTCGAAGGCACTGGCTCTGATACCAATTGAAGAACACAAGCTTATACTGAGAGGGGGGGTGAACAGTATAAGACCACTTTTAACTTTATCTATCAATACAACTTTCAAACCATTAACATGCAGAATAAGATAGCAGTAATAATAGCAGTAAAACAATGCACAAGATGCAATCCACAAAGAGACACAACAATTTACGTGGTTCACCCAAGGTGGGCTACTCCACGGATAAAACTTTTCTTCTAAAAGTTGTATCAAAGTCCTCTGGGAATCCTTCCCAATTACAATGTTTATGAGCCTCAGCTCAAAGGAGACACCTTCCCCTAATTCTGCTTTGCTGGTGATCCTCTAGAAGACCTCTACCTCCTCTGCCCTTAGCAAGTGGAATTCTGTCCACAGAAGACACCTGTCTTCCCTGCTCTGGCTGGAGATCTCTGTCCTCAACTCTGTCACTGCAAAGCTGGTCCTCTTTTCTATACCAAACACAGTCCTTCGGTCTAGCACAATTCTGTCCTCTTCCACTGTTCTTTTCTGCACTTGGTCAAAATCAATTTCTCACTGACTGTGCAAATACAGCAGCACTTAATCAACTTATTTGTTTCTACGAAAACACAGTAGCACAGACTTTGCGTGTTTCTATGAAAACACAGTAGCACAGTCTTTATAAAATATACAGCATCAATTTGATCATAGTTTGTCCTTCATAGCTATTCGCAATTACAACATCTACTTCTCCACTTGCTTTCTTTACACTACGTGAACTCAGTTGCAATCATAGTTTCCCTTGTTCAAATTCCAATCTCTACACAGTATTTATAAAATACTATAGCACTCTATCGCACAACAACTTATGCGCCTATGTGTAATCACAACAACACCCTCTTCGCACAGTCTGCTTCTCCTCGATCATTCTTCTTCTCGCTCTCTACTTCTGCGAAGGTCACACTTACGAATGCACACTTCGATCGATTCGATATGACTGCTCTTTGTGCACAGCAGACTTCACTTGCGCAAAAACAACACTCACACATTCGACACCTGAATCTCAAAAATAGTCCTCCTTTTATAGCAATAATTCATGATTAAATTCATGATCTTAGTCGGCTATAAATCCTTAAAACAATCGTCGGCTGCACAACCTTACACTTCATCGACAAAGGTTAACTTCGTCGGCTTCAACCGCCTCTGCTGTTCTGTAGCTTTCCTAGCATGAAACTCAAACATGTCACGATATCGCTATGCCTTTGTCTGTCGTACACCTTGTAATACTTGTTGTCATGAAATCGTGACACTACTGCCTGTCGTGCGCCTTCTTTGGTTTGTTGTCACGAAATCGTGACACTACAGCCTACCATACACTTTCGCTAGCTTGCTGTCATGAAATCGTGACACCACAGTCTGCCTTACACCTTGCTTGAGCCTGTTGTCACGAAATCGTGACACTCCCTGACTTTGCTGACGTCATCATGATTCTTGTCATGAAATCATGATGCTTTAGTCTGCAAGACCTTCCTCGCTGCTCTTGTCATGAAATCGTGACACATTTGCTTTTGTTGACGTCATCATGATTCTTGTCATGAAATCATGATGCTTTAGTCTGCAAGACCTTCCTCGCTGCTCTTGTCATGAAATCGTGACACATTTGCTTTTGCTGACGTCATCAACAACTCTGTCACGAAATCATGACACTTCTTGCTTCTTCAACCTTTCCTCGATTTGCACTAGCGAAAATGGAACATGTCATGAAATCGTGACGCTTTTGCTGCCTTAAGCACTTTTACGCCAACTGCTCATGAAACTAGAACATGTCACGAAATCGTGACGCTTTCAGCCTTAAGCACTTTTTCAACTACTCATGAATTGGAACATGTCATGAAATCATGACGCTTTCACTACCTTAAGCACTTTTCTACCAACTACTCGTGAAACTAGAACATGTCACGAAATCATGACGCTTTCACCACCTGCAACCGCCAACTCAACCTGTCGCGAAATCGTGACACTTTTTCCTACTTTGCCTTTGCCTTCCAGCATGTCACGAAATCACGATAGATTTTCCAGTGCTTTCTCTCTCCTCAAACATGTCACAAAATCATGACAGTTTTTCCAGCGCTTTCTCTCTCCTCAAACATGTCGCGAAATCATGACAGTTTTTCCAATAGCCTACAACCTTTTTCTAACTTATCTTTTTCTAGATTTTTGGCAACTGGGCTACTCTGATTTTCTTGGAGACTTACTGATCAGTTGAAACCTTCATCAAAACACATACTTAGACAACTAATCAAATTGCTTCAAGAACTCCTTGACATCAAAGACAACAACTACCAAGAGCTCCTTTGACATCAATGACAACAACTATACTTGAGCAAAGGCAATGTACTCAAGGTACCCAAAATTGCCAACAAAGCCAAAGGTAGTTACAGGGGTCGAAAACCACTGCAAGCAGAGTTGCAGAGCTAAAGGCGATAGGCCATTCTGGGCCTGCTTGAGTTGTTTCTCTTCCACAGACTGGTTTGGAAAAACCAAAAATTTTGCTATTGTAACATGACATATTTTTAATGCAGAAGTGTTCAAAAATTTGCATCTTGTGGGCAAGAAAGAAGGAGTTATTCTTTGCATGCATGGATTGAATGTTTATCTTTCCCCTTTCCGATTTTAGGCTTATAGATGGAGTTTAATGCAAGTTGTCTTGGTTGCTTCATGCGAATGTCTAAATCTGGAAATCGTAGTTAAAACCCTAGAAACCAGCACTTAGCCTATCTGGATTGTGCATGTTTGCAGGTTCAATAGGTTAGGTTGCATGCATGGATACCTCACATCTTCGGTTTTGTCGAAACAGGATAGCATCATACTGAGTGCATTTTTATTTTTAGTTTGTTTTCTGCATTTCATTTTCATTCTCTGCATTTTATTTTTTTAGAAAGTTTAACTTATTTAAAATAAACATTTACAAAATTACAAAATCCAAAAAAACAATGAACAATCACTAAAGCTTCATGATGAAATAAACCAACATTGCCCCTTGTTTATAGTTACTTGCAATCACTAAGGTGTTCCAAGCATTTAAATTGAATATCTTTATTTGAGATTATTAATACACACATGTAAAATGCTAATATAGCGGAGACCTTGGAGAAGTTGTTTGTCTAACTTCTTTGCAAGAGGGGATTTGGAACCCAAATCCTATCGGAGAGTGTGTTTTCACAATCGGGTGAAAATACCACTCAACAGATTGGCGCTAGAAGGAGGGCATGAAACGGTTTATTTCATTATGATTTTAAATGCTATATTTTTTTAATTTAATTTTGTATATCTCATGCTATATTGATTGTTATCTTTACTCCTCTAACACTCGTATTGTTAAAAGGAGGGCCTGAATTGGTTTACTTTATTCTATTTACGTTAAACAATTCAGGTATGTTGTATATCATTCTAACGCTTTTTGATTGTTCATACAGAAATAATGTGATTTGATTTAATTTTGAAAATTTTGGTCTTGACTAACGAAGTGTTGTTTCCATACAATTACTTTTCATTTGATTTTAATGAATACATCTCTTGGTTGATGCTAACTTGATTTTTATACATTGCAGGTTGGATATTTGCTAGTCATTCCACGCTAATGTGTCGTGATTCCTTCTCATTTTTGACTAATAGATTTGGTTCTAAAGTTATATTTTGAGTTTCACTAATGGCAACATTTGAGGAGCAAATTGTATCCCTAAGAGCTGAAATAGTGTCTCTAAGAGAAAGAATGGTATCTATGATGGAGGATCATTATAAGGGTTTGTCTATACATGTGATACCCTATCAAATTCCTAAAATGTTATTGGAGTTTCTACGATGTTTTAATCAAGAGGTGCCACTAGGATACTTGCAAAAACTGCATGTCTACAAGGATACATTATGTCAATTCCAGATTTTCTATGAGGAGGTGGCTTGTAAGTTATTTGCATACATTTTGGATGATAAACCATTCTTTTGGTACAGCCAACTACCCATGGAGGTTAGGACTTCTTGGATACAACTAGAAGCAGCCTATCTTTATCATTTTGGTAATCAGGTTGACTTAGAAATGTTGAAAAATCAGTTTACCTCCATATGTAAGGAGCCTAATGAATCCTTGAGTCAATTCAATGGAAGATTTCATGAGTTGCACTCCCAAATGTGGGAAAATTTTAACACATTAGAAGAGGAAGCCATGGAAGTATACCTGGGAGCCATACACCCCACACTTGCTTCACTCATTGAGGAAAAAATGGGTGGCTTGTCTCTAGAGAAAATCTATGAGATCCTAGAAGAGGTAGAACGACAAGGTCTTGAAGAAGAAAAGGCACAACATGTTCACATGAGAGATTGTCCTTCTAAAGATATTGATGCCAACCTACACCAACCATCAAATATAGCACCCTCCACTCCAATGATACCTAAGGTAAATGATCAAGGGGATGAATTTGAATATCCAAATGTTACAACCACCTTAGATGTAGTCCAAGAGGAGGTGCAAAGTGCTAAACCAACATCCGCTAGTGAAGATTATGCAGAAATGATCTCATTCATAGAGATGCATGATTATTCGGATAAAGGGGTCCTAAATTCAACAATGTTTGAGATATGTGATAGGACGGAACCTACCATAGAATTGAATGAAGTGGTTGAAAGTGAAATTGGAAGAAAACCAATAAATGAATTTGAAGATATGATAGAGTTTCACCACTTGTTCTTGGAAGATACTATTGATGAGATGTGTAAAATTAACGATCAAGAAATTCTTCACCCTCCAAATTGTGATAAAATTGAATCATGGGTTACTAATTTGGACGATGATAGCCTTACAAATTTGAATTCAAGAAACGACCCACTATTGGAAATAATTGAACCATCTAAGGAAGGTGAAGATGAATTTGATGAGAAACACATTGATGAATTGGAGGATGTTGAAGAAGTAGTTGAACGTCACCACTTGATTTTGGAAGATGATTATTACAATGCTTGGAAGAAGTGGGAAGACTACACTCACTCCAAAACTACTAATGAAACTTGTGTGCCAATTGATATACAGGACAACATAATTGCCTACTCAAAGGAAGATATTACAACTCCTGTACAATTTGAGGATGTTTTGGAAGAGGGTTTCAAATCTCATCAAATTTTGAAAGATTATAATGATTCCATTACCAAGGACAAAGAAGAAAAATATTTGATGAATGAATCAAAAGATCATGCCACAAACATCATGGAATTGGATGACAATTTTTACAATGGTTGGGGGAGATATGATAATGCATTTTTTCTCACACCCCTATAGATGAAACTCATATTTCACTTGATATGCAAGACGTTGAAACTTCTATCTCACATGAAGAGATACCATGGATAGTGAACAAAGAATGGGAACTAAATGACGAAGAGATGGATCAATTGGAAACAACTCAAATGAAGGATCATCAAGATGAGTCATTGGACATACACTTTGACCAAGAATATTTGAAGGTTGAAAAGGATGGGCATGTTTTCAATTGGGTGCCTAATTTTGGTATGTTTGATGAACAAGTAATCAATGAAGAGTATGAAGACCATGAGGTAAAAGAGGGAATTACAAATCCCCATCAAATTTTGGTAAATAAAAATGTTCAAAGGGTAGAATCTAACCTTTTGTGTTCAAGCATCCAAAATTTAGGTGAAAATTTGCATGACCATATTTTGAATTTGAATGATGTTTATGGTGAAATGTCATTAAAGGTGAATGAAAAACAAGGTATGATTTCCAATCACACCTTTGATAACATTGTTTTAATGAATGAAAAAGAAGTTGATGCACTTGAATTGTTAAATCAAATTCATCAACAATTACTAATTGAATCTAGGGTAAAAACTTTTAATGATCCTAATTTAGTAAATATCCTAGATGCTTGTAAATTGTTGCACAAATTTGATTGGCCTACAAATTTGGAAAATGATTTGGCTTTGAAAATTTTTAGAAATAGGCTCTTGCTTACAAAGTCTCATTTTGGATAAAGAGAGCCTAGTTCTAAATCATGAATGGAATTATAAGATTTATACTTTAAAGAATAGACAAGATAAAATTGAATATCATTTATTGTCTAATCATTTTAGTATTTTGACGCTCACCTATGAGAGTACTAATGGAATTAAATCTAATTGGTGGGGTGAGCAAGGGAAGTTAAAAGTTGTTGCATGGTGTGGTCTAATATTGTTTTTTTTGGATTCCTACAACATTTGGCATGCATATCACGTTATATTTTTGTTGAAGTGTTCTAATCATGTTTGGGATCCAGGAAAGTGATAGTCCAAGCTTTGCATCATCTTGTATTATATTGTACATTTGTATATAGGTTTTGATTTTTGGTTTTGGTTTGTGTTTTCAAATTTTCATTTTTGGATTGCATTTTGGTTTTGGATTGAATAAGTTTTGATTTAAAGTTATGTGTTGGTCCTATGGACATGTTTGGTTTGTAAAAAAAAAAAAAAAAAAAAAATTTGAGATGTCAACTTATGCCTAAAATCAGGAGAATATGAAACATTGGAATTGTGTTGTAGAAAGCTCCACAAGTAACACAAACATTTTAAATAATATCGTTTGAAACTTGTGATGCATGAAGTTGTCAGTTTTACAAATTATGGCAATATAGGTGGTATACTCCATCCACAATTCAAAAGGCAATGCATTCATATTACATCCCACTTTGCATATACATGCCATCTTAGTTGCATATGCATTTCAGATACAAATCATTGAAAAGTGTCAAATCCTCTTAGGGTTATTCTATAACATAAATAAAATAAAAAGATCCTAAGGTTGGGAACTGATGCCCGAACTATCTTGAACCAAGCACATTTCATGCACATTAAAAAGGATCTTGAGCAAAATGATCAAAACCATGCTTGGAAGAAAAGGTCAGGCGAAAGAAGTATTTCATGTCTATCCTATTATGCAACATGATCCTTAAAACAGTGGTTTTTACCACTTCCATAAAGCTTAAAGCCTAAAATCAGAGTAGTAAGGATAGGGTTAAATCCTCATCGAACTTAGGTTGAGGATCCAACTCCCCAAAGCTCTGATTTGACCTACATGGAGTAGTAAGGATAGGGCATAATTCTCATCTCGCCTAGGTTGAGAATCCGATTCCCCAAAGCTTCCATATTTCCCATTTCATCATAAATCTTGGATTGGAAGGATCGTACTACATGTCCTCTCGCAAAGGATGGGTAGTCATCCCAAAGGTCCAAGCAATAAAAGTAAAATAATTTTTCCCATTTCATCTTAATATTGGATTGGAAGGATCGTACTACATGTCCCTAGCAAGGATGGGTAGTCATCCCAAAGGTCCAAGAAATAAAAAGTAAAACTAATATTTCCCATTTCATCTTAATATTGGATTGGAAGGATCGTACTACATGTCCCTAGCAAGGATGGGTAGTCATCCCAAAGGTCCAAGAAATAAAAGAAAAAGAATGAATGAAGCCAAATCATGGATTATGGGGTTAAGTATGCCCATGCGTGGCAGCATGTCTTGTCTAAAAACAAGACCATTGACTGTTCAAACGGATAGACTAGCATGACCATTTCATCCATAACTGGTTAAATTATTTTGCTCAAAGTGAGGTAATGAATTCCAAATCAGAGTAGTAAGGATAGGGTTAAACTCCCATCTCGCTTAGGTTGGGAGTCCGATTCCCCAAAGCTTGATTTCACTTTCACTTGCACATGGGTTCAAGATAGTAGTGACTCATAACCAACTTTGGGATCTAATAAAGCAATTCATTATACATATAGTTGATCCTAAGAGGGTTTGATAATTTTAATATGTTTGTTCATGATATTAGAAGGTTTGAGCCTTTGCAAAGCAGGTTGTTATATCTCTAGCATCTTCATCATACATCAAATCCTGCACAAATCATTCATAGCCTTGCATACAAATCATAAGTGAAACTGACAATGGAATGTTGATCAAGTTCAAGCGATAGAGAATGAAAACACATTGCACACACCGAGCTGATACTTAATGATTCTGATGTTTCATGTATTTTTGATCTATCGGTATTTGTTTATCTTTTATGTGCTGACGCTTGTATCTAAGCTTGTATATTTCTAGGTTGGGTTCTCACCAAAATGCTCAGGAGCATTTGACAATAGAGTCGCCATTTGTTGTGGCTGATCCACAACACACCCCAAAATTGGGGACCCACCTTTTTTGCATGCTTTCAAAGAAGACCACAATGGCCCAGATGCTAAAAAATCAAGGAAGAGCAAAATATAGCAAGAAAAAGAAAGTGTCGTGATATCACGACATGTTGCTCCGTCACGACTAGAAATGAAAAGTTGTCATGATATCGCGACATGTTGCTCCGTCGCGGCCAAAAATGAAAAGTTGTCACGATATCGTGACATGTTGCTCCGTCGCGGCTGAAAATGAAAAGGTGTCGCGATATCGCGACATGTTGCGAAAAAAGTGTCGCGATTTCGTGACATGTCACATTTTCATCGGCTAAGAGCAATAGAATGCATAAAAGAAAATGTCGTGATATCGTGACATGTCATAGTCATTCAAAGCAACAAGAAGTGAAAATTGTCACGATATCATGAAATGTCATGAAATCGTGGGTCAAGAGAGAGAAGAAAAATAAAAATGTCGTGATATCGCGACATGTCAATGGGCCACAATAGGAAAAGGCAAGAAAAGTTGTCGCGATATCGCGACATGTCATGTTTTCATGTTTGAAGAGATGAAGAAAAAAATGTCATGATATCGCGACATGTAGTTAACCTAGAGGACAAAATGAAAGGAAAAACGTCGTGATATCATGACAAGTGCAAAGGGAGAGGAAAAGGAAATATGTCATGATTTCAGAAGTCGGAAGTTTAAAAAGAAAATGTCACGATATGATGGAACAAAAGAAAAGCGTCACGATTCAGAGTGCAAAAAAAACGTCACGATTTCACGACAGCATCTACACGAAAAGAAAAATGTCATGATATCGCGACATGTCTCATTTTTGCGGTGTAGGTAGAGGAGCAAAGCAGCGTACATAAAAACGTCGTGATATCGCGACATGCTATTTTTGGTCGTGATTTATAGGGGGCCATTATGGAACATGCGGGGAAGCGCTGAACACATGGCATAAAGGTGTAAGGGTTACAGAATGGTTACAGTTAGCAGGAAGATCAAACGTTTCGATGCTCGAACAAAAGCCAAAAATAATGCAAGGAGGTGGGAAGATGAAACGAAGAGACCTGGGAGATGAAGCGAAGCATCACAGGGAAAAATAGAGAACCATACCAAAGGGTTTAAAAGCAGAAGCCAAAGGCAGTTACAGGGGTCGAAACCGCTGTGAGCAGAGTTGCAGAGCTGAAGGTGATAGGCCATTCTGGGCCTGCTTGAGTTGTTTCTCTTCCACAGACTGGTTTGGAAAAACCAAAAATTTTGCTATTGTAACATGACATATTTTTAATGCAGAAGTGTTCAGAAATTTGCATCTTGTGGGCAAGAAAGAAGGAGTTGTTCTATGCATGCATGATTGAATTTTTATCTTTCCCCTTTTCGGTTTTAGGCTTATAGATGGAGTTTAATGCAAGTTGTCTTGGTTGCTTCATGCGAATGTCTAAATCTGGAAACCGTAGTTAAAACCCTAGAAACCAACACTTAGCCTATCTGGATTGTGCATGTTTGTAGGTTCAATAGGTTAGGTTGCATGCATGGATACCTCACATCTTCGGTTTTGTCGGAACAGGATAGCATCATATTGAGTGCATTTTTTTTATTTTCAGTTTGTTTTCTGCATTGCATTTTCATTCTCTACATTTTATTTTTTCAGAAAGTTTAACTTATTTAAAATAAACATTTAAAAATTACAAAATCTAGAAAAAAACAACGAACAATCACTAAAGCTTCATGATGAAATAAACCAACATTGCCCCTTGTTTATAGTTACTTGCAATCACTAAGGTGTTCCAAGCATTAAAATTGAATATCTTTATTTGAGATTATTAATACACAAATGTAAAATGCTAACATAGCGGAGACCTTGGAGAAATTACTTGTCTAATTTCTTTGCAAGAGGGGATTTGGAACCCAAATCCTATCGGAGAGTATGTTTTCACAATCGGGTGAAAATACCACTCAATAGAACCTCTTTCAACATCCAAAGGTGCACACAATAGAACAATATCATGATGTGTGAATGGTGACCTGTATGGAAGGCACAGTAAAATGATAACCTATGGGGGAGAACTAAAAGTGCTGAAATGAGCTCACAGTATCCTCTCATGAGAAGAGGTGGTATCATCTGAGAACTACTATCGACATACTCATACTTTTGCTTCACCCTCAAGTGGGCTTAGTCAATAATGATAGTTACCATATTTGCAAATTATGTAAGCCTTGTGAACAAAGGCATATAATTATATCCCACTCTGAAGGTTACTTCTAGTGATGAAATATAGAATCCCAGTCTCAAAAGTGGGGGGTTTTCTAGTTATGAAGTCCAAAAAACCATTCATGTGGGGATGCTAGGTGTCTAGGGGGTTGATATGGTGGAGGGTACAACTCCTACCACACCAGTCTCGAGCGATGGATTGGGGATGAAATCCAATATCACCACTTATTTTAAACCACGTGTGTGTGGGTTTGAGTTTTCTAACGATGATGTATAAAGCAATAAGTCTAACTAAATGCCCTTTTGAAATTAAATCTAGACCTGGATGCACATTTTAGAAGTAAAGGCTAAAGTAAGTTACATTTTAAAAATAAAGCTAGTCCTATGTGCCTTTGTTTGGAAAGAATCTAGGATCTATGCTTATGAAGTAAACAAGCAAACCAATCAAAGCATGCAATTGACAAAGAAATGAGAAGTCTAAGCTAAATACAAGAAAGGAAAGTGAAATTTGCTTTTGTAAGAAGGAAATGAATTACTATCATAAGGAAATGCAAAAAGGAATTTGAAAATCTAATCTAGATACAAGAAAGAAATGGGAAAGTGATTTTTGATACAAAAAGAGATTTAAAATTGTGTTGATAAGGAAGTGCAAAAAGATATTTGAAAGTCTAAACCCTAAATGCATGAAATAAAATTGGGAATTGCATTTGTACAAAAAGAAATGTGAAATATGCTTTGAAAAATTGATGCAGAAAGAGATTAAAAAGCTTTAATCCTAGATGCATGAAAGGAATGGAAATTGATTGTGTTGGTGCAAAAAGATATTTGAAATTTTCCTTAATGAAGTGTTCAAGTAAAAAGTGTAAATCCTAATCCTAAATGCACTTTTGGAAAAGGGAATTTGGAATGTACTTTCAAGAGATATTGATAGAATAACACAAAAGGAAAAATAAAAACCTATTTAAAATACGATTTGAGAAAAGAAATGAGAGTGTTCTTGAAAAATAAATGAACTAAACTTTTTGATTTAATGCAGGTTTTTGGACAACAATTTGGAAGATCTAACTATTGCAAGAAAGAGGGGCTTTAAGGATTATGATTTACAAAAAGTATGACTAGAAACGAAAACCTACTTTAATGCTTTAATCAAAGGGGCATGTAACTTTGATTTCTATATAGAAAGATAAATATGGGGCAACTACCCTAAATGTTCTTGACATAATAAGTACATTGAAATAAGAGATTGACCGAATGACATGATGCATTTGCTAGCAAAATTTTTATTGCAAAAAAATGTTATAATAGATAGAAAAAAAAGGGAATACTTGATTCCTTTTGCTCTAGATGGATTTTTCTACATTTCTGCTATTGACCTCTACAAGTTTGAGGTTTTTTAGAATAGTTATGATCAATTTGCAGGCCAGGGAGTGAATTGGATCTGAATTCATAATTCGGGGGGTGAATCAAATCTATGGGCTTAAAATACCTATTCTGAGGTCCTAAGGGGGTTGTTAGGGCTTCAAGGGTCTTTGTGATGTCTAGATATGGTACCTACAACAAGATAAAAATAGTAAATTGTGTTAGATTCATGATAAAAACTAGTCTAGCACAATCCTTTGTGGGGGTCCCATCGGGCATGCCAGAATGAAATGTACAAAAGTTGCCATTTGATCAAGCATAAAAAAAATATGTAAATGCTCATAATATTGTTCTTTATTCATTTAAACAAAATCCATAGGTTACAAAGAGGATTATTGTGAATCCTTTTATATGAATGTCAATTTAACTGATGGCTTCTTCTAAGATTCCTCAATGTATGTGGGCTTTATGCATATGTGGGCCATCGATAATGTTGATGTGGATGCTTTTTCACCTATTTTATGACCTGAAAAAAGGGGCTAGTGCATTTGGGGGCTTGCCTTGGTCAGGTCCTGTGTTTATGAAAGACAATGGAAACCAAAAGGAAAAATATACTAAAATGCAACAAAAATTATATGGAACATCATAAAAACATGAAATGAAACAATACCTAAAATATTTGGAGTGAAAAACCTTCTATAGGACCAAATCACAGGTGGGGGGGTGAATTGGATGTCGGATTCATAGGTTGGGAGGTGAATTGAGCTATGAGTACTTTCTACTAGAGATCCTTGTCCAGATGGGCTCCTCAGGTGTTGCTATGTTGTTTGTATGGTTTAGATGTCTAAGATTACACTTTTGGTCATATTTTTATAGAGTTTTTGTAGGCTAACTAAAAGGGGAGAGAGAGAGAGATAGATGATGAGGAATTAGATCCACTATTTATATAAAAACATAAGGTGTATAGGGTGTGGTTAGGAGTACTAAACCCTAAGGTAAAGTCCTAATATGGTTAGGTTAGGGTTTATGAGGTGTCATTCCTACATTCCCTAAATAAATATCTCATCCTCACACATGTGTGAGGAGAGATTAGGGTTTACTAGGGTTAGGTGGTCCCTAGGTTAGATTTGGGGTTAGGTTAGGGTTTCCTAGGAAATATCCTAACTAACTTGGTGCACACACATGTGGGAGGGAATAATTAGGACTAATTAGGGTTTAGGGACCTAATTAACCTTTTTAATCCAAAAATTGCACTTAAGTGAATTGACTTTTAAATTAGAATTTTAATTAACTTTAATTAAGACTTTTCAAGAACTAATAGTTCTATGGGGTCGTAATTAGGTTTAGGAAGGGCTTAAGTTGCCTTAGGTGATTGATAAGTGGTATTTTTATGGATGAAAGGTGTTTATGACATGAATTGTGTAGTTTAGTAAGGTTTTGTGCTTATAGACCAATGAAATGATCTACATAAGTCTACAAAGATCTATGATGTCTTACATTGGTCTATAGTAGTCTACGCTGGTCTAGAGTGGTCTACGCTAGTTTGGAGTAGTCTATAGTGGTCTAGAGTGGTCTACACTGGTCTACAATAGCCTAGAGGTATCTAGGATGGTCTATGTAAACCTACAAGTGTCCTGATGGATCTACAAGTATGTAGAGGTAGACATGTGTGACTTTTGGGTGTCTACGAGTTTGGAATAAAAATTGAATGGCTTACAAAATTTAGTTTTAGCCTTCTTTTATAATGGTCATGCTTGGATGGCATATTTATGAGAAAAGGTGGTATTGTTTAAGTAACTTCTTCTTGAGTTTGAAAGAAAACACCACTTCCTCCATGCAAGAAAGGTGTCTCATTATATTTGAATGTAGTAGAGCACTTGGGGAGAAAAAATAGGGAGGAAGGCAGTTTTGTTGGGAGAGCTTAGAAGGAAAAACAAATTTTGTACATCGTGACATCAAGTAGGGAATGTTCGAAATTTTTTCTTAGGTGTATTTTTTTATGCTTGGATGAAATGTGTCTTTCCATAGCTTAAATATTTCCTTTGGATGTTGGTTCCCTTATGTTGGTATTATTTGTATCACTTCCCTCCTTTTTGTGTTGCTTTGAGCTTAATCCAAGTCTAGCTATGTATTTTTTAGTAGGCTCCCTATTTTTTATTTAGATCTTGGATGTTATTATTTTTTCTATACTGATTTTGGTCATTGTTGGGGGCTGAGAGCATGCTTTTATTAGTATGTTGATGTTGGCATTGTCTTCGCTTATGGGTATGACTATCCACCTGCAACAATATTTTCTTCCTTGTTGTCACCCTACTCAACATTGTCTTTAATATATGTACCACCATATCTTTCATTTATGTAGAAATCTTGAGTAAGAGAATTAAGGTAGATTGGTTTTCCTTATAGCCATGGGTCTTTGAGCTTAATCTGAGTCTAGCTATGTATTTTCTAGTAGGCTTCCTATTTTTTATTTAGCTCTTGGATGTTAGTATTTCTTCTATACTGAATTTGGTCATTGTTGGGGGCTGAGGGTATGCTTTTATTAGTACATTGATGTTGGCATTGTATTTGCTTATGGGTATAGCTATCCACCTGTAGCAATATTTTTCCTCCTTGTTGTCACCCTACTCAAATTTGTCTTTAATATATGTACCAACATCTCTTCAACCTATGTAGAAATATTGAGTAAGAGAATTAAGGTATATTGGTTTTTCTTATAGCCATGGGTCATTATGGTTTGGGTCACAATCATCTATGCTAGTAGTAGTATATTGACATAAGTTTCTTTTCAAGCTACTTGTTCCAGTCCTTCCCTTGCATTCAAAGGTTGGTCTACATGTGGGTCTTGGAGGTTAATCTCAGGTGGTTGTGGATTGATTGTCAGTTAGCTTAGACATGCTTTATTTTGGAATGAATATCTTTTAAGTTGCAACATTCAGAATGTGGAAATATCCTTCTAGTTATGTTGCTTTCTTATAATGGTAAACTTCTTAGTTTTGGAGAATTTATAGCTTTGGAAAGAGATTTATTTTGTTGGATATTAACTTACTAAGGAAGATATGGTTTTTAGTTTGTTTACTCTTTTATTTTCAATGCTTTAGTTTTCAATTATAAACTTATCTTTGAAAATTATAGAGAAGTAAGATTATTTACTTTAAAAATTAGTAAAGGAAATGTTGTTGGTTGCAAAAATATAGTTGGATATTATAGAAAGAGAACTCCTTTGTTTTATGTTGTATCTTGGTTTTTGGGAATGTATTCTCTATGGTAATGGATTTATTTTATAAATTGTATTATTGAATTTGGGGTTTTGAAAGAGAAACTATTATAATGATTCATGAGACTTATGTAGGTTAAGTGATCATTATAAAGAGAAGTATGGGATTCTATTTTATAAATTGGATTAATGAATTTGGTTTTTGAAAGAGAAACAATTATAATGATTCCTAAGACTTATGTAGGTTAAGGGATCATTATAAAGAAAAGTATGGGATTCTCTTTTAGAAGTTGGATTATTGGATTTTAGTTTAAAAAAATAAACTATTATAATGGTCCTTGAGAATGATGTGGGTAAAGGAACTATTATAGAAAGGGGAATTATGGAATCATCTTCTTTATGGCTTGTTTTATTATGTTTATGCATGGATGCTTGTGTAGTAGAAAAAGTATGATTAATTTGCATTGAATTTAGAGTTATCGTGATCCCTTAGTATTCCTCATGACTTGTGGTGGGTTCCTTTTCATGAAGAATTTTGCATATTTTTAGATGGATTGAAGATCCTTGGTAGATGGTTTCATAGTACTTTGAATGTATAGATGATATGAAAAAACAAAGGCTATGTAAAGAATGTTTTGTTAAATTGAGTTTTGTAACTTGATTATTGTACAAACTAAAATATTATGTTGCTTTAATGTTACCTTAGGTTTTGTACATTAAGGTGATTGAGCAATATTTTATTTGGATAGATAGTATTGAGCTCTATCAATTGTTGGAATGCATATTTATGTTAAATACTTTACTAATTTTTGTTATTACATATAAGTTAAATAAATGCATATTTTGAATATTTAAGTCATGCATTTGAGTTAAGGAAAATATAGATTTTATTTAAGATGCATCCTTGTTTATCTATTATAGCATTTCGGATTAAATAGATTATGACTTGTGTTAAAATTCTTTTGATATTATGTGATGCATGTTGCTTTACTTTAGAACTATGTTTTAAAGTGCAAGATTTATTTAAGATAAGATTATCTTGGGGTGGTTAGAATCTCTTGTGGACCAAATTCAAAATAAATCCTAATCATGGGAGGAGTTGCGTGAATGTAATAACCAGATAGACATGAGTCTTAGAAGGAGTTGCGAGAATACAATAGCTAAGAAGTCATGAACCTAGAAGGAGTTTTTTGAATACAATAGTTAGGTTTCATGAGAATAATTATACCTTGAATGAGTAAGATCGAGTGTATTCCAACTAAGAGTTGTAGAACCATTCGAAAGGCAATAGTGGTAATCCCTTGAATGTGTAGGATCAGGTGATCATGTGCATTACCAACGAAGTGGTAATGACCTTAGTTAACCCATAGAGGTGTGGTAACTAAGCACCAAGGCTTTATGCCTGATTAACCTACCTAGATGGACTTAGAGTAAGGTTAGAGAATGGGTGTTCCCTTTTAAGTGTTATGGAACTTAAAGGATAATTTCTACACCATGGTCACATTGTCCTATATCGATGAGGGTATGGGAAAGGTGGGAGGACCACTTTTTGCAACCTTCTAATCATTTAGGTTTAGTAAGGTGAACCCAAAAAACCATGGGAGTTATCCAATCCTATCCACTGAGTGTTATCTACAACAAATTGAAACTCAAATTTTGTGGAGCCTTGTATGTTGAAAAGATAAAAGAAGGGGTTTTCCTTATGAACCTTTGCTTGTAACCATTCTTTAAAAAAAAACCGGGTTGGTAGTTTTGGTTTGTTACACTATTACTTGGCTATTCTCTCATGCCATCTTATCTTCCTCTCATAAAGCCTCTCCCCCTTCCAAACTTCTACAAAATCCTACCCATCTATTTCTTTCAAGGAGGACCTAAAACATATCGAGAGGTTGTTAAAATCCCTATGAAATCATACCTGTATGCATCCTTATCCATTTTAGAATATCTTTATTTACATGTAGCACCCATCATGTCATCCATTAAATTCATCCACATGGATGCATACCATTTTTAAAATTTCTTACAATTGAACCATTAGATCGATCTAAAAGTGTTGCCAAAGCTCATCTAAACCCTACCAAATTCCTCTAGAAAATTTCATCTAGATATAATATTTGGAGGTCTTGAACACCACACCCATTGTGGCTGTTATATCCTAACCAGTACACTCTTGGAAACTCCATTCCAAAAGCTTCCATAATTTTAGAAATTGCCATAGTTCCAAAAAATTGCAACAATCACAAAAATTGTAAAACTCACCAAATCAATAACAATCAACAATAGATAGTCATTAGAAGGTAACTAAGGTAATATTTATCTGTGTTGTGCAATAATTCATTCCATGCATTGAATTTAATCAATATTTCTTATTTTGTTAATTGCTTGCATCTCTTTATAAATCCATGCCTAACCAAGGTATACTCACAAAACTAGAATGAGTTATGAGGATGCAATAGCCATATGCTCATAATCGATACACCTTGAACAATGAGGCTTGGGTGTTTCATAACTATGAAAGTAATGGAATCAATTATGAGACAACTATGGTGGTACTATGAATGGTGAAGTTCTAGTAACCATGCTTATTACTAAGAGAGCGGTAATAACCTTAGTTAGCTCATAGAGGCGTGGTAACTAAGCACCAAGGCTTTATGCCAAAATAACATACATAGATATACTAATGGTAAGGTTAGGGAATAGGCATTCCCATTTAATTTTTATGGACCTTAAAGGATAATCCCTACACTATGGTCAAATTTCCCTATACTGGTGAGGGTATAGAAAATGTGGGGGGACCATTTTAGCATCCTTATAAATGGTAAGGTTTAGCAAGCTAAACCCCGAAAATACAAGATGTTGGCCACTATTATCTACTTGAATGTCATATATAGTTATATTAGATTCAAATGTGGTGAAGCCTTGAGAATATTGAAAAGTAATATTGGGACCTTGGTGAACCCTACTTGTGAAAAAGAATGTCTCTCTCTTGGGTTGATTTTGGTGGTTTGTTATAGTATGTGTTATAGTAAGTGAAGCTAAAATGTTGGTGCCTTAAAAACCATAAGTCCAATTAGATTACATAACACAAGCTAAAATGAGGGCAATGGAAGAGCAATAAAATGGGAAGCAAGTGGCTCAAAGTAGCCCAATTGACCCAAGAAATAATGCTTCTATCATATCATCACCAAATCATAATCTACCAAAACCATTGGTGGCATCCAAAAATATACCCCTAAATACCTAATATAGATCACACATGTTCCATGGTTTGGTAGAAGGCCTCAATAAATAGTGGAAAGACCCAAATTTTAATAGCTATTAAGTGCCACTCAAAAAATTCATCCTTTGGTATCATTCAACATAGTTGAGCATTTGAATAAGTCCGTTGTGGCCATATCCATATGGGATGTTTTGTCTAATATTGAGCAAAAGGAGAATCTGAAGAAGACTTTGAAATAACAAAATGGATCAAAATAGTAGAAGGTACCCATTGTTTTGTGGTATATAGCTCAGAAGTGAGCTAGGTTAAACCCACGTCATTCTACTTCTCCTTGATATATGGTAATAATTTGATACCCAATTGCATGATATATTATGGGAAAATACATAAATCATGTCAAAGAGTATGGTAAATGCATTGGGACTAAATTATCAACCTATAAATAAAAAGGTGGTATAATTCGACAAAAGTGTAGTATCAATTTTGGGGATAGTGGAAGATATTTTGTTCACCTTATTTTCCCATCTAAGCATTATAGTATCATAATACATAGCAATAATTGATCTTCTAGCATAATTTGACATTTATTTATTTGGGTATTTCATTACTAAATTATAGGGGTATATTTATTTGGATTGGTCTCTCATGGTCCTAAGAACTAAATATGGGACTAGGATAAAAATTGCATCAGAGCCACTCTACCTACACCATATTCAACACCTACACATGACTAAACAAAATATTATGGTAGAAGAAGAATATTTTTAGTTATAAGCATTGATTGACAAGGTGCATTCCTTCATTATTAATGACCAAATGGACCAATGGGGAACCAAAGTGTGGAAATTTGACCTTCCTGGAACATACACACCAATAGGCATGGGTTGAACCTTAAGCATAAGAAAATTTTTGATCCCACTTGGGTAATGTATATACAATATATATATATATATATATATATATATATATATAGTTTCTAATATCTTATTTTGTTGCAAAATATGCTTTTATAGGTAAGGTCCCAAAAAATGTGAACATGTGGAGGCTACAGGCAATTTTTTTTAATTTTATTTTAAGAAAAAAATACCTTGTTGGGCCACCTTGGTCTGAGAGACCATGAATAGGGGGTTCTACACTGTTAAAGTCTCCCGAGAGTCGCACCTGACCCTGCTCGCACCAAAATTATCAATTGGATTTTGGATACCCAATTCAACTTTTTGGTAGGGTGGATATTTGAACCTGGGACCTCCCTTGGAGGATTTCCCTCTCCTCTCCAACTCACCTACAACACCTGGGTGAGGCTACAGGTAATTGAAACCCATGAACCACACCGTGTTGGAAAGAAGGAACATTTCCATGAACTAAGCCATCTAATTATGTTGATGTTGATGGTAAGCATGTGTAACTACAATCATACAAGGGGAAAATCCTTAAAATCAACATACATACATAAAAAGGTAGCCCCTTGGGATTATCATCAAACAATTGGAGACTGCTTTATCAATGAAAAGATAGTAGTCTCAATTCATTTAATGTAAATTTAATGCAAAATGTGGTTATGCCCTTCATCCTATGCCTAACATGTAGAAGGATCAAGTTTTTATAACATGAATACAATATGTGAAATGGGATGGAGATTTTCCTATGTCATTTATACCAAATAAAATATGAATCCAAGACAAGTGAAAGGATATCAAACAAAAAACACATGAATTGCATAAGGTGACTTAAATACAAGTAGGTGCCACTCCAAAAGAAAATTTTGTAAAAGGTTTTACTTACAGTCATTTTTTCCACAAATTTTTTTATCTAGAGATGAGAAAGAGAATGCTACCCTAGTAAGATTCAACCTCCCCTCTTCCCTTCCCTTTGTATTTTATTTCATTGACTTTGTGCCCAATAAATAAGTCCCTTGTATTCTAGATTCCTTGTCATAAATGAGTAGAATATCCCTTGTGAGTTAACAAAACTATAGTGAAGTTTTAGTACACTTGGTAAATTCTACCAAAAAGGATGATTTTGGTTGGCCAATCAAATAGTGATGATTTGGAAGAACAATATGAGAGGTACTATAAGTGCCAAAATTTGTCAAGAATCCCATGCTATATAATTACGAAAAATACTATCAAGAGAGAATTTTTAGAAAAATTTAGAAATCAGTATAAAGACCCTTGACCCACAACAATTGCCTCGACTACCTAATGTTTGTCCTATCTATGTTAGCCTTTTTTATGATAACTATGTTAAGATTTTTCATTGGATGGAGTCTAGGAACCTAAGTGATAACTAAAATGACTCCACCACTGGATGAGGTTCCATCCAAATAGTGGTTGTGGGTTTGATCCGACCCTTCCCACACAAGCAAGCCTATAAACCTAATAATATTTTACATATAAATGTGTTCATGGTGGCCTTACATGTGGCTATCATCTCTCCACTACACTCATAAACACAATCAATGGGATATTGAGGCAATAAAAATTTAGCAGCTATGCAATATAGAAAAAGACACATAATCATTCATCACACAAAAAATTTGTGAATCATATAGGCATGGAATATGATGGTCCTAATGATACCTATAACAAATATCTCTTTAGTATTTGGTCAAAGGAATAATAGGTCAAACTCCTCCACATCAAATTTTCCATAAATAGGAGCTTAGCAATTAATATTTCATGAGAACATAGAAGTATATTAGGGCATTTCAATTCATAAATCTTCATGGGCCATCTGATATTGTTGATCCATGATGGATGCTAAATATTAGAAAATTGGGGTAGTGTAAAGGAAGCAAGGTCACAAAGCAAATAGTTCCATCTTATTTAAATTCAAGATCAGTTTCCCACAATAGTTTATAAGAATTTTGACCAATGGAGGAAGGCAAATTTTTTGAAAAGTATCTTATCACAATGATCGATTGTCTATGTAATTCCCTAAGGGATCAAAATAAATATAACAAAGAAAATGTTCTACGAACCATGATATTTAGGTTCAATGGCCCATGGAGTTTCAAGAAATTTTCAAGGGAATATGAGATAAAAAATTGAAATATAAGATAAATCAAAATATTTCAATAGTGCATAAGAAAGGAGAAGTTTTGTAGACTTTCCAATAGAGGTTTAGTAAATTGCAAAATTTCAAGAAATTTTTGAGGGTGGATAGAGATGAAAAGTTTTGAAGGCTAGACTTTCTAAGAGATACTAATGAATAAAATGGAGGAAAAGCACCACATATTTTCTAACAAAGGATCTAAAAAACATGAATTTTTATGAAAATTCTTACACAATATTATTAACAAAAGTTTCATAGACCATATTATTAGAAATAAATGGTTTGCATTGATTTTGAGAATGAGGGAAGTTGAAGAAGAGATGAAAAAGCTCCAACACACATGGAAAATATTATAGAATACTACAAATGTGGCCAAAAAATCAAAAGGTAGTATGACTTGGTAGGTCTCTAGAGTGAAAAAGAAAATGATAAGTAGCCAATCATAAACCAGAGCAAGTAACCTCTAGTCACTTTATTGTAGGTACATTAAATCCTAGAAAAAATAGTTGAATTCATCAAATTAACAACTATAGAAGGACCCAAATCCACCTACCTATAGAAATTGAGATCTAAAATCCAAGTAAAATGGTTATCCTATTGAATACAGTAACATTGTAGCCACAACAAAAAAATTTTGAGCCTAAAAATATTAATTATTGTAGGTGCCTACATTTAATCTCTAGGGATACCTAGGATGGTAGTTGAAAATAATACCAATACTTACACATGTAGAGGCTTTGAATCACTTGGCATTGATGAATTTAGATCCAAATATCTCAAGAATAATAACATGCTGAATATGGATAAAGTCCCAAGGAAATTTGTAGTAAATGTATGGTTTAATTCTTGCATAATTTTTGGAGGGAAAATACCCTTAGATTTTTCTATAGTTAGTAGATCAATATGCATTGTAAGGCATTAAATAACTACCTATTTGTGCATATTACCTAGCCTTGTATGTAAATTATTATTTTTTTATTCTATATAATAGTCAGCAGTCAAGCCTTGAGTTTTTTTTTGGTAAGCTTTCGAGCCCTTTCTTCTAGCATGGCCATAATGTAATTTCTATCATACATACATACACACACATATAGATTTATAGATATATATTTGAGAAGCTATGACTACTCGACTTTGTATCCCAGTTCTTATGTGTATGTGCTTGTTCTTAATGTTCATGCTTTGAAGAAACTATGTTCACTTTGTGCTATAGAAAAATAATGTGCACATTCATTTAACCCCTTTGTTATGAAGAAAAATATCATGATATTGGCATATCAATCGTAGTTAGCTTAAGATTTTTTACTTTTCATTGTTCTATTCCCTATGGTTTTTATTCCTTTATATTTTATGTATGAAAGTTTTTTAGATAGGTGAGCATTCAAGATCACATCCAATAAGGATTTGGCCTTGTAAAAAATACTAGAGGTCATCCTATAAGCCACATCCCATGCTCTTAGGATACCCCATTGTGTTGTTCTATGCAAGGCATGAGTGTTAGGTGCATCTAGGTACCACAATGATGACCATGATATTATGAGTTGGGCAAAACTTATGACTCCTTTTCTTATATAGAAGGCATATTTAGCTTATTTAAGAAATATAAAACTCCTTATTTTTTGGTCATATTTTTTTTCCACCAACTTTGGGTAGCTCCAGTCTTGTGGCAATAGATTCTTTGCTAACTCTAAAGTCCAAAATCTACTTATACTCCATGAATCTATCTAAGGCCCTAGGTTGAATCTTATAGGGGTCTCCTTTATCAATTTGCTAGTTGAATATGCATAATTCCCTTTCTTTAATATTTTCTATGGATCATCAAAATATTCTTCTAGTGTCTTCAAAGGTGGGGATCCATATATCTTTCTCTTTGATATCTTCTTCTTCTATAGTGACCTTCTTGATGGTTCAACTTCTATTTAGGTGATAACATTTGGTGACAATGAAACAAAAATGAGTGGGGTAATAGTTGTGGAAGGTGGAGAGATTGGTTGTACCTCATGTAACAAAGGGCTAACAGATGTAGAAGTAGTGTCCATGGTGAGAAACTAGTGGGAAAATGAGTGAATAACAAAAAATTTTAAAAAATGATGAATTTGATTATTTTGTAGATGGAGCGATTTGCTCATAAATTTGGATAAATTCACTTGCAAAAATAAAGCAATTCACTCACTAGGCTATTTGGTAGGAGTAAGTAACTCCAAGTGATTTGCTTGAGGAAAAAGAGTGATTTTATTAAGGAAATGGAGTGATTTACTAATGGGAATTATTACACAAGTAGAAAAAGTGATAGTAATTTACTCAGAAGTAATGAGAATTCAATTTTTTAATCTAAGTGACTTGCTCATAGTCTTGGACTTGGAAAATTTTAAATTTTTATCAAAGAAGAGGATGTTCTAGGGATTAAACCACTCAAGTTGGAGAGCCTGATGGGCTTGACCTAGCTAAGGGTTATTTTACATGTAATTTGAAACTAAGGGGTATAAATTACTTTGAATCTTCATTACATGCATAAAAGTGATATCTCTTTGGCTCCTATAGGGATTTTAAAGACCTCGGGTAGTGTATTCCCTACCTATGCATTGCCACAAGCCACCTATGTGGGCCAATTGGACTATTAAGGTCTAATTCATCCCTACTTGTGGTTAGTATGGGAAAACAATTTAGGGAAAGCACACATCTTTCTTTAGTGAGTTGTTCACTCACTTATACTAATCAATTTGCTCACTAAAAGAAATTTATGCACACTTTTCTAATAATTTTATTACATTCAATCTTGGATTATAAATTAGGAGAAGAAATTCACAAACATTGATTAGGAAGTGTAGAAGAGAAAAATAAAATGGAAAACATGATCAATAGAAGTAATAGGGAGGAGAATATATGTCATATTAATAGCCACTACTATGTATATACATGTTCTATTGGATAGAAGTCATGTCATGTATAAATTAGAGATGTTGTTCATTCATAAAAATAGGTAACATTACTATCTCCAAGGAGGCAATGTTGTAGGTGTATGGACCTAAAATATGAGTAATCTATTAGGGCTCACTCCATAATGCATCAAAATTTTGGTGTACTCTTGGTTTTTCTAGATCCTCATCTCATTTTAATATGAGGTCTACTTCTTTATACTTTGCTTCTACAACTCTCTTATCAAACCACATTTTGATGACTTTCTAATTTACACAATATTCTTGAAGGTATTCTCTCTCTCTCTCTCTCTCTCTCTCTCTCTCTCCAATTTGAGTTATGACATTTAGATGGAAGGGATCTCTAGATTTATTGGTAACATCGCCTCCTTGTCATATACTAGCTTATAAGGGTTTGATTCAATGGATGCATTCAATGTCATCCTATTTGCTCATAATGCTTTATGCAACTTTGTATGCTAGTACCTTTATGAATTTAATATGGTCCTTTTCAAGATTCTACTAAAATTTTTTGTTAGTTTATTTACCCAATCCATTAACCTAGGGATAGTAATTAGACAACATTTTGAGAAAATATCCATACTTTATGGAAATTTTTATCCCTTTAGCCCCTTGAATTAGATGATATTACCTATGACTATGGTAATAAGTGACCTAAATTTTTTGGTGATATCTTCAAGTATTTACACCATTGTCTCTTGATTAGTTTCCATGGTTGGGGAAACTTCACCCTATTTGGTAAAATAACCTATAGTGATGGGGATCCATCCATATTCTACACTTGATAGTGGGTTAATTTTACCTATGAATTCAAGGCCCTATTGTTGAAATGATTCAATCATGATGATATATTTTAGATACACTGATATTTTTATTCCCCTAAACATGCAATAAAATTTGTAATCTTTGACCTATTGATACAAATTGATAAAAATAATAGGAAAATACTATCCAACCCTCAATATTTTATGGGATATTATGGGTGCAATGAAGTGGCCTCCTTCATCATGGTATTGTTTGATTAGGGATCCCATATTCTTTTCCTTTATGCAGTAAAGTATGACACTATCATATACTTTTCTAAAAAGACATAATATATCTAATTATAATATGTTAAATTTTGTTTGAACTAGGCTCTTTATTTGGTTGTCATCCCTTATTATACTTAACTTTTTTCCATATATCTATGCATGTTATTCATTCATCCAATTCCTTCATTAGTTTCTATATTCTCTACTAGATAAACTTGATTTTTGACAATCATCCTCACCAAACTCTCATATAAGGATATTTCCCTATTAAATTTGGTGGGTTTAATCTCAATATCAAACTCTTTAATCTTATTGATCCACCCAACCCACATTTCTCCTAGTTTGTTGTATATTATAGTGGATCAAACATTAAGATGTACTACAAAGATGATAGTATTGCTTGGTGATATATAGTATTTGAACTTCTTTAGAGCCTTCGTGATGGCAAATACCTACTTTTAAATTAAAGCATACCTCTATTATAGTTATAAATGGTTTGGATAATGAAGTATATGGGGTGTTCCTTGTCCTTATTATTCTTTTGGGTTAGGATGACTACAATTCTCTCATCTATACCAAATACATACAACTTGAAATCATTGGAGAAATTTGTATTAATTAGGACTACGGATTTTGTGATGGCATCCTTTACATATTAAAAATATTTCTTTCTTTTTTAAGTCCAATCTAGAGAGGCATCCTTCTTTAATATTTTTTGTTATGGTTTCTAAACATGTGGGAAACATTAATTGTAAACTTTGCGATAAGCTGGATTTGACCTAGGAATGACTTGATTACTTTGGCAAATGTGGGAAATGGTAGGTATTATATGGATATTATTTAATTATATTCTATGGATAAAATATCTTGTGATACTAAATTCTAATAATTTTCTTTATTAGACCATAAAAATAGAATTCTTATGGTTAAGAGACATACCAGATTCCCTACAATTCTAGAAGTCTAACTCAAGATGGATGATGTGGTTACTCCTAGTCTTGGAAATTATTGTTAAATAGTCAAGGCATATGAGGAATTTTTCACCTATGATTCTAACAAAAATTATGTCCATGTCCCTCGAGAAGGTTTTCCTTACATTTGATGGGCCACTTCTCATTCGTTGGTATGCAATGGTTTCCCACTTGGTAGTGCAAGCTATTTTATGTTGGTCCTCATTTTTAATCCAAGTTTGATTATATCGTAAGAAGCCATCTAGGAGAGACATTATTTATGACCTAGCTACCTTTTTCATTTTTTATTAATGGTTGGAGATAGAAAATGAACTCGAAAATATTATCTATTCAAGTTCCTAAAGTCGACACATAACCTTATATCCATATTTTCTTGTGTATTGGAACCAAATTAGTAATCCATATTGAGGGTTTGATTGGGAGTGTAATTTAAGCTTATAGAAGTTTTAAAAATACTTTTTCATCATAGCTTATATCTTTAGATTTGTTGGTCTTTGTTTCTATCTAAAGGGTTTGACATCAGGTTCTAATTCAATAGTATTCTCTATGATGTTCCTACCATATATTTTAATATCTTCATATGACTAGAAAATAATGTCTCAATACTTACCATAGAGCTCTTTGAAAAGGTATTTTTCTTCCTAAGTGTAATTTTTTCTAAGCAATAGGTTCCTCCCTTTAAATACCTTAGCTAGGTTATATAAAGAATACTTAACCCTAAGATATGCTTTTCTTCATATTATCATTAGGGTTAAATAGACTTTCTAGGGTGATCAAGGCCTTGAGTAGCTAATTTGATGTTAGTTGTATGACTCCATATTTAATGTCATCCCAATACTCTTTTTTTATTTGGAATATTGAGCCTCCCTAATTAGAGACTGTGATTTTCTTATCATTATTTAATATCTACCAACAATTAAAATTATCAAGAACCTAGTTTAAATACTACCTTTAATTCTTTAGGTTTATCCTACATATCATTGATGGGGTTAAATAAGGATGTCATTCCTAACAACTCAACTCCATTTATGTTTAATTCTCTATGTATTAATTTGATTTCATATGTATCAAAACTCTATGAAATTCCATACTCAATGTTTGTAAGTATTTAGGTTCTTATTGTTTATGGTGCACTGGGAATTGAATTGATTTACAATTATTTGAGGGTTTCCATATATTCTTATGTATTTTATTCCTATATTTTTATTATTCTCAAATAGGTATAGACTGCTTCCTACTCTACCATATTATTGGTATAATCAAACAAAAACCAATAGGCATAATGAATATACAAACCTTATGAATCGATTAATTACACACTAGTGGCTCTACTTTTGGTTCTAGAACCATCAAAATAGATATCCCATATATTATCTACTCCTTGACTCATCAGGGCTAGAATATTTATAGGTGTTTTGATGATGATATATTTCCATAGCTCAATTTCTTCATATATAACCTCAAGTTCCCCATTATCTTGCAATATATTGATTATCATGTTAACCTCTATATCTTGTTCATATTTAAGATATTCATCATCTTCTATCAATTTTGGTAACTCATTCTAGATAATTCTACTTTCATCATCAATATTGTATAGAATTTAGTTACAAGGTGGTTTATTTTCAATCTTGATTGCATTCCCATATTTAGACACCCTCATATGAACATAGTCCATTACTAGATAATCATTCCTTGACAACTTACACATCCACTCTTTGGACAATAGCATACCAAGGTATAAGGTAAGGTCCACTACTATCACCTCCTATTGTACTACAAACTTTGGATATCTAGTTGTAGTCATGATTATATATTTGAGTATCCCAACTATGTTAACCCTTGTTCCATGAATTGGGTGTCTAGCCATATTAGCACAAGAAAGAACCATTTCTTCATAAAAAACTTGAGGAATGACTATGATTGCTACACCTAAATCAAGTATACAACTTTTGAGAATATAATTTTTAATCTTAAGCATCACATAAAACTAAGGATGTTTTAGCATCTTTGGTTTTGGGCTATTTTATGTATTTGATGCATTGATATGGATGTCTACCAAATGCTCTTCCATCAAATTCTAGTGATTGAAAATAATTATTGGAATGGATTCTAGTTGCTTACTCCTAGCATAACTTCTATCTTACTATTTCAAATACTCTTGAAGTAAGTTCCATTGTCCTAGTAGAGTTAATATGTCTAGCGTGTTGACCTTGGATGGTATTTTTTAATTTATTCTATGATATTTAATTTGATAGAGACATTGATGAGTGTCGTTATTGTCATCATTTAATTTTCTATTTTTGTCAAATCCAGGGCAGTGTCCAAGGTTGTATGCGATAGAAGTCTTTGGTAAGTTATAGTTCAGGAATTCAATTTACAAGATTTATTCGGTGAAATAGATGTTGGTTCAGCCTTTTTAGTGTCACACTAAACCTAATTTGCATAAATTGAAACTAAATTAATTTGTAAAATTGAAAACTGCTTCTAAGATGTAAAATTGACAATTAACTACAATTGTAGGAAATTGAAATTGCAAAATTGAAACTTGCTGAAAATAGAATCTATTTTATATTTACTAATTTAAAATAACAAAAATGGAAAATTTCTTTAATTGAAATTAACTAAATTTAAACCATGCTAAATTGAATCTCGCTAAGCTATCAGAAAACTATCACAAAACCTGTTATAACATGTTGCTACAAAAAAGTTATCAGAAAAATGTTGTTGAATTAAAAATGAAGGAAATAGAGGAAATGGAAATACACAAATAAGGCTCAACTGAATTCAAAAATTACACATTAATCATACTTTAAAACATTAGAAAATATTATACTAAAACAAGGGTTAATTCTGCTAAACAATCTTTAAGCAAGAATTTGATAAGAAATTGTTGCAGCAAGAAATTATCAAAAAACTTGCTAAATTAGCTCCTTCATCTAGGACTGAGAGTGGGCCCTTGCTTCCCAATATAGAATAAGGTAAAAACACTCTAAAAACTAGAAACTAATCACTAATAAGCTCACAATTTAACACATTGAAGATAAACTACACTTTATTCAGACATGTCAATTCAAATTACAATGGTCACAAATCTACTTTAGCACTTTCTGACTCTTTCCTACTCTTTTCTGACTTACCCAATATGGGAGTAGTCTTATTTATACTAGCTATTACACTCATACTTGCATTTACAAATTCAATTGTCTCATTTTTCATGTATGATTTATTTGTTTGGCTATAGCAAACTCAATCTATTTTAGGAAAAAATCTACTACAACAGTTGTCCATACATTTGCTCATGCTTCCAATCTGGTGGGATAGGGATGGAAATGGTTGGAATATATATTTACACCTATCCTCACATCCATATATCTCATTCCTTGCGAATTGGATGCAATTGTGTCCATTTTTGTTGAAATAGTTTATTTTTGCCCTTCATTTCAGAGAGGTCCAAAATATAGGGGAAAATATGAGTGTATTGTTACCGCAATTTTAGATCGAGTGGGAGTGCTTCCATATGTGAAACTAGTTTTTTATTGCCCTTTTAGACATGTTCCAACCATTCACACTTGCAATATTTGACTTGGTCTATGACTTCCTTTAAAGTTGCACAAAACTGGTTTTTGTATGATGTTTACAGTTCTTCTTGCATTTTCTCCTTTATGTCTTGTTGCTCTCATTTGCACCATGTGAGAATGTGTCTAGGTGGCTCAGAGGTCTTTATTGGTCTTTGTAAACATATTTTACTCACTTTTATTTGATCTTGTTGACTGTTTTAGTGCTCCCCTTTAAAATGCTAGATGGCTGGAATTTGTATGCTGCACAAAATTTGTCAATTCCCTGTTTTTACAACAGAGACTATTTTTGGCGCCAAATCAACTTAACAACTTGGTTTTTTTTTTTTTGATAAGTAGCAATATATTTACAGCGGGTTTTTTAAAGAAGGATCCCAAAACCTTAGTTACATAGACAACCGAGGCTGAAATTAAGATTGAAAACCTTAGGCAACGGTCCGGGGCCCAGGGCCCTGGTGCCTACAAAAATCGGGCCAACTAAGAAACAAAACAGCAAAATTTGGCCTGTGGCCACCAAAACAAGAAAAATCCGTAAAACGACAAACGCCAAGATCGCAAAAATTGAACGTCGTACTCCGAGAGGTCCTGCAGCCGGGCCTGGCCTAGACGGGGCCCACCCTGTCAGATCAGCTCCACTCCTCACGAGCAAGAAAAGGATGGGGGCCAGTCGACGTGATGCATCGAGGCTGGCCTGAGGGCCCGGGCCCAAGATGTCGTCCCCACCCTGGCCACCATTCTGCTCGGTCTCTGAGCCCTCCTCAGGGCCCGTAGAGGGCCCTGCGGGCCCGGGTCCGGGCCCTGACGTGCCCGACCCCGATCCCGATCCTGCTCCCGCCCAGAAACCTGCACCAGTCTCTAAACCAGTTCCCAGTCCTACTCTCGCTCCTGCTCCTCGCTCTCGCTCCTGCCATCGCCATCATCCTTCCTGCCTCACGAGCAAGAAAAGGATGGGGCCAGTCGACGTGGTGGAACAGACAAGAAAATCCCCTGGCCACTGAGGGGCGCTGCAGCGAGACTTCGGGGCCCCGACTTGGGGCGGGCTAAGCACCAGGGCCTTCATCGATGCTAGTATAGTCTTGCAAAGCTATTTGGACCAGAGCTTCAGGGAAGTTCGTGATCCAGGAGATGGAGTCTTCAGCTGAGATGGCTTGATTTGCCATGAAGTCGACAGCCCTGTTGCCTTCTCTGTACACATGCCGAAAGGCGTGGTCGGGGAGTCCTTGGAGAATGGTGAGGCTTTCCTGGATGGAGTTGTGAATGCGCCAAGAGCAGTTTCCCGGGCTGTGGGCAACTTTGATAATAACTTGGGAATCACCCTCGATGATGACTTTTGAGGTGGACTCCCTGAGGGCGGTCAACCCGCTGAGGAGAGCTGCTACTTTGGCAAAGTTGTTAGTCTGGATGCCAAGCGGTGCAGCGTACGCCATGATCAGGGCCCCGTGATAGTCTCTGATGACCCCGCCTGCTCTAGAGGGCCCGGGATTTCCTTTAGAAGCTCCATCAAAATTAAGCTTGACCCATCCAGGGGGCAATCCACCTCGTCATAGAACGTCGGGAGGGGGCAGGGGGGACCGGAGGGGGGAAGCTGAACTCCAAGGGATGATAGGAGGGTGACCTCGCCCAGCCGTCGGGCGCCTCGATCAAGGGGATGGAACGGGAATTCTCGAGGGCGAAGGACACCGCCTTGGTCGCTATCCACTAGGGGGAACGGGCCGGGGAGGAGAAGGCTCTACTGTTGCACTCCAGCCAGAGTTTCCAGAGCATATGGGGAAGGCAGGAGCCCCAGAGGAAGTGGATGAAGGGATGGGCAAAGGGGTTGGGCCATTGAGACAGAAGATCAGGGATGGAGTTGGGGGCCACCCACTGGATGGAGAATTGGGAAAGAATGAGGCCCAAGACTTTAGACAAAAAGGGATAGTTGATAAAGAGGTGATTAGTGGACTCCCAGGAAGCACAACAAAGGAAGCATCTATTCGGGATCTGAAAGCCCCTCCTGATCAGATTCTCGAGCGTCAGGATCTTGTTTTGGATGGCCGCCCAAACGAAGTGACTGATTTTGGGGATCAACCTCTTGGCCCACACCTGACGGGTTGGAAAAGGAGCCTCGTCAGGGACTCTTTGGAGATTGTAAGCAGATTTGACAGAGAAGACTCCACTGGGAGTGCCATGCCAAACGCATCTGTCATTTCCTCCGGAGGACGGGATGACAATCACCTTGAGGAGGCGCTGAAGCCTGGTAGCTTGGAGCGGGTGCCTGGGATTCAGGATGGGTTTCCAGGTAGCTCGCCCCTGGTTCTGGGAAAGATAGCCCGACACTCTGGGCCCTCTATCCGCAAGCCCTGGTTTGAGGATGAGAAGCTCTCTATCAGCAGTCAGGGCCTCATCATGAATCCATCTGTCTTCCCAAAAGTCGATCTTGGCTCCGTCCTCGAGAATCCATCTGGTCCCTTTTCGGATTATGTCTTTGGTGGAGATCAGGGACTTCCAGAAGGCTGATCCATCACGGGGCTGAGAATCACTGAGGAAGGGGTGGTTATGATAGTATTTTCTATGCACGATGCTGACCCACTCATCAGGGGTATTGGTATGCACCTTCCAGGCATGTTTGGACAAGAGGGCCTTGTTCATGGGGACCACCCGCCTGAGCCCGATCCCTCCCTCACCTTTGGGGTGACAGACCAGGGGCCAGGAGACCAGGGGAATCCTCTTCTTATCTTCGCTGCCCGACCAGAGAAATCATTTCTGAATTTGTTCGATGTGAGCTGCAATGGAAGCCGGGATTCTGAAGACCGACATGAAATATATCGGAATGCTTTGCAGGACTGCCGCCAGGAGGGTGGCTCTGCCAGCCTGTGAGAGGAGGTGACCTTTCCAGGGGGCCAACTTCCTCTGAATTCGTTCAATCACCCCACCCCACAGGGCCTTGGAGGATGCACCTATGAATAGGGGAAGCCCGAGGTAGGAGGAGGGAAGGGAACCAGGAGTGCAGCCCAAAATCCGCCCGATTCTGATCTGCCTAGCCAAGGGAGTATGGATGAAGAAAATCTTGCTTTTTTGGAGGTTGATTTTTTGCTCGGCCGCCTCCTCATACAGGGTCAAGATATGCTTGAGGGTCTTGGCTTGAGGGATTGAGGTAGAGGTGGCGAGGATGGTGTCATCCACGAACTGCTGGTGGGACACAAGGGGAAGGCCCAGCATAGGCCTGATGCCCGAGATGAGACCACGGGTTACAACGCCTGAGATGGTACGCCCCAGGGCCTCAGCCAAGATTATGAAGAGGATCGGGGACAGGGGGTCACCTTGGCGGAGGCCTCTAGAACTGGGGAAGAACCCGATAGGGGACCCATTGATGAGGATGGAGAACCACGGGGAGGACACGTAGTTGCTGATGAGCCTGACCTAGGAGGGGTGGAACCCAAACTTAAGGAGGACCTTGGACAGGAAAGCCCAGTCAACCCTGTCAAAGGCCTTGTTCATATCCAACTTGAGAAGAAAGGAGGATTTTTTGGATAGGACGATCGAGTGAATGGCCTCGTGCATGATTATAACACCATCTGTGATCAGTCTACCTTTGATCGAGCTGCCCTGATAGGGGGCAATAATCAGGGGAAGGATATCCTTAAGGCGGGAGGCCATGGATTTAGTCAGGATTTTATACAGTACATTGCACAAGCTGATGGGGCAAAAATCTGAGAGGGATCTGGCTGCCTGGGTCTTGGGGATCAGGGCTATGAAAGTGGAATTGATACCTCTGGGGATGGAGCTGGCAGTCTGTAGGTCCCGAATGGCTACGCACACTTCTTTCCCGATGATGTCCCAAAAATATTGGAAGAATCGAGGGGGGAATCCGTCTGGGCCCGGGGCCGCCTCCACCTTCATGGAAAAAGTGGCAGCATGGATTTCGGAGTCAGACAAGGGCTGCACAAGCATCTCGTTTGCCATGGCCGAGACAGAAGAAGGAATGTGTTCTAGAAGGGATTCAACTGCTTTTGGGGACATGGGGGGGCTGTCACCCAGGAGCTCTTGGAAGAAGTGGGTGGCTTCAGCCCGGATGTCCTCTTCTTCCTTGATGATTCTATCATCGCTACCTACCAACTCAGCAATTCTGTTGGAACCCCTGTTCCTGAGAGTCGACGTGTGGAAGAACTTAGTGTTTGCATCGCCATCTTGGAGCCACAGGGCTCTCGACTTCTGCCTCCAAAAGGTTTCTTCCCTGGCCAGAATGTTGTGATACTCACTGAGAGCAAGGCGTTCCTCTTCCCTGAGCCCCGGGTCTTGGGAGCCTGCTTGAAATCTGGACTCGAGGTCTTCGAGCTTATCTTTAAGAATTGCTTTGTTTTCAAAGATATTACCGAACACCTCCTTATTCCAAACCTTGAGTTGCTCTTTGAGGCGTCTCAGCTTGTGAAAAACTTGTTCAACGGGGTGACCAGGGACTGGGGGAGCCCACCAATGGCCTACCTAGGCCCGAAAGTCAGGGTGATGCAGCCACATAGACTCGAACCGGAAAGGCCTCTTGGGGGAGGGGCGATGGTCGGTTTCGAGGAGGAGGGGGCTATGATCAGACCCGATTTTGGGGAGGGCCAATAGGGTGGCATCGACAAACATGGGAAGGGCTTCCTTGGATAAGAAAACTCTATCTAGTCTGACCTGTATATGATTTGCTCCCGCTCTTCTATTGGACCAAGTAAACCTGGCTCCTTTCAGATTGACGTCCATGAGCTCATTGAGGGCGGTAAAGGCTCCAAAGTCCTCCATGCTCTTGCCCTAAACCGTTGAGCCCCCACTTTTATCAGAAAGGAACAGGGGGCTGTTGAAGTCCCCGGCCAAGATCCAGGGTAGGGGGGCAAAGGCTTCTCTCATCAAGCTAATTTCCTTCCATAAGGCTACTTTCTCGATGGGGTTGTTAGGGGCGTAGACGTTGGACAAAATCCACGAGCGCCTTGACTTCACGCAATGGACCAGAATGTTGATTATTCTGGGAGATGAAGATATGAGTCTTCCCTCAAAATACCGGGGGTCCCACATGCACAACAAACCCTCGGCTGAGCCGACCACTAGGGTAGACAGGGACTCGCAATTGCGCCAGGTAGCTTGGGCTACACGTCGGGCAGCAACGTCATCTATTTTGGTCTCCTAAAGAAGGAGGAAGGACGGGCGGTGATCCCTATGAAGTTGGTCGAGGATCCTTTTCTTGGGGGCCCCATTGAGCCCCTTGATATTCCAGGTGATGAGCTTCATTTGACACCCTTGTGGGGTCGCTTGCCCCCCTTCCCGGCCTGAGCAGGGGGTTTGGGTCGGATGGCATCCGTCTTGGAGAAGCTTGCGCCAACGTTAGAGAGAGTTGCCTGGGAGCCATTGGCTATGTCATCTTCAGTGAACCTTGTCCGCTGGTCACCCAGGGTGGGCCACCCTCTTTTGAGTTTGCTGCCAAAGTCTGTGGCAAAAGTCCTGCTCTGGGTCATCTTGGGGCTGACTTCATCGGGCCCGAATGGAGAACTAGCTTCGATCTCTTCATCTGACCTCTCAGATTCTCACTCCAAGGGAGGAAGCCCAAAAGGGATCATCGGGAGGGCCGAGGGGGTCGAGGGAGGGATAGCGGGATATTGGGGGGGAGAAGGGGGCCCCGACAGAGGGAGCCGATGGGGAAAGGAGCCCGGGCAGCTCGCGTGCCTGGAGGGGGGCGCAAGCAGGGGCCTGCGGGGTGGGATTCGAAGTGGGCAGGGAGGGAGAACCTGGGATCGGGGCCCCGAAAGACGACCCAGGGGAGGGAGCAGTGGAAGGGGAAACCTGGGGGAGACCGCCCTCCAGATCGGGGTCCACATGAGAGTCCTTTGGGGCAGGAGGGGGAGCCTCCTTGCTGGTCCAGGCCTGGGATCTGTGGCCATCGTGAGGGGGCCCTCGAGATGGGGCCTGACCTGATCGAGAAGGGAGTTTGGGGACAGGGCCATCAACCTTTTTGGAAACTAGGCATTGGTGGGGGAGGTGGCCTTGAGTGTAGTAGGTGGAGTAGAAGATAGGTTTGTTTTCGTAGATCAAGGGCTGGCACCACAAGAAGGACCCAGACGAGATGGTCATCGAAGAGGGGAGTTCAGATTCGAGATTGGCATTGACACAAAATATGGCATGCACCATACGGGATCCAGCCTTGGTAGCGGGGTCGAAGGCCACCAGGTCCCCGACCGACTGAGCAATGAGTCTTAGGATGTCTTCGTGCCATAGGTGAAAGGGAAGGTCTGGGAGACAAACCCAGACCGGGGCAAAATTGATGCTTTGGGTGCTGGGGTGGAAGTCAGCTCCATAACGCCTGAGGAAGAGGCTTTTGCGCCCCAAAAACTAGGGCCCACTCGATAAGATCTTTTTGGCGTCCTCGCTGTTATTTAGCTTGATGATGAAGAAACCCTTGGTCAGGGCAACCAGCTGAATATGCCCGGACACCTTCCATTTGGTAGCCGCCCATCTACGGATGGTTTCCATGTCTGGGTGCCCTCCCAAGAATTTCCCTACCAGGGAGGTAGAGGAACCAGCTACCAAGGAGGCGTAGACCTCCTCCTGAATAGAAATGTGGGTGCCCTCGAGGGAAAGCCCTAACCCCAGGGCCCGGGAAGGGGCCCTGGTGCCCGCCAAGATCTGTTGATAGGAGGGTTTGTTCCCACCTGAGATAGAGCCCTGCCCAAGATCAGGGGGCTTTTTCCCTAGGCTTGCGCTCGCATCGAGGCTGGCCTGGGGGCCAGGGCCCAAGATGTCGTCCCCACCTTGGTCGCCAATTATATCAGATGCAAAGCCACCCTTTGGGTCTGTCGAGGGTCCTGCTGGCCCAAAACTAGGCCCTGATGTGCCTGACCCCGATATCAAACCCGATCCTGCCCAAAAACCTGCATCGTTCTCTAAGCCTATCCCCACCCTTGCATCCAAACCTGCTCCTGCTCTCGCTCCTGCCATCTCGGTTGATGGAAAAATTGGGTAGTTTAGAAGCCCTAAAAACCTAGCTTTATAGCCAATCGTAGTTGTCCCACTCGGGTATACCACATGACATCAATCACAAGGGGGTTGAATTATTAATATATCCATAGGTTTGAGCATAGAGAAAATGGAGCCTTGTCGGCCTCTACCAGCACATAGGACATTTTCCAACTATACCTACATATCCAGTAGGGTGGAGGCAGTGGGAATGGATCCTAGGTCGGCCACAACCAGCACCTAGGGCATCTGCCAACTGCTTTACGCACGTAGATTAAACAACTTGGTTTTGAGGCGGGATGACATTTCAAATATGCATGAGATAGCCATAAACCATAACATGCTTATTTTCTTTTTTTCTTCTATGCTACTTTTACCAACAAAAATTATGCAAAAATAGTCAAAATAGGGGTACAATGTTCCTAAACATTAAATCATGCAAACACTAACAAAATAACATATTTTAATCAAATATTTGGTAGCAAACTATATTATGCATTAATTTATGGCAAGTTTATATGTCAATAATATGGTAAAAATGAGGCATTATTTGGCCTCATCATCCCCCCCAACTTAACCTAATGCATGCCCTCATGCATCATAGTGGGCCATAAAAATACTCATGTCCAGCCTTCTGAACAACATCCTTTGCCACCTGAGAAATTGCTGCAATTTATGAAATTATTACAATTGTCAAAAAAAAATTCAAAACGTTGAAATTGCTAAAATTATGAAATTATTGCAATTTTCAAAAAATGTTGAAATTCTAAATTTGTTGTCATTTATGAAAAATGCTAAAAATTTTGAAATTGCTAATATTTCTAAAAAATTTCTGAAAAATCCTTTTCTAAAATATTTTGAAAACTGTTGAGAAATCTTGAAATTTCTAAAAAAATAAATAAAAACTATTGAACTGGAAAATATGAAATTGATACACTAAGCATTTTGCAATCAAGCATGTGTATTTCATTTTTTCTGCAACTCTGCAATTTTTTCAAATTTCTGCAATTCCTGTAATTTTTTTCAATTTCTACAATTCCAACAATTTTTTCAATTTCTACAATTTTGAACCAGATTTCTGTTTAAACCTATTTTTCCTATTTTTTCATAATTTTTGTTCATCATTGGATGGTGCAGGGGTTCTATTTATGGTGATGTAGCAGTTTCTATAATTTTTGTAATTTCTACAATTTTGCAAATCAACAATTTTTGCAATTTCTACAATTTCTACTTTATTGTTGTAAAATGTATTTTTAATGCATGGTAACAAGATACCCAACCTTATATGGCCTCATTATGGTCTTCTAATGACACCATATTCAATGGATGTGCTACCATTGGTGAAGGTGTATGAACAGAAAGTACTTTCAACCTAAAATTTCAATATTTGTAATCTGAACTATAATAATAGATTCTGTTCAAACCTATTTTTTTCTCTTTTTCAGATGATGTACTTGCATGTATTAAGTTGGTTTGTACTAAAAGAACTTCTAGATGTTCTAAATTTTTTTTTAGGAATTCAAATACTTTTTCTATAAATTTAGGCTCTTTTTTGATAATGTCGGAGTTGCTATGGAATGAGACTATTCAACTACAGAATGTTCTAGAGCTATCCTAGAATGTTTCGGAGTTGTATCCAAAAGTGCTGAAATGGATTTTTTTTCAAAATTTTGCTGTAAATTCTATTGTTGGCCCATATCCAAGGTATGCGATATTCCATGACATCTACAATCCCCTTACCATCCCTCTGTTTAGGTGTTATTTCTTGTTCTACATGTTGATGTGCTATTGCAACAATAATTAAAATAGGGGCAAAAATTTTAGGTGCATGTCCTAAATTATCCTACTCAAATCTATGAGGTAGTTGTGGGATATCATCTTGCATTACTCCTTTTGGAACTAAATCTACCAATTCAAGTAAAATCTCTGCTATCTCCCTACTAGAATCTTGGTCAGTGCCTCCAATGGTGTTAGTCTTCTTTTTAATTTCTAAATTTCTTGCAACAATTGATCAATATATGCATTTTTCTTCTTAATTGTTGCTTCTTCCCTTTCAATCTAGGTTTACTCGGTTTTAATTATTATCCTAGTAGTCTTCACATAATCATTTGGCTTATGTTCCTCAAGTTATTCATATTCTGAAGAAGAATAGGCAGGGAAACTTACTGTAGATGGTGATTATGGCTCTACAAGCTCTTTATATTTTTTAAGTGATTGGTCCATTTGGCCATGTGATTCTTGAACCAAAGTATCCTATTCTTGAACTGGTATTTATTCATCCATTTCATCTTCATCCTACTGAAGTATTAACTTTCTCTTTTTCCTATGTGTTGAGTGAATATTTTGTCTCACAACAAAATGACCACACAACTAGAGTTTCTGACAGGAAACTCTTTCTTGCAAAGAAAATCTATTATTCTAATTTCTCCAAGTTTCTTATGAACAAACCTTTATATGCATATAACCAATTAAAACTTAATGCACATAAAAGGATATAATCTGGAATAACTTATTTCTGCAAGTAATTGTTAACAAGGGGCCTTTAATGATTCACAGCAAACTTTGTAACCCTAATCTGTTAAAATAACCTAACCGTGTACAACAAAAGAAAGAACAAAGTCCCTTTCTTCTTTTATACTCTTGACATTAATGAAACCCTCCCGAGAATAAATTAGCAACACTTTTATCTTTGGCTTAAAGAAAGATTATAAATGAGAAAATGCGTGGTATAGGCCACTTCATTTTAAATTCTGCGCCTTTAGCATGAGGTTCATTTTACAGTTAGTTGGTTCATTTTATCTTTACTTTAATTATTCTGCTATTTCTAAGTTAGCTTTTGGAGTTAGAACATGTATTCTGGAATGCACCAGAATGCGTGTGTGCCAAACTTTGAATGAAACAAATGTGAAAACAAAATTAAACCCTAACAAAAGATTCTTTATGAGAATCAACTGGAAAACAGAAACAGGACGTTAATCTGGTTAGCAATCTCCTCCCTGCAAAACCCCAAGTTAAGAGATGAAGTTCTAAAACAACCCGACCGAGCAGACCTGCACTAACACACAGTCCAATCAGATCAGATGCAAGACTCTAAGGAAAGAAAATAACTGCATCATTCTGTCATTCACCTATCGTAACCCATCTCATGGCGTAAACGAATAGATACAAGAGAAAATGATGCAAAGAAAAGATTAACAAAGAAAACAGTAGTCTTAGCTTCAATCTCCTTTTGGTTTTACACACAAAAGTCACTCTTGCCAAATAACTCCTTTATTTCAACAAATAATGCTTTTTTTTTTACAATTTCCAGCCCCTGTATCCACATTCACTTCGGCTTTTAAACCTTCTGCTGCGGCCCTTGGTTGCTCTGCGACGCTTCGTTTCACTGCCCAGGACGCTTCGTTTCATTTCCCGCTTTTGGGTGTTTTTACCTTTCGCTTGAATTTGTAACGTTTGATCTTCTCGGCTGTTGTAACTGTCGATCCGCAGCGTTACAATGATCCTCCTGCCTTTGCGCCACGTGTTCAGCATTTCCTGTAATTTCGTAATGGTTCCTCAAAAATCGTGACCAAAAATAGCATGCAGCCTTGCTCCTTTGGTTTCACAGTGAAAACGTGACATGTCGCGAAATCACGACATGTCGCGATATCGCGACGCTTTTGCTCTCCGTACGCTTCGACCGCACCCTGTCATGAAATCATGACCATTTTCTCCTTCGGGCCATCTCACCACAACCTGTCATGAAATCGCGACCATTTTCATCATCCGTACACTTTGCCAAAACACGTCGCGAAATCGTGACCATTTTCATCATCCGTACACTTTGCCAAAACACGTCACGAAATCGTGACCATTTTCTCCTTCGGACCATCTGCAACCTGTCATGAAATCGTGACCATTTTCATCATCCGTACACTTTGCCAAAACACGTCACGAAATCGCTACCATTTCTCTTCTCTCATGGTCTTCAATATACGTCGTGATATCGCGACCGTCTTCTCCGTCCGGACACTTTGCCAAAACCGTCTCCAAATCGCTACCATTTTGATACTTAAGCTTTTTATCCACTTGCGCCACAAATGACACGTCGCGATTTCACATCCTTTCCATGCACCTTTCTCCTCTTTTGTCACGATTTCACGACCATTATTCTACCTTGTGCCTCCTCCCGCTTTCAAGCCACGAAAATCAAACACGTCACGATTTCGTGATGTTTCCGCCCACCTGCTGTCGTTGACCATGTTGACCATGATTTTGCGACATGTCACGATATCGTGACACTTTTCTTTTTTTAGCAGCGACGGAGCGACATGTCGCGATTTCGTGACACTTTCTACACTTGTGCATTTTGCCCCTTTTCTTCATTTTTAGCATCTGGGTCATTGAGATTTTCTCTGAAAACCTACAAAAAGGTGGGTCCCCAATTTTGGGGTGTGTTGTGGATTAGCCACAACAAATGGCGACTCTGCTGTCAAATGCTCCAGAGCATTTTGTGAGAACCCAACCTGAAATATATGAGCTTAGATACAGGTGTTAGCACATAAAAGATAAACAAATACCGACAGATCAGAAGTACATGAAACATCAGAATCATTAGTATTAGCTTGGTGTGTGCTATTTGTTTTCATTCCTTATCGCTTGGACTTGATCAACATTCCATTGTCAGTTTTACATGCATGCATGTGTGAGATTGTAAATGATTTGTGAAACCTAATGAATATGCTTAGAGATTTTGCTTTTACAAATGCATAGACCTTCTAATATCATATACAAATATTCAAGATTGTCAAACCCTCTTAGGATCAACCATGTGTATAATGAATTGTTTTATTAGATCCCAAAGTTGGTTATGAGTCACTACTATCTTGAACCCATGTGTAAGTGAAAGTGAAATCGAGCTTTGGGAAATCGGACTCCCAACTTAATCTAGATGGGAGTTTAACCCTATTCTTACTACTCTGATTTGGAATTCATTACCTCACTTTGAGCAAAATGATTTAACCAATTATGGAAGAAATGGTCATGCTAGTCTAACCCTTTGAACAGTCAGTGGTCTTGTTTTTTAGACAAGACATGCTGTCATGCATGGGCATACCTAACCCCATAATCCATGACTTAACTTCATTTCTTTGGACTTTGGGGATGACTACCCATCCTTTGCAGAGGACAAGTAGTACGATCCTTCCAATCCAATATAAATATGAGATGGGAAACATTAATTTTACTTCTTGGATCTTGGGGATGACTACCCATCCTTGCTAGGGACATGTAGTACGATCCTTCCAATCCAAGTCTTAGATGAAAATGGAGAATATTAATTTTATTACTTGAACCTTGGGGATGACTACCCATCCTTTGCAGAGGACAAGTAGTACGATCCTTCCAATCCAAGTTTTATCATGAAATGAGACATAGGAGCTTTGGGGAATCAGATTCTCAACCTAGGCGAGATGAGAATTATGCCCTATCCTTACTACTCCATGTAGGTCAAATCAAAGCTTTGGGGAGTTGGATCCTCAACCTAAGTTCGATGAGGACTTAACCCTATCCTTACTACTCTGATTTTAGGCTTTAAGCTTAATGGAAGTGGTAAAAACCACTGTTTTAAGGATCATGTTGCATAATAGGATAGACATGAAATATTCCTTTCGCTTGACCCTTTTCCTCCAAGCAAGGTTTTGATCATTTTGCCCAAGATCTTTTTTAATGTGTACAAACTGTGCTTGGTTCTAGATATCTTGGGGCTCAGTTTCCAACCTTAGGATTTTTCTTTATTTATGTTATAGTATAACCCTAAGAGGATTTAACACACTTTAATGATTTGTATCTGAAATGCATATGTAACTAAGATGGCATGAATATGCAAAGTGAGATGTACTATGAATGCATTGCCCTTTGAATTGCAAATGAAGTATTACCATAATTTGTAAAACTGACTACTTCATGCATCACAAGCCCCAAACGATATTATTTAACTATTTGTGCTATATGTGGAGCTTTTTACAACATAATTCCAATGTTTCATGCTCTCCCGATCTTAGGCATGTGTTACCATTTCAAACTTTTATTCCATTTTTTTTTATTCTGTATAAGACAATGAAAACATGTCAAACAAACACACCACCTAAACGTCCAACCTGCACACACAAAAGAAACAAAGCACAACATTAATACAAACCTAAACATGTCAAGAACACACAACTTAAATATCAAATCTGCACACAAAAGAAACAAAGCATGGCATAATTACATATAATACAAAACCCAGCTGCCTCAAGCCTGGAAGTAGTGTTTCAAGTGCAACCCATTGACCGGTAATGCCAAATCCTTTCCATCCAAGGTTCTTAGTCTAAAACTATTTTCCCCTAGGACTTCTGAAACTTGGTACGGACCCAACCATAAGTAGTCAAACTTATCATGATCCCCCTTCTTCTCATGTCTTTTGTCCCATAACAACACTAGATCTGATATTTTAAAGGCCTTGGCTCTAGACTTTTTGTCAAACCATCTCTTTACTACATCCTGGTGTTTACTAAAATGAAGCATAGCCTCATCCCTTTTTTCATCCGGATGCATTAATTGTGTTAGTCTAGACTCAAGTTTATCATTAGTTCCGAAATAATCTTTCATGAAATGCAGCGTTTGTAACCTGAGATTTGTAGGAAAAATGGGATCTTGTCCATAAACCAGATGGTAAGGAGATGTTCCTATTGCTTCTTTGACTCTGATTCTGTCAGCCCAAAGAGCCAACTTAAGCTTGTTATGCCAGTCCCTCGGATTTCTTTCCAACAATTTTTTTATGACATTTAACAAATTCTTGTTAGATGATTCGGCCAATCCATTACCTTGCGGATAATAATTGGAAGAGAATTTTAAACTCACACTGTTATCAAATGCCCAATTAGCAAACTCTAGAGAGGAAAAAGCTGGACCATTATCACTTACAATGGAGTTAGGCATCCCGAACCGAGTGACAATGTTATCCTCTAAGAATTTAATAACAACCTCCGAAGTAGCATTCTTTGTGGGGATAGCTTCAGTCCACCTTGTGCAATAATCCGTAGCCGTCAGAATGTATTTGTGGGAATCAGATGAATTGGGACTGATAATCCCAACAAAATCCAGGCCCCATTGCGCAAAAGGTCTAGACTCAATTACGGATTGTAAAGGCATGGAAGCATTCCTGTCTCTATTGGCTGCAGTTTGACATGTATGACATGACCTCACATGAGTATGGGCATCTTTGAACAGTCGAGGCCAATAATAACCGGCTCTGAGGATTTGATGGGCTGTGGCATTAGCGGACCCATGCCCTGTCCCATGTTTACCATGAAATTCCTCGAGGATTTGCACTGCTTCTTTCTGATCAACACAACGAAGGTAAATACCTTCATGGTTTTTCTTGTATAATGTGCCAGATCTAATTAGGAAATTAGCAGACTTCAAGCGCAAGGCTCTTCATTGAGTAGAATTCAAATGCGGTGGACATTTACCATTTAGTAGAAAATACACCACATCTGCATACCACTCATCTTTGGTTATATCTCGTGACTTCATAATGTTGACATGAAATTGTGAGATCCTTTTATGCTATTGCCTTCACCAACCCTTGTCCCCGCGCTATCTTCATCTACTAAATTTCAATATCAAACTCCTACAAAGTTGAAACCCACTTACCACGTCTTTCACCTAATTCATTCTGTATGAACATGGCTTTGACTGCAGGATCCGGGACGATAGCAAAGACCCTACTGTGGACTATGTAATGCCTGAATTTTTTTACAGTCTTAACCAGAGCATACATTTGCTTGTCCAAGATAGAGTATCTCAGTTTCGCATCTTTGAGAGGACTACTCAGGAAGGCAATGGGATTTTCAATGCTGCCTTCACTCTTCTGAGTTAAAACACTCGCAAAGGAGTGATCTGAAGCAAATGTGTAGATATAGAAAGGCTTCGTATAATCGGGACTCACTAAAACCGGGGCTTTAGAAATCGTGTCCTTGATATTTTTAAAAGCATCTCTATTTTCATCTGTCCACTTGATCTGGACCTCTTTCTTTAACATGTCGTTCAAAGGTTTTGCTATTTCTGCAAAATCTGCAATAAATTTTTTGACGAAATTGATCTTCCCAAAAAATGATCTCAACCCCTTCTTGCTATTGGGACAAGGAATCTACTGTATGGCCTCTATTCTCTCAGGGTCAATGGAAATTCCATCCTTAGATATTATATGTCCCAACAGTTTTCCTTTCGTTACCCCGAAAATGCACTTCTTTGGGTTGAGAGAAATACCGTGTTCCCTGCATCTTTGAAAGACTTTCTTAAGATCCCTGACGTGGTTTTCCCTGTTCTTAGAAAAGACAGGAATGTCATCGACATAGACAATGATGCACTTACCTATGAGCCCTTTAAAAGCAAAGTCCATAGCTCGCTGGAAAGTGGCACCTGCGTTCAATAGTCCGAAGGGCATTCTCCTGTATGCAAAGGTGCCCCACTTTGTGGTAAAAGCAGTTTTCATCCTATCACTAGGATGGATAAGGACCTGATTATATCCCGAATAACCATCCAGGAATGACATCATCTCCGACCCGTTTACCTTTTGGAGTATTTCATCAATGGTGGGTAACGGGTAGTTGTCCTTTTGTGAGGCTTTATTAAGATTTCTAAAATCGATACATAACCTTATTTCTCCACTCTTTTTCCTCACGGGGACCAGGTTAGCAACCCATGTGGAATGCCTAATAGGAAAGATGATCTTAGCTTCTAACAGTCGCTTCACCTCTTTCTCTATCAAGGGTTCTAATAATGGATTGACTCGCCTTTGTCTTTGCCTGAAGGGTTTGGAATCTGGCTTCAACGGAATCGTGTGCATTATGACATTCTGATCATAGGTTTTCAACTCCTTATAACTCCAAGCTATGCAGTCTATGTATTCTTTTAATGCATTGGCAATGGAATCCTTCTCCTGCTTGGTACATGCTTTTGCTATGAATACTTCTCGAGGATTTTCTGCACTTCCAATGTTAACTAAATCACAGGCCTCTCTGGGAGGTGGAACCTTTTTACCCTCTCTTGGTTGGTATCCAATATCGAAAGTTTTTTCTAATGAAGCCATCTCATCTGGCATCTTATTTCCAGTAACTTTTTCTTCCAAATCTGCCTCCTCTAGGTCCCTTTCGTCCTCATCTATAACCTGCTTTTCAAATATACCAGAATTAGTGACAAAATGGAATATGTGCCTGTCACTATCAAACACTTGGAAATTCGTGACATTATCTGGTATCGAGGGACAAGGGACCAGCTCTATGGAGAACTTCTTGCATTTCTTATGGTCCACTGGTTTCAACATACTCGCAGCTACGGCTAGGGAGTCTGCCAGATGATTGCCTTTTCTAGAAATCAGAGATATGTTAAAAGCATCAAACTCGTCTATCAAATCTCTAACCCTAGTTCGGTAAAGTCTGAGCCGCCTATCCTTACATATGTATTGTCCCTTTACTTGTTTCACCACCAGTTCTGAATCACCAAGGACCTTGATACATTTAATTTTCTTTCGAAGGGCCAATTGCAATCCGAGAATCAAGGCCTCATATTCTGCCATATTGTTGGTGGCAGGGAACTGTAGTCTGTATGCAACGAACATAGGCTCTCTGTCTGAACATGATAATTCAATACCGGCTCCTGCTCCTTGCCTGGACTTGGATCCATCAAATCTTAAAGTCCAAATGTCCTGATGTCCTTCAGTAACGTTGCACCCAATCCTTTCATCTTGGGTATTTTTAGGTGTTTCTATGTCCAAACAATATGCTCCCAACTCCGCTTCAATGTACTGGATCTCATTCGGTTTGTTGTAATCTGTGATCATCTCTTTGAGCCTGGGTTCACTATCAATCCAAATTTGATTGGCCACTCCCCTCCAAGGCAACCACATATGTGAAGAATCTGTCACAATGTAACCATTTAGGTTTTTACTCCAATCTCTTCCCAAAACCATGCCATATTTGATAGGAATGTCGAGCACCAATATGTCTATGTGTTGTTGAACCCTAGGTTCTGAATTGACTTGAATAAGAACATCACCCAACTCTCCCACTGCCTCCATGGTTGATCTATCCAACTGCACCACCCTGCTTCTAGAGGGTTTTGGTGTAAGTCCCAATTTTTTACAGATTTCTAGGGGCATAATGGTAGCCGAGGCCCCTGAATCTATTAAGCAATTGTGGAGGTTTTTACCTGCAATTCTGATGGTTATTAGAAAAGGAGGTATATCTTGTTTTTCCTTTTTTAAAACCAATCGGGACTCCACACTTTTATCTTCATGAACTTGGGCAGGCGGATCTAAACTCTTTGGTGGACTTATTTCTTGGCCTAATAGTCGGGACATATCATACATCGATACATTGGCCTTAGTCTTCTTCATATCTTCCACCAAGTCGTAAGTGGGCTTTTCTGGATTTGACATGTTTTGCACCATCTTAGACTTTTCCACCATGGATGGAGGAGGGGGATTGACATCTCCTTTAAAATCAGGAGGGAGTAATTGATTGTTTGGAGGAGTAGAGGAAGTTTTGGGCTCCTTAGAACTCCTAGTGTAATATTTGTGATTTCCTTTCCCAAAACGTTTGTTGGCATGAACTTCCAAGGTTTCTTCATCTTCGCTTCCAAAAAATTCTACATCCTCCTCTTCTTCACTTTCTTGGGAATGTATAACCTCAGTCAATATAGACTCATGCTTCCCGTGGCCACAGTGCAGGCAATCGTTATCACAAGATCCTGATTCTCCACAATATTTCGAGATATCTGCCTGATTGGCAACGGGATTGGGTACCCGCCCATTATTAGGCTGCATGTTGTACATTCCTTTTCCTCTATGGTTGTGAGGTCGGTTATGACCCATGGCTTGATCAACTTTTTTATTGACATTCCCCATCGTGACCAAAACCTTGGCCAAGGTTTCCTTCATGTTTTCTATGGTGGATTCGGACCCTTGTGGTTGAGGCACTGTAATTGCGGGTCCAGTTGTGTTTGCTGCATTAGCCACCTCTGGACTAGGTACAATGGCTTGGGTCTGGGTAGGTGGATTCCACCCTGGGTTCACACTTTGAATGGGAGTGATTGTTGGATAAGTCATTGGGCTTGGCATGCTAATCGGAGCAAACCCCGGCATGGTCAACAAATTATGGCCCATGCCGAACCCAGGCAAACCCATCGGGCTATTTTGAATTAATCCCTGCGTTTGAACTGAGGCATTCGGATAACTTGGAAATGGCGCCACTTGAGTGGGTGTTTGAAAATTATTCATCATAGGGACCTGTGGTGCCATTAACTGGTTCATCATGGCAAATTGACTGTATGGACCATATTGTCCCATCCCAGTCAATTGAGACAATCCTGCCCCTGGCAGGTTCATCTGTTGTTCGAGAGTCATTGTTTCTGCATAGGCCAAAGGAAGCGTCGTAACCTGAGGGTTCCTTCTAGTCAACAAAGATGTTAAAGGATCTAAGGCTCCGAAATATAATTGCAAGGCGACCGCAGGATCTACCGCAAAGTGACGAGTCACATTCGTGTATAGTTTTTGGAACCTCTGATTGAATGTTCGTATGGGTTCATTGGGTAATATTTTGCATGATACGAACAAATTGTAGATTATGGAGGGATCCAATAACATTCTAAATTGGCTTATGAAGGCGGTTTCTAATTGGGCCCATGAAGTGATGGACCCTGTTGGCAGATTTTGATACCATTCATTGGCCGTGGGGTCTAGACTAGCAGGGAAAACTCGGCAAGCAACATCCTCGTGAGTAACCCCTTGCCTAAACATGTAATCTTTGTAGATTTGGACATGATCTTCTACTGTTGTGGGACCATCATGAATGAATTTGGGTAATCCCCTTTCAATGTTTCTAGGCAAGTCGTGGACTGCCCCGGGAATATCTAAAGGGGAACTTTGAGCACCATACCAAAGGGCAGGTGGTTGTTGTTGTTGTTGTTGGGCCATGTTATTCAAAGGTGTTAACCCTGTGGGAACAATGGAACCGCTTGGAACTGTGGAGACAGATACACCTGGTGTTATTGTCGCACTTGAAATTAAGGGCTCAGGCCCGCTAGATGTACTTGAGTCTAAAGAAATCCCTAACTCAAGTATACTGGGTGGTATTTCGATCTCTAATGTTTTGTTTTTCGGCCTCCTAGCAGTGGGAGAAAGGCTTTGGAAGATAGTTTCCCTCGTGGTTTTGGACCTTGTAGCTATGTACTCAGGTTGGGCCAGCTTGGAAACTCTAGAACTCTAAAAGATTTCTCTCAACTCACTTGCCAAATAAAATGTCTAAATGTTATACCTGCAAGCACAATAGGTGGAAACAAAACTACCCACGTTAATTGTTAGAACAAATCAAAATTACAAAGCAATAAAGAAGGCCCTCCTTCTAGCGCCAAAATGTTGAGTGAATATTTTGTCTCACAACAAAATGACCACACAACTAGAGTTTCTGACAGGAAACTCTTTCTTGCAAAGAAAATCTATTATTCTAATTTCTCCAAGTTTCTTGTGAACAAACCTTTATATGCATATAACCAATTAAAACTTAATGCACATAAAAGGATATAATCTGGAATAACTTATTTCTGCAAGTAATTGTTAACAAGGGGCCTTTAATGATTCACAAGCAAACTTTGTAACCCTAATCTGTTAAAATAACCTAACCGTGTACAACAAAAGAAAGAACAAAGTCCCTTTCTTCTTTTATACTCTTGACATTAATGAAACCCTCCCGAGAATAAATTAGCAACACTTTTATCTTTGGCTTAAAGAAAGATTATAAATGAGAAAATGTGTGGTATAGGCCACTTCATTTTAAATTCTGCGCCTTTAGCATGAGGTTCATTTTACAGTTAGTTGGTTCATTTTATCTTTACTTTAATTATTCTGCTATTTCTAAGTTAGCTTTTGGAGTTAGAACATGTATTCTGGAATGCACCAGAATGCGTGTGTGCCAAACTTTGAATGAAACAAATGTGAAAACAAAATTAAACCCTAACAAAATATTCTTTATGAGAATCAGCTGGAAAACAAAAATAGGACGTTAATCTGGTTAGCAATCTCCTCCCTGCAAAACCCCAAGTTAAGAGATGAAGTTCTAAAACAACCCGACCGAGCAGACCTGCACTAACACACAGTCCAATCAGATCAGATGCAAGACTCTAAGGAAAGAAAATAATTGCATCATTCTGTCATTCACCTATCGTAACCCATCTCATGGCGTAAACGAATAGATACAAGAGAAAATGATGCAAAGAAAAGATTAACAAAGAAAACAGTAGTCTTAGCTTCAATCTCCTTTTGGTTTTGCACACAAAAGTCACTCCTGCCAAATAACTCCTTTATTTCAACAAATAATGCTTTTTTTTTACAATTTCCAGCCCCTATATCCACATTCACTTCGGCTTTTAAACCTTCTGTTGCGGCCCTTGGTTGCTCTGCGACGCTTCGTTTCACTGCCCAAGACGCTTCGTTTCATTTCCCGCTTTTGGGTGTTTTTACCTTTCGCTTGAATTTGTAACGTTTGATCTTCTCGACTGTTGTAACTGTCGATCCGTAGCGTTACAATGATCCTCCTGCCTTTGCGCCACGTGTTCAGCGTTTCCTGTAATTTCGTAATGGTTCCTCAAAAATCATGACCAAAAATAGTATGCAGCCTTGCTCCTTTGGTTTCACAACGAAAACGTGACATGTCACGAAATCGTGACATGTCGCGATATCGTGACGCTTTTGCTCTCCGTACGCTTCGACCGCACCCTATCGCGAAATCGTGACCATTTTCTCCTTCGGGCCATCTCGCCGCAACCTGTCGTGAAATCGCTACCATTTTCATCATCCGTACACTTTGCCAAAACACGTCGCGAAATCGCTACCGTTTCTCTGTTTCGGGCATGGTCTTCAATTTTTGTCGTGATTTCGCGACGTCTTCTCCTAGCTGGAACGCTTCGCCAAAAGTTGCACGAAATCGCTACCGTTTTGATACTTAAGATTTTTTATCCACTTGCACCACAAAAACGTGACACGTCATGATTTCGTGACGCCTTTCGAGCTATGCACCTTTGTCTTCGTTTTGTCGCGACTATTCTACCTTGTGCCTCCTGCCCGCTTTCAAGCCGCGAAAATCAAACACATTGTGATTTCACGATGTTTTCGCCCACCTGCTGCCGTTGACCATGTTGACCGTGATTTTGTGACACGTCGCGATATCGCGACACTTTTCTTTTTTCAGCAACGACGGAGCGACATGTCACGATTTGGCGATGTGTCACGATTTCGCGACATGTCGCGATTTCGCGACACTTTCTACACTTGTGCATTCTGCCCCTTTTCTTCATTTTTAGTATCTGGGTCACTAAGATTTTCTCTGAAAACCTACAGAAAAGGTGGGTCCCCAATTTTGGGGTGTGTTGTGGATTAGCCACAACACTATGGCTAGATGGTTTTGGAGATATGGTTTCAACAGTTGCAGTTATACCATGTTGCTTCTTTCTTAGACTCCTTCTCAGAGGAGGAGGTGAAGGTGGTTGTGTTTGTGTCTCACATTTTGTTTCTTCTACTTCAGCCAGCTCCTCTGCAACAGAGTTTTTTTGTAGCCTTGTGGACCTCCTTAGCTGTTGTATACCTGTCTCTCCACCAGCTTGCCCTATTCCTATGGTTGTTCTTCCTGTAGGCTTCATTGAAAAATTAGAATCAAGTTCTTCTTCCTCTGATGAAACTGCTACTTCAACTAGAGACCCAATATCCATAAAATATGAGGGTTCTGACTATGCAGATGCATGAGCAACAATTTTTGTAACTTCATCACAAAATGTGACCTTCTTGGTTTTTGGCTGCTCTACAGGTCTAGACTCAACTTTCCTCTTCCTTTGTGCTCTGGTCTTGGTAGTTGGTGGACCTTGGGGAGATGAAGGGGTAACCCTATCATCTACATTGTCTTCAGGGGTCTTTGCCCTACCTGCAACTTCATCAACACTATTTTCAAGGGTCTTTGTCCTACCTGCAACTTCTTTCTCTACTTGTTCTGGCTTATTTTTAGCAAAAATCTGTTCCAACTGTAGTTTTTACATTTTTTTTTCAACTGCACTTAATTTTTTTTTAGCTTGCTATTTTGAAACCAACTGCATTTTTTCAGCAATTCTATGATTCTACATGTTGTGAAGCACTTTACCTGTGATGTTTCAAAACTTTACTTGCAACTCTATTTTTATGTTGTCAGACTAAACTTTTTATGTGACCAAGGGTAGGATAGGGTGCTTCTTGACATGTTTAGTAGGATTTTCATATTTTTTTGCCAAATTTATAAATAGTTTTTGCCAAATACTTAATTATCATACATCACATGCTAAATGCCTACTATGACTAAAATGCAAGAAACACATACCTTACTGTCCTGAAAATTTATCATACACCTTACAAATTGTTGCTTTCGATGATTGTTAGCAGATTATCTGAAACCAAAAAAATAGAACACATGTGTAGTAGGTGAGATTTGTACAATGATGGATATAGATAAAAAGGCAAACATGCCAAAAACTGGTTTTCATGTAAGCCTTAATTCAATAGCACCTTCAAAAAGGTTTTCACTATTGAATTATTCATTTTTTCATCTTTTTTTCATTTTTTTCATCTCTTTTTTTATTAGAAGAGGCTGCCATTTCTGGTTTTCAACCAACTTCTACTTTTTTTCTTTGTTTTTTTTAGGTGCTTCAATGAGAGAGAATGTCTCTCATTTTTATTTGGATAAGAACAATCCTTATTTTACAAAAACACATCTATTTTTCTGCAAGAAAACAACAACAATGAAGCATCAACCTTTCTTTTCATATGAGCAATAAGAATCTTCTCATGTCATCATTTCCTCCTTATTGCTAAAAATGAAGTATTGACTTCATTATTTCTCCTCCTTGCTAAAATTGATGCATGTCCTCACACATCCTCATTTTGTGGGACATGATTTATGCTACAACTCTTTTTTTCTCTTTTTCTCTCTTTTTTTTTCTTTTTTTTTCTCTCTTTTTCTTTTTTATTTCTTTTTTCTTCTTCTTTTTTCTTTCTTTTTCTCTTTTTCATGATTCAAAGATATGATCATTCGAAATCTCTATCAGAAGAGGAAGCCTCTTCTATCATATGCAAGTTTGACTATGAGAAATATCGAGCAAATTCCACCTTTGTTAGTGGCTTATGATACCATCGTAAATGATGTTCATTCACCACTAATGTCCTCCTTGAATCATCAATCGAAGAAAGTTGAACTCCATTCTCAAACACTTTTGGTTCATCCTGGCTGCTCCTAATGTGATCATCATGCCACATTTTCCATTATTTTTGAATGAACTCTATTTGGTGAAGTACCTCCAACCAAAGTTCATCCAATGCATTCAACTACAAAATTCTCTTGTTTTGTACCTACAACAACTCAATGCCAACTTCTAAAGATGTATGAAGTGTTAGTAAAGCATTAGGATGTTGGATCAATGCATTAAACAATTTTACTTCCTGGTCATTAGTCAACCAACTACTGATATTCAAAGGTGTTTTGGTTGTGTTTCAATTTGTTTTGTACCAGGATGTATTGAATTGATTCTTTGAAAATTATGCATTAATGAATTAAGAGAGCAATGGTGTGGTAGAAGAGAATGGAATATTTGTGTATCTTTATCAAAAATAATTCTTGAAGGAATTAAATTTGATAGATGGAAATGAAAATATGAGAGAAGATGATGATGTCATCCATGTGGTAAATGAAAGGAACTATCTTGTATTGGAATGGGTGATAAATGTTTAAGTTCTTGTTCTTCATTCCATAGTAATTGTTGGACAGTAATTGGTTCATATTTAAGCTCTGAATCATGCAATTTGTTGATTAGAACATTTTCATCAAACATAAACCTTTTGGATGAATCCAACTCTTCTACATTATCCTTTACAACTATGGAGGCCAAAGTTGAAATGTTCTTTTCATTTTCCTTATATGTTTCAAGAAACCATGGGCTTCCTAGATAATCATACTTAGGTGGAGTAAGTTTTCCTGCAAGCAAGTCTACTAATTTTCCACCTACTTGTATGGTTTTAGGATATATTTTCTTCTTTTTCTTGGTTTGTTAAAACACATTTCCTGAACAATCTTATTAATGATTGGTACATCTTTAATAGCTTGTAGTAAAGGGATTGTAACATATAAATATTTTAATTCTTTTACCACATCTAAGTTTGAAGATGTTATTTTTGATATCTCAAATTGTTCAAGATATGATACTTTCTTCATTAAATCATTTTGAGAGAGGTTTTCTTTTTCTTTTTGATGTTCTTTTTGTTGTTTCAATGTAGATGGGTTTTCATGTTTCTTTTCTTCAGGTCCCATTTCTACATTGATAAGTGGAATAGGTTCAAGAAGTGGTTTTCTTGAACACAATTGAGTGTTGTCACAATCACTAACATTTATTATGGCTATATTTTTTGATTCAGCCATAAAGATAGGGGTTGCCTATTTAACATTATTTGGATTGGCCATAGGTTGAACTGAAAGTGGAGGTTGTTTTGCTTGTTGTTGTTGTACCCATTGTTGTCCCTACATTTTTGGTTGCAACCATGGTGGATGTTGTTGATTTGATTGTTGATTCATCCATCTAGGTTGAGACCACTCTTGGGAATATGCCCATGGTGGTTGACTCCAATGTTGTTGAAGTGGACCTGAAGTAGACCATGGCATATACCAAGGATTATTTCCCCAATTTTTAGGAAATTGAGAAGCATTTTGATATGGAAATTTAAGAAAATTACCCCCTTGTCTTTGTCCTATAAAATTGAGTTCTTTCATAGGTTGAGACTATTTTTCAAAGATACTTTTGAGTCCTGGTAACAAATCACATTGATCTGTGGGGTGTCCTTTTTCACAAATGCTACATGTAGCAGATATAAATATTTTGTTCAAAGGACATTCATGAAGAGAGTGCTTCTTCTTACATCTTGAACAATAGATGGCTAAAGATTCAGTGGATTCATTCTTTGTGTTCATTTCATCTAATGTTGTGTCAAGATGTTCTAAAATATCAACTTTTAGATTAGCAAACTCTTTCATGAATTCTTTCAAAGCATTTGTGTTATTACCAATTTTGTGTTTTCTATGCCTTGAATGGGAATAATTTTTATAAAGTTCAATGATTTCCTGAAATTCAAGTGTATTTGCATCTCCTCTTCCCATAATATCCAATACATCTCTTGATTCATCTTGTAGTCCTCTCAAGAATATAGCTTTACTTAATTCTATTTCAACACCTCCACATCTCTTATGAACAAAAGAAAATCTGTCTAGATAGTCTTCTAAAATTTCATCTTCCTCTTGTTTCATTCTAAGCAATTCATCATTTTGATTCTTGACTTGACAATATTCTTGGTATCTCTCCAAAAATATATTTTCCATCTCATCCCAAGTTCGAATTGAATCAGGTGCTAAGGTGATAAACCATCGTAGGGTTGATTCTTTAAGAGTGGAAGGAAATAATTTGAGCTTTTGATTGTCATTAGTGTAATCATGAGCTTGACATACAATCTTAAACTCAAATAAAAATATATCAGGATCTTCAGATGTAACTCCCTTGAAAGTTGGTAACACAAAAGGTGAAATGACTTTCATGGGAGAGTTTTGATTAGGATCTAATTGAATGGGGTTTTGAAAAGTTCTAGTAGGTGTACTAGATGCACTAGGGTGGAGCACATTACTAGCTCTTCCTGGATTCTCTTGTGAGCCTACCATTATGGGTTCCCAACAACAATTATAAATCCTATTAAATTATCCTGATTGTATGGATTTGTCAAAAGAAGGTGGTGTTGAACTACTGATTTTTCCTCTTTGTAATGATTTCTCAAAGAATCCTACACTTCTTGAAGTAGATGATTGTGATTCTTTGAAAATTCCAACATTTTTGGGAATCATAAATTCAGACAACTTTGGCATAGTTTCAACCTCTTGTTGTGAAATTTTTCTTCCTATGGTTTCTAAAATTTTGCTATGCTTGTGTTTCTAACTTTTTGAATTGCAACTATCAGTTTCACAACTATGTTTCATGCAAGTTGCTCTATTTCAAGATTTTACTCTAAAGTTCACAACTTAGCATAACCAACAATTGTTTGACTATTTTATCTCCTAACAACACCTATGTTCCCCGAAAATGGTGCCAAAAATTATGAGTGTCATTATTATCATCATTTAATTTTCAATATTTATCAAATCCAAGGCGATGTCCAAGGTTATCTACGATAGAAGGTTTTGGCAAGTTACAATTTAAGCAATTAGTTCACAAGATTTATTCGGTGAAACAGATGTTTGTTTAGCCTTTTTAATGTCACACTAAACCTAATTTGCATAAATTGAAACTAAATTAAATTGCAAAATTGAAAACTACTTCTAAGACATAAAATTGACAATTAACTACAGTTGTAGGAAATTGAAATTGCAGAATTGAAACTTGCTAAAAATAGAATCTATTTTACACTTGCTAATTTGAAATAACATAAATGGAAAAATTCTTTAATTGAAATTAACTAAATTTAAACCATGCTAAATTGAATCTTGCTAAGCTATCAGAAAAACTGTCACAAAAACTATCAAAAAATGTTGCTGTAGAAAAGTTATCAGAAAAATATTGTTGAATTCAAAATGTAGAAAATAGGGAAATGGAAACACACAAATAGGGGTCAGATAACTACAAAAATTTCACATAAATCACACTTTAAAACATTTAGAAAACATTATACTAAAATAAGGGTTAATTCTACTTAAACAATCTTTAAGCAAGAATTTGACAAGAAATTGCTGCAACAAGAAATTATCAAAAAACCTACTAAATTAGCTCCTTCCTCTAGGCCTGAGAGTGGGCCCTTGCTCTCCAATACAAAATAAGGTAAAAACACTCTAAAAACTAGAAACTAATCACTCATAAGCTCACAATTTAACACATGGAAGATAAACTACACTTTATTCAAAACTATCAATTCAAATTACAACGGTCACAAATCTACTTTAGCACTTTCTAACTCTTTCCTACTTTTTATTGACTAACTCAACCAATAGAGGAGTAGTATTATTTATACTAGATATTACACTTGTACTTGCATTTACAAATTCAACTTCCTCATCGTTCATGTGTGATTTATTTATTTGGCTGCAACAGACTCAGTCTATTTTAGGACAAAATCTGTTGTAGTAGTTGTCCATACATTTGTTCATGCTTCCAATCCAATGGGAGAGGGGTGGGAATGTTTGGAATATATATTTTACACCTGTCATCACATCCATATATCTCATTCCTTGCAAATTGGGTGCAGTTGTGTCCATTTCTATCGAAACAGTTTTTTTTTGCCCTTCATTTCGGAGAGCTCCGAAATATAAGGTAGAACAGTAGGAGTGTATTATTGCCATAATTTAGATTGAGTGGGAGCACTTCCAAATGTGAAATTAGTATTTTATTGTCATTTTAGACATATTCCAACCATTCACACTTGCCTCCTTTGACCTGGTCTATGACTTCCTTTAAAGTTGCACAAAACTGGTTTTTGTATGTTGTTTATAGTTGTTCCTGCATTTTCTCCTTTGTGTCTTGTTGCTCTCATTTGGACCACGTGGGAATGCATCTAGGTGGCTCAAATTTCTTCATTGGTCTCTGTGAACATATTTCATCCACTTTTACTTGCTCTTGTTGACTGGTTCAATGCTTCCCTTTAATATGCTAGCTGGCTGGAATTTGTATGCTGCACAAAATTTGTCAATGCCCTGTTTTTATAGTAGAGACTATTTTTGGTGCCAAATCAACTTGACAACTTGGTTTTGAAATGGGATGACACTTCAAATATGCTTGAGTTATCCATAAACCATAACATGCTTATTTTATTTATTTTTCTATGCTACTTTTACCAACAAAAATCATGCAAAAACAATCATAAAATGCTGAAAATAGTCAAAAATAGGGGTACAGTGTTCTACACATTAAATCATGCAAACACAATAAAAATAATATATTCTAATCAAATATTTGGCATAAAACTATATTATGTATTAATTTATGGCAGTATTTTAGTGTTCAAAACATGACAAAAATGAGGTATTTTTAGGCCTCATCAAGCATCTTCTTTTCATGTCATTAAATACTACTTCATGGTTGTAACCCATCCTTCACTCATAATAGGGTTATTTAGTTACTTTTTATCCTTATTTTAAAGTGCATACCATCCTTTTCTACCTATTTTGATGGATTTTTTAGTCACTTCTCCATATCATTTATCTATTGTAGGTTCTTTCCCTTTATCGATACTCTCATCTTTGTCATTTTGTGTTCCTCCATTCCCCTTTTGAGGTATACCTATATCATTTGTATTTAATAGGTCCCTTATCCTTTAAGTGCAAAGGTGGACTATCCCTTCTAAGGACAATTGTACCTTTTCCCATTTGAGTTTTCTCTTTGATTGGTTTTTCTTTAGAAGCTTTCCTCTTACCTTTGGTTTTAATAATTTGTTGATTGGTTCATATAGCATTGTCTAAAAATACTAATTCTTCATTTAGCTCTATAGTGATAAATTTTTCTATGATTGCATTGTTGGAATTGGGGAGGGTAGGTGCTAGTTGTGGAGCCTGGGTTGTTGGTATATAGTCATATTTACTATGTGGACCATTTGACCTATAATGATAGCCTACTAAGCTTGATATTATTGATTATACTAAATAGTCTAAGAATATCTAATGACTCCAATGGACTATATGGGGTCATGCCTAGTAGTATAAGGAAGATGCCATGTTGATTCCATCTTTTTATTGTTGTTGACCATGTGATTGCTAGTATGAATTATTCCTTGATTAGTGCCTTGTTGATGTGCTTGAGATTTTTTTAGATATAGTGTCTTTTGGGGATGCTAATTAGAATATTGTTGCTACTATTGATTTGCAACATTATTTTGATTCACCAAATTTTTGATCACCTTCATTATTTCAGTCATTGCAAAATAATTGTTGGAATCATTGACTAAGTGTTGAGGTGTGATTTTGTCAGGTTACAAAAACCACTCAACAACTTAGAATTTAAAATTCTCTCTTGCAAAGAAACTAACTTCTCCAAGGTTCTCACTTAATATTTTAATGTGTCATACATATGTGCATAAATAAGTGCTTGAATAGTCTCAATGGTTTGCAAGTACTGTTAACAAGGGGCCTAGAAATCAGGTAATTAATTTGGAACTCATCATGAATTAAGTGTATTTTCGCCAATTCTCTCTCTAAATGATAATAGATAAATTTGTCTTATAATTTTAATAAATTGTGCAAATCTACTATATCATCTCAAAACAACATCTCATTTAAAATGCTTCAAATAATTTAACTCACATGTTTAATCTAGCATTTAAATTAATATAAAATTTCAATTACTTTAATAAAATCAAAGTATGTGAAATTCAAATGAAATATAAACCTTGATTATAAATATTCACCTTTTAAAATATAAGGTTTAATTCATGAAAATATTTTATTCATCCTAAATATAAAATCAACATTAAGAATATTTGAGAAAATGAATAAAATAAAAATGTTTAACCCCAAAATTAAAAGGTTTTTAAAACCTTATTAATCATAACTCATAGGGTTTAATGTAATGATTATCTATGAACTGTGAATTTTATGATTTGAAAATCAAGTTCATAAATGTGCTTTCTTATAATATTTGTATATTAAATATTTATGAAATAAAATATTTAATTACAAATATAATCCTCCAATGTAAGGTTTGAATCTTTAATTAAATAAAATTATATTTAAAGCATAAAGTCCAACCAAAATTTGATAAAATATATCAATTCCAATTCTTGACTTTATTGAATAAAATCCAGAATCAGAATACTCATTTATCTTTATAAATTTATTTATTTAAATATTAAAACAATTTAATATTTAAATAAATAAATTAGTAATAACCTAGTGTAAAATTTTATAAAAGAAATGAACTAGGTTATGTAAAAAAAATAATTAATATAAAATAAATGATCAAAGGTTTATGATGAGAAAATAATCCTCTGTCTCGAATAAATGCTACAAACAAATACCAATTATAGAAACTTAAACCAAATCACTGCTCACCAGTATTCACACAACGAAACAATGACATGATGCAATCTTCAATGGAATATTAATTATTTAAAAATTATATTAAATATTTCATTAATTTCAAATACAGACTATGCACATACTTGAATCCAAAATATTTAATATAAAATATTGATCTTACAATAAGCTTGATTTCTCTGCAATATGGACTTCTTTGTATCTTCTTCAAAACATAGCTTTCACTCCTTTCAAATTCCTTTCTCCTCCTTCTCTGCAAAAATTGTTTGAGCCTCTGTTTGGCTTTTCTTCCTCCTTTTATAGATTAGAAATTCATTATTTGAATTGGTTTGATCGGTTCTTTTTCTGTTCTCACAGTTTTAAAATGAATTTGAAACCCTAATATCTCTTAACAAAACCCTCGTCTTAATAATATAAAAGTTTCATATTATGTGACTTCAAATTAAGTCATATAAAACAATTATATTATTATCATTATTTAATTAGGCATATTCTTCTTGTTCCAAACATAACACTCCATATCATATTGAATTCTCATCATATGGTATCCTATTAATAAATTGGCAACATGACCTGAATATGTATAAAGCATCCTATTAAACCTCATTATAGAAACTGAGGGTGAATCAATATGAATAAGATGCTAGCCATTGAAATTATTGACACTATGTGCTAACAACGAAACCTTCACCACCCCATCCCCAAGAGTTACGATGTACAATATTATATATAGCATGTCCGCCTGTGCTAATTTTGGATGTTTGCAACCTTTCTTGCTGGGAACACTATCCATGATTAATCCGCTCCAAGATGTGAAATCTCGGCAAGATGTTTATACAACAATTGGCAGGCTTCCACTATGTCGAAACAAATTTAATTTGCTCGACATGATCAACCTTCACTATGGTCCATGGTGCCATCACACTTTCATTTGCTATGCAGCTCCCACTGATGCCACATATTCACCATGTTGGTAGTCAACTATGGCTCTTACATAAGCTCACTTCCATATCACCTTTATCACACAATCTCACCCATTTATTTTACTGCTTCAGGCTCTACACTATTCATCTACATTACTATGATTCCAAAACTTCGAGTTTAGCATTGTTTATCATCTTGTGAGCCTTTGTATGATTACAATTCACCCAAATTACCCATACCTCATCATCCAACAATGTTCCCATCATTATTTTGTGTGACTACTGATTTGAAACTAGCACTCGCCTATGTGATCTATAACCATTGCACCCACTTGTATTCAACTATATGATCCATAACTAGTGCACCCGCCTGACTACCTATCATGACAGTAAAATTTGAACACATGTAATCCTAAGCACCAGCTACGATGATGTCCTGGCGATTGCATTTTTTTGGCATGCAACGACTGTATTTTTTTGATATCTTGACAATTGTGTGCTTAACAATCCAATTACAGGGCTCTTTTAAAATGTTACACATAGATCTAGAATTGTGGGACCCACGTTAAATATCATGCATAGCCCCATGCTTATGGGACCCGCCTTGCCTAGTCAAGTGATCGTGGGGCCCATCTTGATGATCGTGCCATAAACTTTCTACATTTCATCTTTGTCTAACATGCAACTTCCATGCTCCTTTTGAGAACCTACATCACCATACCACATATTAATCACTTTGATAAATATGACACAAAATTACAAAAATAAAAACCTAAACACACCCTAAAACACCTAACCAAAATGAAAAATACAATGTATAACGAAAAGCCTTCATAACTAACACAACACATAATACATAACAATATAACAATAACAAACATAATTAACATATGACTGAAATGAAAAATAACAAAGTAACCAAAATGTTTATTACAAATGGTTGTTTAAACATTTATAAAAATAAAATCCAACCCTAAATACAACATACAAGAATCCTATGAAACAACTTGAAAACCTTTTACAAAACACAACCTATCAACACTCACAACAAACAATGACCATTTTCACATGACAATCATAAAATGACAATCAAAATATAAAGAATCCAAATAAACAAACATGACCACAAAAAATGACTATACGAGCACAACACAAGAATATTTAGATCACAAGGTGAATTTTTGACATTGAATCCCTCATTAAGGCGATTCACATTAAGATGAATATTCTTGATATTCAAATATTGACAACAATCAACAATAAGCGCAAGCAACAATTTGGAAAAATTATTCAAATTTCAAGTGGGTCCCCAAATTTTTGGGTCATTTTGAAGGAGTCACAACACTAAGTAGGATGGAGCAATGAAGACTAGAATTTATGGCTAGAAGGCTACAATTGATAAATTATTTTTACTAGGATGAGTAATGATGGATGGTGATGTAGAAAGATGAGCAAAAAAACTTGGTTGGGAATTAGAAATAGGTGAAATATTGGGTGTGGAGATAGGTATAATTGTATTCTAGGAAATATGGGATGCATAGGCATTTGGTAGAGTATGGGGTAATTTCTCAACTTTAATGAGAACATCTTCTCTTCTAGATACCTATTTGAATGTTGTATCTAGTATACAATTATTAACATTACAAACTATTAATTCTAAATCATATTATAAATATTTGATGTAATATGGCAATGCTTGTTCTTCATTATGGGATTGGTTTTAAGTTTCTAAAGAATCTAGTATTAAATTTTATATTATTTCTTGATGGGGTATTTGCATTGTATTTAATTAAAATAAAATTAACTAGTTCTCATGCTACCAAATCTATGCATAAATAGATCCCCTATTGACACCCAAATCATAACCAAATTATCTGGTAATCCCCTATACCATAAAGTAGTTTTATCATGAAGTAAGTAGATTAGTAAGTGTGTAATTATGTCCTCTTAGATCTGGTGAACTAATTTGAGAAAATGATTTGTTGAGATGATTTTATTTCATATTGTTCCCATTCCCATCAAAGGGGGTAGTGCTTTCATAGTTGTTAGGGGAATAAGAGAATAGACCACCAAATTTAGTAGTCCTTGGTAGGTCCAATAATAGAGTTGATTTTTTGGCCTAAGAGGGGATCTTGGAATGTTATGATGAGGAGGGGGTACATCACATAGTCATGAGGTGGGTACAAAGGTTGTGGAGGATAATAAAGTGAAGGATTCTAAGGCAACATATTCTAGTAAGCTCATTATTGGTTTGGAGGTGGTTGAATATTCTATTATGGAGGGTAATTTGGATTTATTTATGGAATTTATTGGTTTTTGGGAGGTGGACCTTACACATTTTACTAAGCTTGAATAGCTAGAGGTGGTGTTAATATTTGGGTATTCCTTGGGGTACATGTGACCCTATTCATCTAGTCATTACTTGCATATTTTGAGCAAGGTTCAAATTTAAGCTCGATGATCCTATGGGATATAAATATTGACTTGGAGGAATGTTGGACATATTTAATAAACTAGTTCTAGATAGGATTTGGATCAAAGGAGTACTTGTAGGAGTGATTTTTTGTATACTAAAAACTAGCAATAGGTTATTGCCATAAAAATGAATTACAAAGAGCTTGTTATTTATGAGATTAATCACATCAATCAGTATCCTATAAAGGGAATTAGTGTGATTCAAGGTAAGGGATATATTAGAGAAATTTTGGTTTTATATGACTAAAGAGTAACTCATTTATTGGCTCAAATATCCAATTTTATGGTGGCATGAAGCCTTGAGTAACTAAATTGACCATAGGGATTTTACTCTTTAATAGGAAAAAATTGGATATTGAAATCTCTTCAAACTTGTCCTCTAGCTGCACCCACGTGATGGTTTATTATTTTCTCTTTCCTTTTGCATTTATTCAATTAAATGCAATGATGTATTTTTTTTTTTTTTTTGAATTTACATGGTTGAATCGGTAGCCGCCACGAATTCGGGCAGGCTGTCTAGATTTTTATGGCCGCTATAGTATTCTGCGTTGTCCTCCCCAGAAGTCACCACATAGATCTTCGCACAGTTTGCCCCTATAACCACCATGCCACAATAATTTTAAACCTTTTACGCCGTTGAAAGCACCAGGAAAGGGACAAGCGTTTAGTCCGACGAGGCCCGAGATTTGAACCTTGGACCTCCACCCCCTTATGGGGTTTGGATGAACCAATTGGTCTACACCTCGGACCCAATGCAATGATGTATTGTTAGATACTATTACATTGTAATAGGTATTTGTATAAGTTGAGTAATCATTCAACAAATGGTTTATATGATCTAATCTAGGACAAAGATGTAACCATCATCATAGTCCATGTGAGCTAACCACATTTCATAAAATCCATGGATGTGGTATAGTATAAGAGTAGTTGCAAGTTTGTTATGCCTAAATAAGACATCCTATTTACTTTAAATACTTATTATTGTATAATAAAATGTATTCGATGCTTAAGTTCTAACATGTGGTATCAAATTAGGTAGAAGAAATAAATAATTTTCCTTCTAATCCTCTTCTAGATTTAGCATAGAGAAAGCTAACGTGCACTCTATTTGAGAAAAAAACCAATATTGAGATAAGAGGTTTCAAGGGTAAAATTACCCTATGTTAAATTATCACCATGAAGAGAAATTCCATGGTTGAATTGAAAAATTTTAGAGTGGAAAACCCTTGCCAAAGGAATATTTAAACAAGAAAAATGAAGTTATTGGAATATCCATAAAAGGATTGAATGAAGCTATTGAAAGCTCCATAAAATATTGAAAGAAGCAATTTGAAGATATTTTTTTAATTTACTAAGAAGTTTGAAGAATAATTGAAATAGCCTTTTGAAAATGTATTGAAATAAATTTAAAAAATATTTAAAATTAAAGGCTCATAGAGCCAATTGAAATTTTGAAAAGATAGTTGAAAACAAGACTGAAATTATAACCCATTAAATCCATTTGAAAGGCTTTCAAAAGAAATATTAAAAAGGCTAAAATATAGCCTATTAAAACTTTTTTGAGAAGTACAATTATCATAAGTCAAAATTTAAAAAGGCTCATTAACGTCATTATTGAAAAGGCATTAAAGAAATTGGAAAAGAGAAGTCTTATAAAGTTGAAGCTATTTTGTAGTATTATAATGTTCAAAGAAGAATGTGATAAGGTAGAGCCTCTTGAAGGGATTGCAAACCAAAAGCAAGAAGGAAAGCAACTAAAATTTTTCACAGGCATAGAGAAGCAAAGGAAAGAACCCTATGAAGAAATAAAACACTATAATATTAGGAAAAATACAAGGGAGAAAACAAATCCCATGAAGAGGTTAAATTGGCCTCTAAAGGAAAATCGAAAAGTTTATCAACTTCCTCAACCAACAACAAGTGCAAGCTACACATGATTGCTTTAGACAAAAATCCCATGTTCCAATAAAATTGTTATATATGCTTGGATATACCCTTTTTCAATAAAGTGCATTGGCAAAGATAAATTAAAGAAATTTTCCATTCAAAAAATATTGGACAAAGATGCTCAACAAGAATTGAGAGTGCCCAAGAAAAGGATGAGGCTCCTACTCAAAATAATAACATCAAAGAAGATATATAAAGTAGTGTGACACTAGCATAATGGATCTTGGATAAACTCCCACATATTAGATATCTTTCACATTGGTCAAAGACACTCAAAAAGCATTCAAAAAATTAAAAACATCCAGAGAAACTCAATAATGAACCTAAGAAATTTGATTAGGAGAAAGGAAATGAGAGATGTGTAGTCTAGTAAGCATACTAGAGAGAAGTGTAGTCCAAAAAGCACACTAGAGGGAGATGTAGTCCAATAATCACACCAGAAAGACATGTAGTCCGAGAATCACACCAAAGAGAAAAAAAAAACAACCCGTAAAGTATTAATATGAAAAAGAAACAAAGAACATTGAAAAAATTAATACAAACATCAATATTATACATGAAACATTAAGAGTTATCAAAGGTTTCAAAAAGGGCACTTGGGATTAAGTCGACACATCTTCCAAAAGTGCATGAGAATTTTTTGAAGTTGGTTAGATAATTGAAGAAGCATATTTTATATCACATATTGTGAGAAAGAAACAAAGGTATAAAGTTTTAAAAAAATTTCTTGTTTAAAAGAAGCTTATTATTCCTTTTAAAAATGCAATTGGATTTTTTTAATTAGATGTAAAAAGAATGGGTTTTGAAAGGGTACCAAAACCTTTTATATATTTACAACTAGGGAATGAAGAATAATCCCAAGTAGAAAAAAAACTAAAGATAAACCAAATATAGAACAAGACCTAACCAAAGAACCACAAGGAATAGAAAACAAGGCCTAGCCTAAGGGACCACAAGGAGCAGAAAACATAGAGAACAACAAGAATGAGAAAAAACCAGCAAACCTAGTCATTGACTTCAAATAGATCCATTTCCTACTCAGAGTTACTATTCTTAAAATACCTCATCATCCACGTGATTTTCTCAACATACACTGCATTCATTTTTACAGACTTGCTTAAGGATTTGAGGAGATCACTCCTTGTTTTCATCACATTCTCAAGATTTTGGGGGGGTCCTAGGCCATCAAATATTCTTTCCCTTTCCCAATAGGGGTTCTACCATTTTTCCTTGGTTTCTTTTAGATAATTGGGGTAAACTCCTTTGAACTCTTAGTCTCAGGGGTGACTTGCTTAGGATGCTCCTCAACCATTTTGGACCTTAAAAGGTCTTATAGTTCTCAATATTCACCATTGGATATTCTATAAGCTCTACCTTATCCTCTTCTAAAGCATTAATATATTATTCAATCAAGTGATCTAAGGAGGTTCGTATTGGAGTTTTGGGCTCCTTTTTGAATTCTTAGATGACTTTTCTTATGGATCCACTTCTTGATTTCTAAGCAAACCTATATTGTTCAAAGCCACTTTATCCCTATGCTTGGCCACATGTTCAAACAACAATTTCATAAGTCCTTAGTTGATAGGGTTGGAATAGTTGTCAGGTTGCACCTATGACACCATATTTTCCAAATATTTAAATAGAAATGTTGGTACATTCATAATTCTCTTCCATCATAGGTGATTTAATAAGGCAAAGTGGAAGCTTCACACAATTGTTTCTTGCTTATCCAAAGTGAAGTATTGCATCACCACCAATGCCACCCTATCCCATGGTGCCTTCAAATATTGACACATATATTCATTTTGACATTTCACTAGATGCTCTACTTTACATTTGAATTGCTTAAGCTCTTTTGTAAGGGAGTGCTTCTCCTTGTTGACACACTTGCCAACCATTAGGAGGCACAAGATCTCTAAATAAGGAAAATATAATTGGTGAAGTCCACCCTCTTTGCCTTAACTTTTCCTTCATCCCATGTGAATGCTACTTGCTTGGAAAGCTCAGGGTCGAAGCCATTGAACTTCATCAAGAAATTTAATAGCCCTTTTTTTCTCAATAATTCACCTCACTTCGTCATCCATAGATAGGGTAGTTGGCTCCACTCCCTTCAATTATTCATCCATACTTTTCGTATTTCTCCAACTACACCAACAATAGTTTTTGAAATGGTTCAAAATTTGGAGAGACTAAAAGAGCATGAGATAAATCCATGGCCACTTGCATATCAATTGGCCACCTCTTCCTAGAAGCTTCCCAAAATAATGATGATTCTACAACCCAAACACAATCTCTATCTTAATAATATTTTTGTCACCTCATCAAGTTAGAGTGTAATCTAACATGTAGGTATCTCCACCAATAATAAGTAAGAGAGAATATAACTTACATCAAGTAATTAGGAAGGTACTTGGAAAGATCATAATACTTGGGCAATGTGAGATTAAGAGGATTGTAGGGTAGATCTTGAGTCATCCTTCACATGATTTTGGACAATACTAAACCTCCTAAGAGCTTGCCACCTCATCTTAGGGCTATCACAATTAAGGATTGATAAATAAAATTTTAGGACTAGAGGGTAAAGGTAAGAATGTCTACCCTTGGTCCAAATAACCATGACATGGTGAGAAATTAGATTTGGAACTCTAGCAGATCTACTTTACGATGAAGGACATGTGAAAGTATGTAAGAAACATGTATTTATTCAAATTAGCATCCTTTTGAGCACCAAAATAATTTTCCATACCAAGAAAAGCTATCCACTTATGCACTAAACACTCAAACTTACTACTGACCTAGAAAGCAAGATCCACCATGGTCCAAAAGGCTTACCACATGAGCCAATGGTTCTCTTTAAATATACTAACACCAAAAGGATTTGAATTCATGCCACAATACATCATTAGGCTCAAAATTCTACAACAATTATTTCTAAGGAGGCCTATGCATGGGTAATAGGGCTTTGCTCAATAAAGTAACACTTTGAGGATCCAAAGACCCATCAAATAGAGACTAGTGATCCACCTATGCTCATTCGTTAAGGCCAAACACTCAAATTTATTGTTGATATAGAAAATAGGTATCCCCAAGTTGGACCAAAGACCTTACCACGTAAGCCAGCCAACCACCCTAAATATTTTACTGCCAAAAGGATTTGAGTTCAAATTGGTCCCATGATCCTCATACTTAATGAATCTTGTAGAACTAATCTAGATATATCCCTTACTACAAATAGGATCCTTATGACTAGACTAATTATAAATAATACTCCAAGAAAGTGGGGCATCTTCTGCTACTATAATGCACTCTAGGGGGTCCTAATAGCAGTCATAGTTGAAGATCTTCATTGGATGCACCATTATATTTCATCACTAAAATATTAAGGTTTTGAGGGAAATTTCCCCTCCAAATAGCGAATATTTCTTATTGAAACCCTATATTGGCTAAAGAGTCAACAACCATATTCCCTTCTCTAAAAAATGTATACATTGAACACTTTCAAAGATCCTGAGGATTCTTTTTGACTCTATCATTAAATTTTCTATATTCCAACTAAGAGTGTATAGATTAGGGAGAATGTTGATTATGTTTAATGAGTCCCCCTCAATTATTACCTTCTCATAATACAAATATTCAATCATGGTTAAACCTTGGAATAGGAATATAACCTCAACAAAGTGGCTTGATTGGATACCAAGATTCTTAGCAAAAGCTAGAATTATTTCACCATTATCATTTTTGTTCACTCCTCCATCCCCTACCATCCCTGGTTTCCATTTTGAAGCCCCATAAAAATTCAATTTTATCCATTAATACAACTCCTTTCATCGTCTTTTAGAGCTTCTTGAAGTAGGTATTACAATTTTGGTAGATTTAATGCTTCTAGCATGCTAATCTTGGTTGGCATTCTTTTAATTTCCTCTACAATGTTGAATTTAAACTTCATATAGGTGTCCTAACTTTGCATCATGAAGTTTTGATATTGCATCATGGATATAGCTTACCCTTAAATTGTGATGGGTATTTTAGTTAGATTTTTGCATCCATTTGAATTTGATCCTTCATTTATTAAATTCATTTTTGGTCGATCTATCAGTTATTTTTTTTAGGTTCCTTCCTTTTAGCTATCATCCTATATTTTTTGTTTTGTGCTTCTCTCTTACCCATCTAAGTTTTACCCATGTATTCCTTTTTTATGTTCTCCTTATCCTTATATTTTCCTTGTTGATTTGTAATAAGCCTTTTATTCTTTAATTGCAAATCCAACCTCCCTCTTCTAATGATTGTTGCATCTTTCCCATTTTTGACTTGCTTCTTAACTAGTTGTTCTTCAAAATATTTCCTCTTACCCCTAGTATCAACCCCTTGCTAATTAGTGCATATAGTATTGTCTTTGAATACTAATTCTTCATTTGAATTTATAGCACTAAAATTTTATAGGAATATGTTATTGTGATTGGGCAAGGTAGGCATTGATTACAGAGCTTGGGTTTGTTGGTACATGGATGGATTCATTTTGGGGACCATTTGGCCTATGATGGAAACCTACTAAGACTAAATAGTATAGGAATTTTAATGGCTCCAATGCATTTTATGGGATCATGGCTATCATTACAAGGAAGACACCATGTTGGATCTATCTTTGTATTAGTGTTAACCATGTGATTATGAGTTTAATTTTCTCTTTTATTACCACATCATAAAGACAGCTAATCTCTTATGAAGTACAAAATATTTTGGGGTTTCCAATTATTTGATTACCACCACTATTGTTTTTTAGCATTATTCTAATTCACCAATTTCTTGATCACCTTCAACATTCTGTTTATTCTAAATTGTTTTTGGACTTATTGCTCAAGTTGGATAGAGCAAGAAGGGATGGAAGTTATAATTGAAAGGCTACACTGGATTACGTATTTTTTCCAAAATGAATAATGATGTATGATGATGTAGAAGGATACATAAAAGAATTTTATTGGGGAATAGAAATATATGACATGTTGTACATGGAACTAGATATAGGCGTATTCTAGGAAATTTGGGCTATATAGACCATATGTGGAGTAAGGTGAATTTTTCCTACTAGAATGAGAACATCCTCTACTATAGCCACTTATTTTAAAGATGCAACTAGCATACATTTATTAACATTACAAACCATAAAAATTATGTCAAATTATAAACTATTGATGTAATAACATAATGCATATCTTTTATTTGAACTAACATTTTATGGGATTAAGCTCAAGGTCCTCAAGAATCTAGTATTAAAATCATGTATATTTTCTTGAGGATGACTTTGCATTGCATTTAATTGAAATAAAACAAAGTAACCATTTCCCATGCTATCAAATCTATGCATAAATGGTTCCACTATTGATGTCCAACTAGTAACTAAATTATCTAGTAATCCCCTATACCATAAAATAACTTTATCATGAAGAGTATATATTAGAAAATATACCATTATGTCCTCCTCCTATATGTGGTGAATTTATTTGACAAATTGACAATTTTTTGATATGATTAAGTGTTATCTTGTTTCTATTCCTATCAAAGGTAGGTAATGCTTTTATAGCTTATGGGAGAATAGGAGAAAATTCCACAAAATTTAGTGTTCCTTGGTAGGTCCAATTCAGAAGTTGATTTTATGGCCTAGGATGTGCTCTTGGATTGTTTTGTTAAGGAGGCTAACAATGTTCTTGTTGAATAGGGGGTATATTGCATAGTCATGATGCAAGCATGGAGGATAATAAGGTGGAGGTTACTAGGGTAGAAAATTCTAATAAACCCACTCTTGGTTTGGAGGTAGTTGACTATTTTATTATGATAGAGAATTTTTCAAGCATATCAAAAGTATTTACTAGTTTTGGGGAGGTTGACCTTGCATGTTTTATTGTGTTTGACTTTATAGAGAAGATATTAATTCCTAAGTGTTTTCGTGGGATACCTATGACTATATTTGTTGGATCATCACTTTTGTCTTTTGATCAAAGGATATATTTAAGCCTAATAACCCATATTGGGAGCTAACGATTGACCTAGAGGGATGCTAGATGTTTCTTATAAACTGGATCTATGTAGACTTTGAGTTGAATTAGTACTTTTATGAGGAACATTTTGCATACCAAAAGCTGATGGTGAGTTATTAGCATAGAATTGACTTGCAAAGATTTTTTTATTAATAAGGTTATTTACATCAATTTGTATCCCCTAAAGAGGGTTAGTGTGAGTCAAAGAAGGAGTTAAACTAGACCAAGTCTAGTTTGCTAAAGTGGATGAATAACTCATTTGTTGGATCAAGTAACCAATTTGTTGTCGAGATGTGATGTCTCACATTTAATTTGTCAATCCAAGTTAGATTTAAAGAACAAAAATCCCGTATAGATTATTCCCCAATTCTTAATCATTGACTTTATTCTGTTTTCTTAGTTTCATTTGCAGGAAATGAAAGTTTACAATAAAGGAAATTGAAATGAAATGATGCTTAATTTAAAGATGCAATTTATGACTAAGTCTATGTGTGTGGATCCACATATGATCTAATAATACAACAATTATTTAATATATTTTATAATTCTATCTTATGCAATTTTAATTAATTCTATGCTCTAAGACTTATTCTATATTCTAACTAATCCTACTATAATTTAGGAGGAAGAGAGCAAGGGACTGACTGTTTAGAGTGGGCCCTGCCTCTTATAGGTCAATGTTATTCTCTTCTCCTTTCTACTCTACTTTACTTCAGCAAATAATATTCATTTAAACTAACTTAATGCTATTTAATTCATATATGCAGGGAAATAAAATGGAAGTTACAGTAACAAGTGAAACATGAAGAAATTACAAGATACAGTTACCAAATTCATTGAAGAAAATATTGCTACTTTATTGCTTGACTTCAATCTTCATTCATACAATGTAAATGATAGATTATGCGAACAACAAACTATTCTATGGTAGAAAATATATATGGTAGACCTTTTCCAAGGTCTTTACATTGTAATATATAGCTTTTACATCACTCTTTCAATAGAAGTCTTCAACTTCTTTCCGTTACATATTGAACGGACTCAAATTAAATTCTAAAATTACATAACAAGATAATCTAATATTAAGATAACCTAAAAACTACTTTTGGACTTATTATAAATGAATTGTCCAAGTGGCATAATAATAGATACACGTAACAAAGACCTATAAATTACTAACAAAATACTAACAAAGTAAAATAACTCTTTTGTCCTTTTCTCAAGGAGGACAAAGTCATTACATTTAGATTACGTAAATCTTGAACAATTAACAAATTACATATTAATAATAAATTACATAACAAATATTGGATTATATTCCAAATACTAATGTCAACACAACAATGACCAGGTTGACTGTGCATTACACGTTATGTTGGCTGAGCTGTCAACATACATGGAAATTCCATCACGTCAAATAGATTTACAATCAACTATTTTCTGTAACACCTTTCTGTAATGCCTTTCCATAGATACTTTTCGTAGGTAGTATTCATAGGTGGTATCCATAGATGGTATCCATAGATAGATTTATGACCTATCTTCAATGTGCTTCCTCACCAGCTGGTTCATCTATGTTTGGCCTATATTCGACTGTAATATCTCCTGCAAGTACCTACAACTCATACCTATAAAAGCACAAAAATCTTGCACAATTTTACATGAAATTTCTAGTATATGTCACATATTATCCCATGGAGCAGATTTATCAAAAATAATGTAAATAATACAAATTACACATGACATTCATCAAAATCACATCCATAATCATCAGAGTTTGCATCTAAAAACTAGATAAAAATTGCATAATATAATCACATTTTAATGCTCATCATTTCCCCCAAACTGAAGGGAATGCATGTCCCCATGCATACAAAATCAGAGCTATAGAATATAATTAATAATAAATATGCAAGTCTATGATAAAAAATAGAAAATATTTAAATTTCAAGCTTGTTTGGATCTGATCCAAGAGGAAACCTAGGTTGGAATAGGAGGATCTATTGCTGGCATCTTCTCATGCTTCACCTTTTGCACTATTTACCTTGGTTCTGCCTTGGATTGGTGGCTTCTCAACAGCCACGATCTTCAAATATGAAACTTCTTCTAGTCCACCTCCTACATCCTTTGTGCCATGTGGTGATCCTTGCTTGACTGGTGGGGACAACTACCCTGTAGATGCAGTGACCTTGTTGATCACCTTCTCTACCTCAAGGGGAATATCTATCTCAACTGATGGCTCCAAATTTTGAGTGCTACGTGTAGGATACCTTTGAAACCTAAACTTGAATAAGGTGGGTGAGTTGTCCTCACCAAGTATCTTGGTCATATCAAAGTATTTACCAAAATACACTAACTTCTTCATTTTCTTCCCTGATGTGGAACTTTTATTTGGGGATGCACTAGTAATCATCGATTGAGACACTGGCTCAACTGGTTTGGTCACCCTTTCTACCACTATTTGCTTTAGGAGGTCAAACTTGGTGGTAAAGGCCCTCTTTACCAAGGTTGCATGCTCTAAAAATTCCCTCCTAAGGCCATCCAACTTGATTTACAATAAACTTTGTTGGGTTTGGATCTAGGCTAAGGTTTCAGTAGAAAGGTTTGAGGTAGGTGGGTTCATTTGATAGTTGGACATTTCTCCTTTTTTCTCATTTCTAGGGCTATATTCTTCATATCGAGGTTTTCTTGTAGGTGAAGGGGGCTTGGAGGTTTTAGTAGATTTGGTATAGGTAGGACCTCTTACGCATAGGAGACTCCTATTCCTCTTCTTCCTAACTATCATAATTAGGATCTCCTTTTAGATGTAGTGGCCTCACTAGACTCAGAGTCACTTGGTTTGGAAGACTGAACCGATAGGTTTACCTCCTCCACAACTTTATCCCATGCAATTTTAGTTTTGAAGGCTTTGTGTAGGACAAGTAGTTTTATAAGACCATGATGGGAGATTAAATGCAATTTGGGTTCGATCCTAGAATTTTTAGGTTGAAATCTGCCAACTACAACTTTTAAGGATTTATAGAGAAAATATGGGAGGTTAATGACACAATCCTCCCATTTAGGATATTTTAGGTTAAGCATCATTTTCAAATGGTATCCCCCACATATAGATAGTCTTCCTTCCACTATGAAGAATTTCATTAATATGGTGGTAGCCTCTTACCACTTCAAGGGAAGAGAAGAGGTTGCTACCCCCTTGATCCAACCTTCCCAATATCTAACAATAACATACTTTTCACCTAACCTATCGACCATATGATTGGATCCTTTATAGGTGGACTTATAGTATCTTTTATCAATTTCAAGCATATGCAAGACCTCAAAAATCAAGCTAGGGGTGACTTTGACTTTTATCCCTTCCATGTGGGTGACCATGGTTGTGGGGTCATAGTTCAAGATGAATTGTTTAGCCATGTACTAATCATGCCCTTGAAATTGTGTCAAGTCTTCCCACCATATCACCTATTAGAATAGTTTTTTTATTAAATCACTCGAGTTCTAGGTATTTACAGAATATGGCTCACTATGTTTGTGGAAAGTGGGTTTCAGCATAGTGATAGGGGAAAGGTAGATAGAGGAAAAAAATAATTTTGGACTGGTTTTTTTTTCTAGTTTGGCTTCATAGCTTTATGCTCAAATGATGATGTATAAAAACCCTATAGAAACAATTACACATGCATGCATACATTTATTATGCAAGAAAAACAATAATTATAAAAACATATGAGGAAATTATGCTTCAATTCACATAGGAAAAATATATATTTTGTTATAATTTGTTATATATGTCTCTGTGAGTTTTTAAATAATGTATCATAATAAAATTTTCAAATGAACTCATTATATTTAAAACCAATTTGGTAAATTTTCCCTGCAAAACATTCATTACATTTTTCTTTCAATTTTTTGAAGAATTAAAATACTTACAGTCCTGGTTTTTGCCTTTATTTTTTGGTTTTCTACCATCATCTGATCTTGTTGCTCTTGCTTTGATGTTTGACTGTAATTCTTTGCCTCATCGAAATCAAGACTACCACCAACTTTGACTTTATCCCATGCGCAACATTCTCTATTTGCATTCACAGTTGGATCATGTGAGGAATCGATCGATAGTCTACCTTAATTTTGTCCTAAAATGAATGGATTTTGATTTTTAGCTTTATATGTTTTTATTATGTTAATGGTTAAATTAACATGTTTAGATCAAAATTTGATCAATCCCATCTTGATCCACATATTTACTTCATTTATTTGTGCGCAGATGTTGGTAATTAACTTAGCCATAAGGTGGTAGTTTCTCCTAATAGTGTCATATGTTAACATAGCATGCTAAGACATCTACATTCATCCATAGTAAAAAGCTTATGCTAATCCATTGTGATCAACCATGGGGATTTTTAATTTAAATTTTAAATTTAATCATTTTTAAAAACCTTTGATTTAATTTTTCCTTTTAAATTATATTTAATGAGCTCACTTCATGATTTGCATCGATGGGTGATTTAAAATTTAATTAATTTTCCATGATATGCAATTTAAAACCTTTGCTCTCCTTGTGATTCACCCTTGATCATGATCATACATTGATATACCACCCATGTGTACTACTTTGTTAGATTGTATCGATCATCCTTGTGATTAAATATAATTTATTTAGCTTAAAACTATTTTATAAATTCCTCGTATACTATGATCATCGTGCTTCGATTTCATATTCGTATGAGGAGAATACTTTTTTGGATCCACCATGTTATCACTAATAGGTTAGCCCTTTTTCTAGTGATGTATGTTCATATTTCCTTTTCTTTTGAGTCCTCATTCTTGTAGTGCGCAATCAATAGCATGCATGGCATTTTTAAAGAATTCATATGTGCATCTATCATCCAAAAGTGTCCACATCATCTATTTATGACTTATGGATTACATTCTCATCAACTTCCAACCCATGCTCAACATCTTGAGTCCATTATGCATAGTTTTCAAGATCAACCCATGGTTTGACTTCCATACCACAACTCACAAGTTTGTGTGATTCAAATATTTGCATGAATTTTCCTTCATGCTAAAGCTTTCATTAATAAGGCCTGATTAATCACCTTACAACGTTTTATCCTGCCTTGACATGTGTCCTTAGCCATGCGTGAAACAAAAATCAATTATACACTTGGAAAATTTCATGAAATATCACCTATGGAAACACACTATAGAAAATGACTACAAAAATTAATTACAAAAACTAGTTACAGAAAACAAATATAGAAAATAACTACAGAAAACAAACTACAGAAAGTAACTACAGAAAATAAACTACAAAAAGTAACTACAAAAAATAACTATAAATACTAACTATAGAAATCTAATTACATAAACATAGGAATACTTTACCTGATTTCCTTCCATTTTTTTCTTTTTCTCCCCCAAACTATATTATAGAAATTATTGAATTAATCCTTTGCTTCTCCCCCCAAACTAAATTTTTGGCTATATAGCCAAAATAAGACTAAGAGAGAAATTTTAAGGTAATTTATAATAAATATATATATATATTATTTTTAATTTTTATATATATATATATATTAGGAATATGGGGGTTTTTACTTATTTATCAATCATTTATTTTTAAGCTAAGCCATCAAATAAGATTGTAAGCTAATAAATCTTCTTTAGAATGGAATTGTTTGTTCCCAATAGCAAAGATGTTATGCAAAATTATTGATGTCTTCCTTGAATTTTTAATAAAATATTCCATGGATTTCATAATAAATCTTTCTAATGTCCTGAAGAGATCAATTTCTTTGTTCTACTTCCCTTGGCATCATTGAGGAGTCCTTTGTGAGAGAAAAATCATAATGATCTTAAACAGATATCAATCAACAATACTTTGGTTTGCAGAAATAGGTCTCATCAATGGTTGGACATACTTAAACCTATTTTGGAAGAAGAAAGTAAGATAGTCATTCTGGTATCATTTTGTTTCATCATTTTATTGCCCATTTCTCTCACATACATATAGATATAATTTTAAGTTTTAGGGGTGCAGAGCTTTGGGGAGTCAGACTATATAACCATATGGATGGAAATGTAATCCTATCCTTACTACTTTATCCCTTTAAGTAAGAAGAGTTAAGGTTTTGGGGAATTGGACTACATAACCATCTAGATGGAAATGTAATCCTATCCTTACTACCCTCTCTTTTATTTGGGGAAGAAATTAGAACTTTGGGGATTCGGACTACATAACCATCTGGATGGAAATGTAATCCTATCCTTACTATCCTTTCCTTCCTTTTATTGCTTGTGGGCTCATATGAAACAAGGTCTTTTACTTCCTTGCTTTATTAATTTTGTGATACCATCATGACTATATAACCTCCTTTCTGTGGGGTGAAAATATGTCTTCCCACACCGAATCTGACTTCTTCCCTAAACCTGATATTGTGACTGAAAGGTGATGAATGATAAGATGAATAAAACATTGTATGATAGAACTCCATCATGAAATAAAGGAAGCATATTTTAAAGAACATTGAGTGATCTTCTCTAGTTTATTTTCAAGAAATATTATTAGTCCATAATAACCTTCTTTCATTGGTCAAGTAGTGTAAAGATTTTTGCCATCCATCTTATTTACTAGTACTTATACATCCAAACAAGAGGACTGATTAGACTACATTATTTTTAATGACTGCACTTATTTGTTTAATATATATTAGATTATAGAGCAACAAATTATTTAGTAGATAGTGTTTTGTTGCTTAAGATATAAAAGAGAAGTTCTTATTTAATAGAAGTTGATTGCATTTCAGAAATGCATTGCAAATCAACTTGTTGCTTAAGATGGTTTATAAACTCTTCTTTAGATAATGGCTTCCTATAGATCTTAAGCCTATGTCCATTAACTAATAATCTTCTTGTTGAATCATCAATAGGCTTAAGTTTAACTATACCATTCCCAAATATTTCTTCAATCTCATAGGGTCCAAGCCATCACGTCCTTAGCTTTCCTTGGAAATCTTGGTAGTGAGAGTCAAATAGCAAGGCCCAATATCCTGGTTGAAATGTTCATGGTACAATATGTTTATCATACCATTTTTTCTTTGTACTTGTGTTAGTTCAGTCTTGTGTAATACCTCTAGTCTTCTTTCATCTAGAATATTTAATTGTTCCAATCTAGCTTTTTGTGCTTGATCCAAATTCATATTAAGTTGTACCATTGTGCGAAGAGTTTCTATCTCAAATTCAATAGGCATGATAGCTTGCTTCCCATAGACCATCTCATAAGGTGATAGTCCTATGGTAGTTTTCCAAGTTGTATTATATGCCCATGTAGCTTCGTTCAATATTTCTACCCAATCAACCCTATTAATAGCTATAATTTTTGTTATAATCTTTTCAAGTTCTCTATTTGTAACTTCTACTTATCCATTAGCTTGAGGATGATATGGTGATGTTTTCCTATATTTTATTTGATATATTTTAACAAAATTTTCAATCACTTTGGAGAGAAATTGAGATCCATGGTCTAAAACTAATTCTCTAGGTGCTCCAAAGCATTGCATGATTTGTGTGTAAAGAAAATCAGCTACAGGCTCAGCTTGTGCTCATGGCAAGGCTTTCACTTCAGCCCACTTGGTGACATAATCTGTGCACACAAGTATATGTTTATTGCCTTTACTTGGAGGATCTATTGGCCCAACAAAATCAATTCCCCATTTCTCAAATGGTTCAAACATTATTTGTGGTACCAAAGGCATCTCCATGGTAGGTGTAGGTTTACTAGCCCTTTGACAAGCATCACATCTATCAACAAACATATGGGCATCCTTACGTATGGTAGGCCAAAAATAACCTGTTTGAAATATTTTACTAACTATTCTTTGGGTGGCATAATGACCTCCACAAGGTTCTTCATGTGCTTCCCGAATGATGTCATATACATCATCTTCTTGCACACATCTCCTAATTATATGGTCAGGGCAAGACTTAAACAAAACTCCATTAATCCATGTATAAGGGGCACTTTGATGAACTAACTTTCTATGCTCATACGGTGTGAAATTTTATGGTATTTTTCCTATTACCAAATAGTTTACAATATCAACATACCAAGGAGTAAAAATAGAAAGAGCAAACAAATGTTCATCTAGAAAATTATCAAGAATTAACTCATCATCATCAAATATATGCATACGAGACAAATGATCTGCAATGACATTATCTTTACCTACTTTATCTATAATTGTGATATTAAATTCTTGCAATAAGAGAAGCCATCTAACCACTCTTCCTCCTACTGTAGCTTTGTTCATTAAATATTTAATGGTAGAGTGATCAGTGTGAACAAATACTTCATACCCTATTATATAATGTTTGAACTTATTAATGGCATGAACTACAACTAAGAATTATTTTTCAGTAACTGTATAGTTAAGTTCTACCCCATGCAAATTTTTGCTCACATAATAGATAGCATAAGGTATTTTGTTCTCAATTTGTTGAAGTACTGCTCCTATTGCATAACCTGAAGCATCACAATGTATATGAAAGGGCAATTCCCAATTTGGCCCCCTTAAAATGGGAGCGGTAGTCAATTTATATTTTATAATTTCAAAGGCTTTTTGACATCCTTCTATCCAATTAAATTCACTTTCCTTTGTTAAGAGCTTAAGCATAGGAGAGGTAACTTTACTAAAATCCTTAATGAATCTATGATAATACCCTGCATGTCCCAAAAATCTTCTTACCTCAGTTTGTGTCTTTGGAGGTTGAAGGGATTGAATAACTTGGATCTTTGTAGGATCTACTTTAACACCTTCCTCAGATATATAATGCCCTAAGACAATTCCTCCTCTCATCATCATGAAACACTTTTCATGACTCAAGGAAATATTTTGTTCTTGGCATCTAACAAGAACTTTTTGTAAGCTCAACAAGGTTTCTTCAAAGGTGTTACCATAAACTATGAAGTCATCCATATAGACTTCTACACATTCATTAATTAAATCAACAAAAATAGCTAAAATAACCCTTTGAAAAGTAGTAGGTGCATTGCATAATCCAAAAGGTAAAACTTTGTAAGCATAGGTACCTATAGGACATGTGAAAGTTGTCTTTTCTTGATCTTCTTCTACTATTGAGACCTGATTGTACCCGCTAAAACCATCCAAAAAGCAAAAATATTTCTTTCTAGCCAAGGTATCAAGAACTTGATCAATAAAGGGTAAAGGAAAATAATCCTTCTTTGTTACCTTGTTTAGTTCCCTATAATCTACACAAATTCTCCATTTTCCATTCTTTTTGGGAACTATCACAAGTGGTGACACCCATTGGCTATCAAAAATTGGATATATAAATCTTGCATTCAATAGCTTAATAATTTCATCTTGAACTATATCTTTCATAGCTAGATTTAGTCTTCTTTGAGGTTGTCTTACTAGATGACAACCTTCTTGGATGAATATACGATGGGTACAAATATTTGGATGTATTCCTTTCATATCCTCATAGTTCCATGCAAATGTTGTTTGATGTTTTCTAAGTACATCTATCAATTGTGATTCTTGAATACTTGTAAGTGCATTATTAATGTTTAAAGTTTTTCTAGGTGTGATATCTATCTACTTGCAATTTTTAGTATTTGCATCTATTCCCATTATTTCATGTTCAAGAACATTTAATTGATAGTTATAAGGTACCAATTGATGAGATTGACTTGTACTTGCTTCATCATTAGACATGGAAAATTCAAGTGGACAACTAGTGTTTTGATCTTCCTCTTGATCATCTAATAGTAGTGATAGTGGTCCTTCAATATCTTGTTGTAAATGTTCACTTAATACATTGACTGATATAGTCTGAATATCATCCAAGTCATTAGGAAAATCATACCAAAGTTGCTTTGAAAAACCTTCATCTAATGTTGACTCAGGAAATAAGCTAAGATCTTTAGTGTGCTTACCATTGGAAATAGTCATATTTCTAGATCTACAACTAATGTAGGCATCAATTGTTGCAAGCCATGGGTATCCTAGAATCAAGGGATGTCCCCCTAACTTCTTATTTGGTTGTAAGACTACAAAGTCTATAGGATACTCCCATGAACTTACAGAAACTATAATATCCTCTAACTTTCCTTCTAGTTTAATGGTAGATCTATCTACAAGTTGAAGCACTATAGAGGTTGGTTGTAATTTGTGTACCCCTAAAGATTCTATTATTTCCTTGGTCATAACATTGATGGCAGCCCCTAAATCTACTAAGACATTATGCAAGGTTGTATTACCAATATGAACTGTGAGTATAGGTATTCCAGGATCTATATATTTTGGTAGTACCTTTCCTCCAATCATTATCTCAGATAATTATCCAATAACTTGGATGGTTTGAGATTCATTCTTATTTTTCCTTCCTAAATTTGTTGTGCACATACTCTTTATTAATTTAGAATAAATAGGAATATCCTTGATAGCTTGCAAAAGAGGAATTTTAATGGTAACATTTTCTAATTCTTGAAGGAAATTGAAAGTTAGCTTGGAGGGTTCTTTAGGTATTGCCAGTATTTCAAGAAATGGGATTTCCATTTCTTTCCTTTGAGGGATTTGGATCTCTTTTTGCTTTTCTAGAACATTTTCTAGTGAGGTTTCTACCTCATCTTCAGGTTTTTCATCTTTGTCTACTTTTTCAAACAAATTTTGGGTGGGTTCCTCAATTTTTGTGAAAGTCACTTTACTATTGTCCAACACCTTTCTAGACCTTAGATGGATCTGTTGGCAAGGTACCATAGATATTGAACATGTTTCATTAGTTTCATAGACTTGTTGAACTATTTTGTTGTTATTAGGATTAGGTATTGGTTGAGCTGGTAAGGGTGGTTGCTTAGGAGGGTTGTTCATATTATTTGGAGGTGGGAGAAGTCTATTTTGAGGCTGATTTTAAGGGCTTGTCCCCTAAATTGATTTTGAAATTTTTTTTTTGGGGTGGTCCTTGAGACCAGCTAGGTCCTCCTTGATTATATTGGTCATTCATATTCCAATTAGACATGTTTTGACCTGACATTCCTTGAGTCCATGGAGGTGGACTCCCATATGAGTTGGCCATAAATTGAGCCCATGGAGGTATATTCCATTCTTGATTATTTGGGTATGGGTTCCAATTTATCCAATTTGATGCATTTGACCACTGGTTAGGTCTTTGTTAGTTGGAATAACTAGAATTTGACCAATTAGATGGACCATTGAATGGGCCACTTCTTCTTTGGGCTACAAAATAAACATCTTCTACCTCCTCAACTTTAGGTTCTTTTATAGCAGATTTCATAGCTAAAATATACTTGTAATTTTTAGTACTATGATTCTTGTCACAAATTTTACAACTAGCAGAAATGTTGGAGATATTTGTGATGTTAAGGGGGCATTCTCTTAGATTGTGTCTTTTCCTACATCTATGACAATATATCTCCTCAATATCTTGCTCTTTTGGTTTCTTATCCATGAGGTCAAGAGATGTAGTTAATGTGCTTAACAAATCAGTCTTTAGGCTCTCCAACATGTTACCAATTTTTGCTCTTGTCACTCCTCCTCCTATGGATGAGTATTTGTTGTTCCTAAGAGGCTTATTCCTTGAATAGTTTCTGCAAAGATTCACAATCTCTTCAAATGCCATTAGATGAATATCTCCCTTAGCCATAAGGTTTAGTACATCAAGGACATCTTCTTTTAATCCTTTTAGAAAAAGCTCTTTTAAGATTTCTTCATCTAGATCAATATTCACTCTAGATCCTACAAACTAAAATCTTTCAAGATAATCTTCAAGGGATTCTTCTTCTCATTGGTTCATATGAAATAGCTCAACTTTCTTGTCCCTAAATCTATAGTAATCTTGATATCTTTCAAGGAATATATCTTTCAATCCATGATCTCCATCCCATCAGTTACAAACACTTTCACCTAGACCCATGAACCATCTTAAAGTTGCATCCTTAAGTGTAGAGGGAAATAGTCTTAGTTTTTGTTCATCAGTGGTATAAAAATAGGCTTGGCATACCACTTCAAACTCAAAAAGAAAAGCATCAGGGTCCTCATGTGGTTTCCCATGGAATGTAGGTAAAATAGCAATAGAGATCGGTTTTGGTTCTCTTGTTAGCCTATCTACTGGAGAAGAAATTGGAAAGGCAAAAGTTTTTCTTTACCTACTTCTTTGATTTTCTTCTACTTCTCCATGATCATTATTCCTTTGCCTACTCCCCCTTTGATTTCCATATACTTCCCCATGTTCACTAATATGGTCATCCATGACTGATTGAAGGAATTCTAAGATTGGACCTGGTATGGGTTCAAAAAAGATAGTTGATGGATCTATATGATTATCAAATTCAGGTTCTAGCAATAAAAATGTTTCAGGATTTTGATCTAGTAGAGTCAATGGTAGTTCAATTTGCTCTTTTGGAGAATCCTCAGTTACTGAAATCTCAGTCTCTTTTAATCTAGAAATATCAAGCTTTTCACTAGAGTTTTCCTCTTGTTTTTCTTTGTAGACTTTGATGAATCTTCCTTTTGAATCTCTAGGTCTACTCATAAATTTACAAAGATCTTAATTTTTGCAAAAAAATCATTCATTCCTCCTTAAACAGTTTATGGATATCATTAATTGGTTCTAACTATTTTAATAGTCATGTAACAAATTCAAAATATTTTTTCACAAGAAGAATCAGTTGAACAATAAAAGCTTATCTTTGAATTGAGATAGGACTTTCAAACTAACTCCTAATGTAAATCATGACACAACTCTCTGAAGTGTATAATTCTAGGTGCTTTATGATATCTTTTGTTATATTCTAGGCTCACTTCTCTATTTTCTATGTCTACTAAGAAATTATGGATAGCAAGGGAATCCTCGAAATAATGACCCCAAGGACATGTAGTTGAGTTTACACTTGCTCTCCTATCCCCTAGCCAACGTTCACAACTCCTCACAAGGTCAAGATAGGGTGAATGATAATCTAGCCCTAGAGCTTTAGCTATATCAATCCTCTTAATTTTATCCAACTCTTTTGACCTCTCCCTAATAATATCAAGGTGTTCCCACAGATAGTTCCACTCTTTCCTAGATGACCTATGTCTTTGTTCAAAAAGTAGGTTGATTTCTTGTTCTAGGAATAGTTTTCTGAGGTCTATTAATGTAGACTGAATAATGCAACTTTCCACCATTAGCAACTTTTACTTCTTATTTTTTTTTCAGTTTTTTATTTCTTTTTGTTTTTTTAGAAAAATGCAATTTTCAAAAATAAATCTTTTTCAAAACAATCTTACTACTATTAAGACTAGATCTGAAATACAACAGTCAATATTAACACAACAAGGGAAAGTAAAATTATTATTCTAAATTCCAAAAAAATACACAACCAATTTTATCAAAAGGAAAGTAAAGTGTTGTTGTTACTACTTGATTTTAAGGAACACTTTGGTATGATCTTTCACTACTACAAAAAAAAAAAACTTAAAACAAATTTGTCACACCTACTCCCTTTTTTACAAGTTAAAGAACCCAGACCTAAGTAGGTAACAATCAATTCAATGCTTGAAAGTAAATTTACTGAAAATAAAAATGCTAATAAAGGCTAACTAGAAAAGTAGTAAATTTGAACCTAAGAAAATGGAACCTGGAAGTATTGAGATGAAGACACTTGTTGGAACTCCTTGTGCCAACTTTGACCTGCATGCACGTTGGAACTTCTTGTGCCACTCACATAGGTAAGCCTCCCTCTCGATCCAATAGTCTCTGATAAAAAATTATGGCATTGTTCTCCTCGACAACGGTGCCAAAATATCGAGTTGTGATGTCTCACATTTAATTTGTCAATCCAGGTTAGATTTAAAGAACAAAAATCCCATATAGATTATTCCACAATTCTTAATCATTGACTTTATTCTATTTTCTTAGTTTCGTTTGCAGGAAATAAAAGTTTGCAATAAAGGAAATTGAAATGAAATGATGCTTAATTTAAAGATGCAATTTATGACTAAGTCTATGTGTGTGGATCCACGTATGATCTAATAATGCAATAATTATTTAATAGATTTTATAATTCTATCTTATGCAATTTAATTAATTCTATGCTCTAAGACTTATTCTATATTCTAACTAATCCTACTATAATTTAGGAGGAAGAGAGCAAGGGACTGACTGTTCAGAGTGGGCCCTGCCTCTTACAGGTCAGTGTTATTCTCTTCTCCTTTCTACTCTATTTTATTTTAGAAATTAATATTTCATTAAACTAACTTAATACTATTTAATTCATATGTGTAGGAAAATAAAATGGAAGTTACAAAAATAAGTAAATCATGAAGAAATTACAAGATACAATTACCAAATTCATTGAAGAAAATGTTGCTACTTTATTGCTTGACTTCAATCTTCATTCGTACAATGTAAATGATAGAATATATGGATAACAGACTATTCAGATGGTAGACAATTCATATAGTAGACCTTTTCCAAGGTCTTTACATTGTAATATATAGCTTTTACATCACTCTTTCAATAGAAGTCTTCAACTTCTTTCTGTTACATCTCGAATGGTTGAAGATTGAATTCTAATATTACATAACAAAATAATCTAATATTAAGATAACCTAAAAACTACTTTTGGACTTATTACAAACGGATTTGTCCAAGTGGCATAATAACAAATATACGTAACAAAGACCTATAACTTACTAACAAGATACTAACAAAGTAAAACAACTCTTTTGTCCTTTTCTCAAGGAGGACAAAGTAAAAAAAAAAATTGGGGAGAGGGTGTGCATTTAGCCAAATATGTGGTAAAAATCCTCATGTATGCAGATGATGTAATTCTTATGGCCAAAATAGCCAAAGATCTAGAATATCACCTTCAAGCTCTAGAACTCTTTTGTAAAGAATTTGGGATGCAGGTGAACACGAGAAAAACAAAAATTATGATTTTTCAGCAAAAAGGAAGAAGCAACAACTCGAATTTCAGTTTGCAGGAGAACCGCTTGATGTAGTAGTAGAATACAAATACCTAGGCATAGGCTTTCATGACAAACTTAATTGGAATACATGTAGGATGAAAAGAAATCAAAGTGGTTGGAGAGCACTATATGCACTTCAAAACAGGTGTAGGAATATCGAGTTGTGGGACTGGAAGACCACCAAGGTCTTATTTGGCCTGCTTGTTACACCGGTTCTGTTGCATGGTTGCGAGGTGTGGGCTAGTGGCACAACAAATGCAAAATGGAGGCAAATAGAAAGGATTCAAAAATATCTAATCACAAAATTTCTCAAAATTAAGGCCATAATCCCTTATGAAATTATTCTAGCTGAAACTGGAATGTTCCCTTTAGAAGCAATTGCTATGACCAAGCTGTTATATTACTTGAAAAAAATAGAAAACATGACAAATGATAGATGGCATAGGGCAGCTAGGGACGAAGAGTTGCATAGGCAAAATAATACATGGATGAAATAAAATTAGAAATGGCTGAGATGTTGGGAAATCAACATAAATGAATGCCCAAATGTCAACAAAGATATACAAAATTATGTGAATGAAAAGTTCAGAAGTGGAATGTGGAAAAATGCAAGCAAGAAAAGATAATATTATATTGCAAATTTTCCAACGTATGACCACAAGGAAAAAGCGTATATAGGCGCTAAAATCAAGTGGAAGGAAAACATACTCATTGCTCAGATAAGGACTAGCTCTCATAGGCTTAGATGTGAAACAGGGAGATGGACAACGCCCAAATAAAAATGGGAAGAAAGGATATGTACTCTATACAGCACAGGGGCAGTAGAGACAGAGGAACACTTCATCTATAAATTCCCGAGTTTTTCTGATATCAATGACAAATACAAAGAAACACTTGGGAACGAGTTTATGGTAGATTTATTTGAAGATAGTAAAATAAAAAAAGTTAGGGAATTGCTAACACAAATCAGCAGGAGAAGGAACAACCTTCTCAAAGATATTAAATATCATATGATATGATTTGAGTAATTGTACTTCCATATTTGAGGTCCCATAGACCATATTTGGGTCTCACGGACGTAATTAAAATATTTCATTTCATTTCATAAATCTCAAACAATTAAAAAATTATGCATTAATAATAAATTACATAATAATTGTTGAAATATATCCCAAATAATTATGTCAATGCAAAAATGACCAAGTTGACTGTGCATTATACATTATGTTGCGTGGAAATTCCATTGTATAAAATAGATTTACAATCAACTATTTTTGTAACAAATTTTTGTAATGCCTTTTCATAGATACTTTTCGTAGGTGGTATCCATAGTCAGCTTTTTTACCTGTCTTCAATGTGCTTCCTCACCAGTTGGTTCATTTGTGTTTGGTCTGTATTCAGTTGTAACATCTCCTACAAGCACCTGCAATTCATACTTGTAAAAGCACATAAATCTTGCACAATTTTACATGAAATTTCTAGTATATGTCACGTATTCTCCCATGGAGCAGATTTATTAGAAATAATGTAAATAATACAAATTACATATGACATTCATCCAAATCACATCCATAAACATCAGAGTTTGTATCTAAAAACCAGATAAAAACTGCATAATGTAATCATATTTTATTGTTCATCATTTATCATGGTGTATAGCCTTTACTATTTGGATTGGCCATGGGGATTTTACCTTATAATAGGGTGCGATTAGATATTGGAATCTCTTCACATTTATCCTCTTGATGCACCCATGTGATAGTTTGTTCCTTTCTTTTTCCTTTAGCATTTATTTTTATTGTATGTAATAATATTTATTTTTTGATGATCATTTCTAATTTTTGAGTCTTCAATCACATATTCATAAGCTTGCATGTGCATACCTCTACACAAATTTTTGGGGTCAAAATTGTAAAAATTCAAAAAAATTCCTATGGAGCAATTTGATCATAAAATTGGAGCAACCTGCTTGCAATTTTGGGATGATTCTATAGCAAAATATGATTTTGAAAAGTTTACATTTAGAGGACTTCACCTCAAAAATGTAGATGATTTGCTTTCTAATCTTATAAAATATTTGTAATAAGGTATCCAAGTGGATTACTCACAATGAATTATCCTTAAAAATAGAGTGAGTTGCCTTCCCATAAGGGAGGGAGGATGAAACTTGTTGTGGCCATTCCACAACTAGTCCCACATTTGGGGACCCACCTTAAAATTTTGGTTTTTGAGGAGTTTTAAGTGCTAATTTTGATAGATTCCATAGGTTAGCATTGGCTAATGTTTTCTTGTCTTACTAGTTTTGCTCGTGTTTTAGGTTAATAGGTTTTGTTTATTTTGATTAGTTTTACAGTTTTCCTTTATTATGATTTTCAATGAGTAAATTTTTTTGAAAGTAGTTATTTGATTGCTTTATAATATATATATATATATATATATATATATATATATATATATATATATATATATATATAATTCTAATAAATATATGTGTATATATGTTTATTATAATTATGAAAATAAAACATTTAAAAATAATATATTAATATATACATATATATTAATAAATAAATAATAAAAAAAGAAAATAAAATATTATATATATATATATATATATATATATATATAAAATATAATATTTGCATGGTGGTCAGATATTTTTTAGCTTTAAAATATTTAGTTTTAAAGTTTTAGAATTGTACCAAGGTGTTGTAGGTGAGTTGGAGAGGAGAGGACAATCCTCCAAGGGAGGTCCTAGGTTCGAATCTCCACCCTACCAAAAAGCTGAATTGGGTACCAAAAATCCAATTGATAATGTTGGTACGGGCAGGGCTGGGTGTGACCCCCGGGTGACTTTGACGGTGTAGAACTCCCTGTTCGTGGTCTCTTAGACCATTGCGGCCTCGCAAGGGGTTTTTTGCTTAAACAAAAAAAAAAGTTTTAGAATTTTTAGTTATGGTTGTAGTTTATGTATTTTGTTTTTTTTTTAAGTTTTTAGTTTTGTTAAGTTTAAAAGCTAATTTACATTTGTTTTTTTTATGCAGGTAGTCCATGTGACTTTACTGGAATATGGTGGCCCTTGATATTTGAAAAAGGTTCGCATTAAGATAATTAAAAGCAAATGAAGCCAAATACGGAATCAAAGCGGACAATTTAAAATGATTATTTGGAAATGAAACAAAACGATTTATGAAGACAAAAGGATGGAAGGCGAAAGAAAAGCGTTGGAAAGGTGAAACGAAGCATTGCTGAAAACTATAAATATGCTATTGAAACAAGGAAAAGGGGTTGGATTATTTTGGGAAGGCTAGATGTTGTTGGAATGGAGATGTAAAACAAAAATATTTTGGTGTTTTGATGCAAATATTGCAGGATTTCTGCACCTTTTTGAGAAAAATAAGAGGAGAATCATTTCTGAATGTTTTTGTGTTTAATGTCCATTTTTTTTCTCGGTTTTTAGATTTATAGGCAATGATTAATGCATTTCATGGTTGCATTGCTGAATATCTAGAAACAAAGGAGTCATTTTATTCCTTAGAAGCTTACATCTAACTTATTTCAGGATGTGCAAATGCAGTTCCGGTTAAGTTGGGTTACACTCAAAAAACTCTCACATCTCGGGTTTTGCATGATAGGGTAGCATAAAACTACCATTTTTTTATTTTCTAGATTTTCTACATTTTATTTCCATTTCTAGATTTTGTTTTTATTTTTATTTTCTAACTTTCATTTTGTAGATTTTTTTTTAATTTTCGGAGATTAAAATAAAAATCGAAAAAAAATCAAACTCCAAAAATAAATACATGGGTGTGAAGAATGAGATATAATATTTCATCCGAAATAAATTTGAACTCATTCTGAAGCCATTTCAATTTTATAAAAATTGTTAAAAATTGTTGTTTTATGCAGATTTTTATAATTTTGGAATTTTATTTTTTCACATTTTAAAAGCAAATTAGATTTTTCAGTTTTATATTTTTATTTGCAAGTATAAAAGAACTTCCCTTCATGAAAAATTCCATTTCATAAAATGGGGATGATTTTTAATGACATTCCATAAGCCATCATTTTTGGAGCAATAAATTTGCCTTTCTTTATGAAAATTCTGATTTCATTAAAGAGAGGTAATTTATACATTACATCAAAGGCTATTGTTTTAAAGCATTAAATTATTTATTCTTTATGAAAATTATGATTTCATTAAATAGGGATAATTTATGAGGACAGTTTGAGGCCATTATTTTAAGTGAATGAATTATCATCTCTTTATGAAAATTAATTTCATCAAAGAGGGATAATTTATTTATCATATCAAAGGCTACGTAGCTACAAAGTTGGTCATCTAAATTATTCCATATTGAGGTTTAAAGCAATATAAAAGGAATTCTTTCATCATTTGAAATTCATGTTTAGAGAGATTTTAATCTTTTATTTCATGCTTAAAGTAGGGTTTAATGCAAGATTAAAAAAAAAAAAAAAACTTGTTTAAAATCTACTTAATATAGGAAGATAAAATCTACCAAAACTCCTCCAAGATAAAAATAATTAAGGTACTACATCATGGTCATATGAGGGCCAATTCACATTTGCTTTTCTTTAAGTTTTATGAACAATCATTAATATAGCATGGTAAAATAAACCAACACATACCCCTTGTTAACAGTTACTTGCAATCACTAAGGTGTTCCTAGCACTTATTTGATATATCTTCATTGATATTACTAATACACATGTGCAATGCTTATATAGCAGAACCTTGGAGAAGTTTTGTTTTGACTTCTTTGCAAGAGAGGGTTTTGTGATCAAAATCGTAAGGTGAGTGTGGTTTTGCAATTGGACAAAATTACCACTCAACATTTTTGCGCTAGGAGGACTTGAATTGGTGTTATTTTATTTATGCTAAATTATTCATTGTTGTTTTACATGCTTTTGAATTGTTCATGCAATGAATAATATGATTTTGGTGTAACCTTGAGAGCTCTAAATTGCTAAATATTTCAAGTTATTTTGACTAGCATCTTTGGCCTCCTTTAGTACTCAACACTTTGGAAGATAGAGAGGCCTGAATTGATTTATTTTAGTGATGCTAAGTTGTTCATTTTACTTGAAATATTTATTTAAAGACATTGGTTTGTACTAACGAGCTTTTGTTTGCATATGATTACTTTCATTGATTTTAACATTCTCTATTTGATGATGTGTTAATGCTAATCTCTTTCTTACAAATTGGAGAATGTTCTTTGATGCCATGGTTTAATTGATGCATGTAGTTTGGTTGATGCTAACCATATTTTGGAAATATTTCTTATTGTGAGGTTGCTAACAAGTATTTGTTGTCATCATTGCTAATCACATCACAACTTAATCAAATGGCTATAAATGTTGGAAAGTGGTATGGGGTACATAGTAAGCCTTTGAAAATTAGTGGATATGCTCATGACTTACCCAAGAACATAAAGAAACGTTTGTGCAAGTTTAAACACAATGGCACAATATTAACCGAGGAGCACATTCAGTCCTATGTGGATATCCTACTTAGATGGAATGTCAAAAATGAGTATGTGGCTTGTAGATTGTTTCCTTGGATCCTAGATGATACGACATATGATTGGTATATCAATCTATCTATGAGCTCTATTATGTCCTGGGCCCAATTAGAAACTGCTTGTATCAATCAATTTAGGTTACCCATAGATCCTGCCACGATTTATTATCAATTTGCTTCTTACAGGAGGGAACCTAATGAGCCATTGAGAACATTCAATATGATATTTTGAAAGCTCTATGAAAGATTGATTGCTACCTTTACTATTATAGAGAGCACCGCTCTTCAAATATACTTTGGGGCATTGTATCCCTTGCTTGCCATGTTCACTAGGACAAATCCTTTGGTAACTACCCTTGCCTCGGCCTACACGGAAGCTATTACTATAGATCAACAATTGAGGCCATAAGGTTTTGGGATGGAACAATTATCTATGGTAGGAAAACTAGGGGCTTACAATCAATTCTCGATGATAAACCAAGCATGGGAACAATAAAATTCTATGTCAAACGCTTTGCCCTCTAATCAATTTTATCCTATCATACCCACTTATACTCCCACATGTGCTTATACGAGTACATATATCCATACAACCACTCAATTACGGTTAGAGAACCATTTGGTCACTCATGGAGCCATTGCAACAAGTGTTTAGGTTTTTCCTGTGAATGTCAATCCAACTAATCCTACTACTTCTACCACCCAACCCAAGGAGCTTGTATCGCAAATAAAATATTGAAAGAAGTTTGTTAAGAAGTTAGGTAGAGATATGGTTCCATTACAAAAATAAGCACATCAAAGTATGCTTCCAAATCATCCTAGAAAGCAAATTCATGATACTAATCTTAATAACATTTCATGTTATGCTCCTTCAGATGGTAGAAAAGGTCTATATGTGACCTACATTGAAGTAAATGCTTGTTCAAAATTTCTTGAAGATCTTGAATATTTTGGAGAAGAAATACTATGGATGGGTAACAATGAGTTGGAACCAAATGATCACCATTTTGTTTGGAAAAGAAAGGATTTAGAATCATTATTCACAAATGAGGATTGGGATGATCATATAATGAAGAATGTAAAAATTGATCCCATTATAGAAACCCCTAAGCCATCAAAAGTGGTTGAAAGTGAGTTTGGAATAGAATCAATAAACGAATTTGAAGACAACCGAATCAATAAAATGGTGGAGAGTGGAACAATGAGAGATTTTGCTAGAGCTCCACATGTAACTCACATACATTAAAGGGTATTTCTAGAAATTATGAAGGATGAATTTATCTTGATTTGAAACCCTAGGTAAAAATCCAACATGCTCCAATTATAGGATTCCTAACCCCAATGATGCTTGAAGCTTTGCAAAGTTTTTTCTTTTGAAAAAAAAGGGAAAAACGAGCATTGAAAAGCTTGATCAAATCAGTCACAAGATCTAGATAAACTCTATAGGGGCTATGGATTCCTGACCGATAGTAGGGCTCTATATAGACATAGCTCGGGTAAAAAAAAGGGCTTTGCAAAGCATTAAGCAAACACAAGGGTGAGTTAGATAAACCCTATCAAAGCTATAGACGCCTGAATAGCAGTGGGGCTCTTTCTATAAACATTTTCATTTTATGAGTTGTACTTCATAGCCTAATGCGAAAAAAGGATGATGAAATCTGGATGATTTTTATAGATGTAAAAATGAATCACTTTTTCACACACTCAGCAAATGCAGATGGATTAATTGTTTTTATTCGAAGTTGTTTACCCCCACCTTCTCAAGACATTGCTAAATAATTTTATTTTGCTAATCTTTGATGTTCTCATTTTAGATTTGGGTTCTTCACCCGAAATTCTCAAGAGCATTTTCCAAAGAGAGTCACCATTTGTTGTGGCCATTCCACAACTAGCCCCAAATTTAGGGACCCACCTTAAAATTTTGGTTTTTGAGGAGTTTTAAGTGCTAATTTTGATAGATTCCATGCGTTAGCATTGGCTAATATTTTCTTGTTTTACTAGTTTTGTTCGTGTTTTAGGTTAATAGGTTTTGTTTATTTTGATTAGTTTTAAAGTTTTCCTTTATTATGATTTTCAATGAGTAATTTTTTTTTAAATTAGTTATTTGATTGCTTTATAATATATATAATTATAATAAATATATGTGTATATATGTTTATTATAATTATGAAAATAAAACATTTAAAAATAATATATTAATATATATACATATATATTAATAAATAAATAAATAAGTAAAAAATAATAAAAAGAAAAGAAAATATTATATATTATATATAATCTAATCTAATATAATATTTTCATGGTGGTCGGATGTTTTTTAGCTTTAAAGTATTTAGTTTTAAAGTTTTAGAATTGTTAGTTATGGTTGTAGTTTATGTATTTTAATTTTAATTTTTTAAGTTTTTAGTTTTGTTAAGTTTAAAAGCTAATTTACATTTGTTTTTTTTGGTGCAGGTAGTCCACGTGACTTTATTGGAATATGGTGGTCCTTGATATTTTAAAAAGGTGCGCATGAAGATAATTAAAAGCAAATGAATCCAAATACAGAAGCAAAGCGAACAGTTTAAAATGATTATTTGGAAATGAAACGAAAGAATTTATGAAGACAAAAGGATGGAAGGCGAAAGAAAAGCGTTGGAAAGGTGAAACGAAGCATTGTTGAAAACTGTAAATACGCCATTGAAACAAGGAAAAGGGGCTGGATTCTTTTGAGAAGGCTAGATGTTGCTGGAATGAAGATGTAAAACAAAAATATTTTGGTGTTTTGATGCAAAATAAGAGGAGAATCATTTCTAAATGTTTTTGTGTTTAATGTCCATTTTTATTTTTCTCGGTTTTTAGATTTATAGGTAATGTTTAATGCATTTCATGGTTGCATTGTTGAATATCTGGAAATAGAGGAGTCATTTTATTCCTTAGAAGCTTGCATCTAACTTATTTCGGGATGTGCAAATGCAGTTCCGATTAAGTTACGTTACACTCAGAAAACTCTCACATCTCGGGTTTTGCATGATAGGGTAGCATAAAACTGCCATTTATTTATTTTCTATATTTTATGCACTTTATTTCCATTTCAAGATTTTTTTTTTCTTTCATTTTGCAAATTTTTTTTGAATTTTCGACGATTAAAAAAATAAAAATAAAAATTCAAAATCCAAAAATAAATACATGGGTGTGAAGAATGAGATATAATATTTCATCCGAAACAAATTTGAACTCATTCCGAAGCCATTTCGATTTTATAAAAATTGTTGTTTTATGCAGATTTTTATAATTTTGGAATTTTATTTTTTCACATTTTAAAAGCAAATTAGATTTTTTCAGTTTTATATTTTTATTTGCAAGCATAAATGAACTTCCCTTCATGAAAATTTCAATTTCATAAAAGGGGGGTGATTTTTAATGGCATTCCATAAGCCATCATTTTTGGAGCAATAAATTTACCTTTCTTTATGAAAATTCTGATTTCATTAAAGAGAGGTAATTTATACATTACATCAAAGGCTATTGTTTTAAAGCATTAAATTATTTATTCTTTATGAAAATCACAATTTCATTAAAGAGAGATAATTTATAAGGACATTTTGAGGCCATTATTTTAAATGAATGAATTATTATCTCTTTATGAAAATTAATTTCATCAAAGAGGGATAATTTATTTATCATATCAAAGGCTACATAGCTACAAATTTGGTCATCTAAATTACTCCATATTGAGGTTTAAAGCAATATAAAAGGAATTATTTCATCATTTGAAATTCATGTTTAGAGATAGATTTTAATCTTTTATTTCATGCTTAAAGCAAGATAAAAAAACTTATTTAAAATCTACTTAATCTAGTAAGATAAAATCTACCTAAAATCCTCCAAGATAAAAGGAATTAAGGTACTACATCGTGGTCATATGAGGGCCAATTCACATTTGATTTTCTTTAAGTTTTATGAACAATCATTAATATAGCATGGTAAAATAAACCAACACATGTCCCTTGTTAACAGTTACTTGCAATCACTAAGGTGTTCCTAGCACTTATTTGATATATCTTCATTGAGATTACTAATACGCATGTACAATGCTTATATAGCAGAACCTTGGAGAAGTTGTTTTATTTTGAATTCTTTGCAAGAGAGTGTTTTGTGATCAAAATCCTAAGGTGAGTGTGGTTTTGCAATTGGGTAAAATTGCCACTTAACAAAACTTACCTTTCGTAGTGAATCACTTCTCAAATTTAGGATAAATCATTTATCATATTTGTCTTGGATAGATTTTAATATCTCAAACTAAATTTCTTGCTAATCTTGAGTGAATCACTTACTAATGAGATCTTTGGTAGAATGACTTAGAATTTACCTTAAGTACTTTCCATTAGTGAAAAATACACATATAAGGTCAGATTCAAGTTTTGATGATGCTCAATTATTGTTGAAGTAGTTGCCTTTGAAAAAAGTAAAATATGGAATTTCATGTTGGAGTGGCCATTCACAAAGTACCTACAAAAATTGAGCATAAATAATAAAATAAGATCAATTTCAAAGTCAATTTTAGTTTGAAACCAAAAAAATCAAGCTCTTAGCCTCGATAAATTGCTCTACAATTTGAACTATAAAAGTGTAAACTTTTTCCAAGCAAATCTCTCACTAAAACAAAGTGAATTGCTTGAAAATTCGAAGTGAATCATTCACTTAAGTACCTCAATGAAGTTTTAAATTTTTACTTAAAATAAAGTGAATCACTTCAAGTTTTAGAGTGAATTGCTTCCAAAACTTGACTTAGCAAATATTTTCTTCATATTAAGGTAATCACTCCATCAGTCATAAATGTAATTTTGGTACAAAAATCAAGGCATTAAGTTTAAATTAGCAAAAAATGAGGTTTCCTCCCACTGAGAATGCTAGAATCTATCTCATAATACAAAATTGCTCTAACTTCTAATTGAGATTTTGTGCCCCCAATTTGAGTTTTAATAAGGTTGGAAGAGATTTCCAATTTGGACCTCTAGATTTAGGCTGGCTCCCCACTATCATCATAGAAAAATCCTACACTAGTCTAAACTAACTTTCATCAAAATAAAACTATAGAAAGAAAATTATAGAAAAGTAAAGTGTTGAAATAAGATGTATGAAAGTTTAAGGATGTGAGATATTTATGCAAATACAATTTTTAATCCAAGTGAGGAAATTGTATGATCAATTAATGCATGAGAAGTTGAATAACATTAGTAGCCATGCATTCATTAGATTATAAAATTGATAAGTGAATGACAACATGGGCTAGAAGGACCATGCCACTGCCATTGTGCACTTAACAAACCAAAAGGGCAATTCCATTAATGGAATGCCTAAGGACTTATCAATTTATTACAAACTTATGAGAAGAAAGTATAATATGGGTTTCATAGAATGTAGCTCTAAATTCTCATGGAAAAACGATAAATACAATGAGGGACCTAGGCTCTAATTTATAATAAAAGTTTACTCTTGAGTTACTTGGGGTGATAAACAATTAATCCTAGTAAAAGTAAATATATGGGGTCAAATTTAATAAAATATTGTATCACCAAATGTTACATGACCCAGGTGTTGTAGGTGAGTTGGAGAGGAGAGGGCAATCCTCCAAGGGAGGTCCAAAGTTCGAATCTCCACCCTACCAAAAAGCTGAATTGGGTACCCAAAATCCAATTGATAATGTTGGTGCGGGCAGGTCTGGGTGTGACCCCCGGGTGACTTTGATGGTGTAGAACCCCCTATTCGTGGTCTCTTAGACCAAGGCTACCTCGCAAGGGGTTTTTCGCTTAAAAAAAAAATGTTACATGCCTCCAACTATGACTCTAATAGGTTTAGAAGACTTCTAAAATGACTTAGTGCACCACTACATACCAAAATATCATTTTCTATAAGATTGCCTCAAGATCTATGCCTTCAATTTACCTTTATCATTGGAAGCAGTTTGCTCTGGTTTGGTAAGTGAACCATATGCATTTTTTGTGGATTGATCACTTTTTATAAACAAATCACTCCCTTGGGCCAATCAGTCCTTTTAGCTAGTAAATTGGCATGTGAAGCTAATCAATCCTTTTTTGCAAGTGGATTAGACCCTATACATATTTAGCCAAATTTTGAGGTATTTGAGATGCATTTGCTACCAGGTCTCTATTTTCATATTATCCTTTAAAATTTGTAAAAATTTACAAGGTATTTTTGAGGTACTATAAATCCATTTGTCCAAGGGCCTTATTAGGGTGGAGATAGAAAATTGTATCCTATAGCTCCTCCATAGAGATATTTGGCATCAAGATTTCATTCTAACTTTGTGTGATAATTGATGGAGTATTTCACAAAATTTAAGCTTGAACCTCCTTATTTTTCCTAACTTATGATAGGATATCTTAAATAATTATTTTTTCCATACTAATAACTTTTTATTCCTCAATACCCCTTCAATTTAGAGTTAAAATATTTTTATATTCAATATTTTTTTTGGCATCAAAATGAAAATTTTGATATTTTTTATCCTTTTCCTTAATCCATATATTCTTAGAATTTTAGGCACAATGGTACTCATTTTTTTGTAATAAATTATATAATTAAAAAAGTAATTTTTTTTCTTGCATATAAGTATGTTGGTCCATTTTGTTGATTTCCACTTCTTTTATAGATTGTTAAGCTTGGATTTAATTTCCTCACTTATTTTAAATATGTTATCAAAAGGTTTGATATTCCAAATGATTATTTTCCCCATTAGATATTTCATATTTTGAATAAATTTGTACATAAATGATTCTCCAAACCTTTACTTCATCTCATAACAAAACAATTTGTAAGAAATTAAGGTCTTGGATGTACAAGACTAAACAAATTTAGATGAAATTTATTGAGTAGATCACATCACAAGGAAATAGGTGAGTGATCTGATATTGGTCATAATATATATATATATATATATATATATATATATATATATATATATATATATATATATATATATATATATATATATATATATATATATATATATATATTGTATACTTTATTTGTAATCATATATTAGGTAATAAAAATATGTCCAATATTTCTATTATATGATTTTTCTCAATACATGTAGTGTCCCATGTATATTATGTTAGGAATTATTACCATCATAGTTTAGCATCATTAAAAGTTGAGTGGTTGCAACCATTCAACACAAGGTCCTTAAGTCCACTAGTGGTTAAAGGTTGTTGCTAATTGGTTGTGGTTTGTTATTATATATTAGGTAAGTCGATTGTATATCAATATATTCAAACCAATAATGCAAATCATCAAAAAGTCTCCATAAATGGTATTCGATCAAGAGATAAAAGAAAGAACCAAATCTCCTAATCCATTGAAACTCAATATATTTGTGAGGAAAAGCACAAAGCCTTCCTCTTACTTCAACATAGAGAGAGTGCAAAGCACTCCATTAACAAATCAAATGTTGTGAAATGGAAAACCTTGAAGGTCAAGGAGGTTGCTTGTGAACCAATACTACATAAGATAGTGAAATTTGGGCTAACACTGACTCTATCTACATCAATAGCCATAGAAACTTGTCTCCCTTCAAAGAGAACATTCAACCCTTTTGAGCACATTGTGATCATGAATTCGGACTTGGTCTAAACCCAAAGATATACACCCAACTACATTGTGACCATGAAAACATCAAGCATGTTTGATGTGTATCGATGCTACCTAAGCATGTGTTGAGAACCAGGGCAAGTTTCTCTTTCATTTTTTTTCTATTATTAGAAATATGTCAGTTTTGTGTACATTTAAGGGATCCTTAACCCTTCTTTTGGGATACTTGATTATTAATAAAGATGAATGTGACAAGGGCAAAACACACACTCATTCATTGAAAAGCCTCTAATATATACCTTTTGTCTATATAATTCAACCAAACAACTACCAAACTTTATCTTCTTAAACTAGAGATGGGCATCAAGACAAATTAGGATAGAGCAAAGGGATATAAAGGAGCTCAATTGAGGTGAAAGAGGTCAATTTTGGTGGGGTTTACAAAAGACCCAAGATCCTTCATATCATTAGCTATTAATTTTTAAATTTTCTAATATTCAAACTTTCAACCAATACTTTTACTACTCTCTGGAAATAAAATATATACTAGATAACTTAATTATTAAGATCACAAGATCTAGAACCAATCATGCATAAGTCATCAATTTGACTTGAGGCTTATCATCACTTATAGACATAAAATATTGCTCTGTGATTTAGTGTTTGAATTTATCCAGGAAATAAATTGTTACCATTAAATTTTTGATATTTGGAGCTTCTAAAAGATAGAACCCATGCCTTCAACCCTAGAACAAAACCTATGCTATAAGGTCAGTCAATAAATTTGTTTGAATTACCCCACATGGACTATGGGAGCGCTCATTGAAGTCTATATTTTTTGGTTCTTTCTTTGCATTGGCTATAGGTGAAAATATGGAGATTCAAATACAATTTTAAATCACTAGAATATTCCCCAAAGATTCTACTTGGAGGAAAATACCTCAATCCCCTCCACAATTTTTTTCTCAATTAGATATTGTTGATTTATCATAGTTCGATGCAATAATCAGTTTATGAGTATAGTCTCATATCTACTTGTTGGAAAGCATTTTTGAGGCCAATGCAATGGAATTGAAATTTTCTAGTTTTATGAAGGTTATGGCTAATGGTGCACCAAATTTTCTATCGCCTGATTCCTAGCTATTGTAAGGGAATAATTATCTTGCTTGAAAAAATGGACTGAAAACTCAACTTGAAATTGAAAAAGTGTGGGAAGTTGCAAATAGTTCCATTACCCATCCTGACTTAGATGATGAAGAATAAATAAAATTTGACAAAGTAGATAGAAAGGATCGATTGATCATAATGTGTAGTATTTCTCATGAATTTCAACCATACATTTGTGGCTCAACCACATATAAATACACATGAGACAAGCCCTAGATAGTATTTGAGGTAAAGAACAAGAACCAAATTTTATTCATTTAAAGCCAACTTTATTGCTTAAAATGAATAATGGTGAAAAACTTGAGTCATTTTTTAGATTATTTGTAGAGATACTTACATCACTACAATATTTGGGAGAAATAGTGTTTGATGATACACTTGTTCCCATTATTTTGAGATCTCTTCCTTCATAGTATAATGTGTTTGTAATAACTCTAAATTTTATTGAGCAAACACCAACATTTGAAAAATTGATGAATCTACTTCAAAAAGTGGAAGCCTTTCATACATCATGAGATGAAGATCATGCTCTACTTTCAAATCAAAAGAGGAAGCAATTATTCAAAATAGGTACAATTACTCAACACTACTTCTAGCATAAAAGAAACAATTCTTGCATATACAAGATGTGAAAAAATTGTGGTAATAATGGTCACACATTGAAGGAATGTTGACTCAATCCTTTCACAAATAGATCCTCTTCTAAAGAAAAGCATTCATAGTAGAAGAAATCATCAACAAATAATAAAAATCTAAATTGGAAGAAGATACGCCAACAACATAGTGATGTTACTGAAGACATGCACTCAAGAGAAGAAGAACATGATGAATCAGGAGAATAAGAGCATGTATATGCTACTCATGATCAACTGTGTCATCCTAATAATATTTGGTATGTTGATTATGGAGAAACCAAATATATGACTAGTCAAAAAGTCTAGATCCATAATCTAGACTATTTTGATCATACATGAAAGGTCTATCTAGGTCATGATACATCCTATGACATCAAAGGCATAGGTAATATTAAATTACAACTTGGATCACATAGATGTAAGATAACAAAAATATTGTATGTTCCAATATTTGCTAAGAATGTACTCAATATCTACCAATTACTTGATCATAATATGAACATTGAGTTTAAAAAATAACAGGGCTTCTAGGTATGTCTCATTCATGACAAAGCTAGAAAGTCCATGATTATTGCATATGGTAAAGGAATACAAAAAATCCTTGAACTTCATAATTTCATCATGATAATAAGGCATTAATTGTAAACTCTAATATTTCTACATCACTCTAGCATAGATGATATAGTCACTTAAGTTTTTGTCATCTTATTGTACTTGAAAATAAGTTCATGGTTAAAGGTCTTCCTTCCTTGGAGAAATATACTCAATTTTCTCTCATTGCTTAACTAGAAAGCAACATTGAGCTCCATTTGGTTCTTCAAAATATCAATCCAAGGCCCTCATGATCTGGTTTATACTTATCTTTACAGACTCACAATCTAGATATTTTAGTTTTTTTGTCGATGATCATACTCGCAAAATGTGAGAATTATTTTTGCATAACAAGAATGAATTCCTTTTCTACTTTAAACAATTTAAGGCTCAAGTTGAGACATTCATATGTCATCAAATCCATGTACTTTTCTTAGATTGATGGAGAAGTTTACTAATAATGAGCTTTTAGCTTTCTTGAAGAAACATGAAATTCGTTGATAATTGGCTATTGCTTACACACCATAATAAAATGGTATTTGTTGACAGTTTTGCACTATGCCACATTGAAGTTTTGATGAAATTGTGTAGATGAATTTATGATTGTAATGTGACAAAATATATTAATATTATGTTACAACATTTTAACTGGTGTAATATGTTGCATTTTATTTTTTATTTTTTTCTTTTTTTATTTTCAAGCATACTTTTTGGGCTTGGAAATAATGGGTGTTTTAAGGAAAAATGGTTGGGATAACTGATTGGTGACTTATATAAAAATCACTCATAAATAGTTGAAAAAATGGTGCTTAAAATATTAAGTGCATGAATTATGGGAGCTTTTCCAAAATGGAAAATCACATTCACCTCAAAAATCGAGTGAAAGGCTCATTCACCTCACTTCGGGGTGAACGTAAAAGAAAACTGACAAACTTCAGTGAAACATGTTCGCACTGATTGAGGGGAAAAAGTCTTTTGCGCCCCTCGTTGGGGCGAAAGAGAAAATTAAAAATAAATTTTTAAAGGCAGCTAATCGTTAAAGTCGACCTGAAGTTAAAAGGCAGTTAAAAACTCATTCACCCTAGAGTGGGGCAAATGAGTTGTTTACCCCACTTTGGTATGAATGTCCTCAAAAATTTAAAGAAACGTGCCAAACCGACGCATTGGTTAGTCAAGGCATAATAAAAAAAAACCCTTTGAAGTGCCTTGAGTTATGGTTAACTTGGCAAAAAAATGGCAACTTTTAAAAAAAGGAGATGCATTCACCCCAAATATGGGGCAAAGGCTTCGTTCACCCCAATTTGGGGTGAACGTCTTTGAGAACGAAGTGTTGAAAAGTCAAATAATGTGTTCACCCTGGTTGAGGGACGAAAGCTCCATTCGCCTCTCCTAGGGGTGAACATGCTATAGATGGTGAGGTTTGGGTGAAATTCATGAAGTAACAAAAGTGCCTGAGTGACTTTGAATAGTCAACCCTGTGTTCACCCCAAGAGGAAAGCGACGAACCTATTTGCCTCTTTTGGGGGTAAAAATAGATTTTAAAGAGAACAAAGCAGCTGTTAGAGGTGCTTTCATCCTAATATAAAAGTTTAATTATTGTTGTGATCATGGAATGTGTAGAATCTACTTGATCAACAGAGGTGCCCTATCCACCAAGGAACGCAATGAAAAGAATGAATATGTGTTCGCTCATTGTTCAGTTCAGGCAAATTGTGTTGTCAACAATGTCAAAGATTTTCAAGAGTGCCCAAGATAGGCGAATGAAGAGAATTAAATTATTATGGCAAAGAGTAATTCAGATTGTGGATCTCAAGCAAAGGGAGCAGCAATATTAAAAGCACCGGGTGATTTTTATGATTTCCAAGCAAAAGCGTATTTTCGAAGGTGGCAAACGTATCAAGTCAATGGCTGAGCCTTGTAGTTTTCCATGCATTGACACCTAGAGATGTTGATTTCCTGGAGGAATTTCCTTAAAATCTAGATTACTGTATTAAAAGGATGAATGTTCAGTATTTCCAAGAATGAATTTTCTCAATGTGGTTTATGATCTGTAAATATTTTGTCTCTATGTGTATTTAATGGAAGAGGTGAAATCCTCTATAAATACTAAGCATTCCAATGTAATAATAATATTAGACATTCTGTAGAAAAACTATTCAAGTTCTCTGCATTAATAGAAGATATTGGGCTTCTAAATTTTCAAGTGATCTTGTGTGTGATTTCCTTCTATTTTATGCTCATTTCCATTGTCTACTGTTAAGTTTGAATTCTGCATCTAAATTTGAACATTTCTAGTGAGAGGGTGAGTTATGGAATGCAATCCTAGAGGTTGTCTATGTAAGGTTGTAAGTAAATCTTGTTGCCTTTCTTTTATTACATGTTTCTTTAATGCTTGGGTGGAATTCCTGCTGCTAGTCTGTCCCCAATCCTACACCTTTGAACTATGGTCATATTTCCCATATCTTTCTGTCATTTTCAATTTCTTTCCTGCAACTCTAGTCTTAACCAATGTAGGATTTAGTAAGGGAGATAGCCCTCTCTAGATATTGGCATGGAGGACATTCCTTTTCTCTGGCCTTTCAATGTTGGCCATGTCTAGGGTGCATAAATGCATGTTTGTATAATTAGGTAGATATTTGACCAATAGTTTTTGGCACACCCAGTGGGACATCGAAGGTCCCACTTTTAGCAGTATTGAAGTTTGATATTTACCTTCATGTTGTACAGTTAGAACATCTGGTGACTCAATTATACCCAAAAGCCTCCAAATGTGAAGGCAACAAAAGCTATGCTTCATTATTACAATATCGAAGACCAAAAATCCTAAAGATCCTATTAAGTTTTAGGAACTTGATATCAAAATATTAGGTGAACACCCCATATTAGTTCCTTCACCTTATATGTCATCCACAACATCCTCATAGATAGTTGGTGTATTCTCCATTCTATCAAGTCTATCTAGTACTTCTACTAGCATCCCACCTCCACAACCTCATAAACCAGTTCAAATGGATCAAAACCCACCACCCTAGCAGCCACAACTACCAAGGTAGTTCTTGGTATGGAATAGCTCAGGAGCCTTGAATTTACATGCATGAAATCTAGTTCCCCAAGTAGATTTGAAGGCTTTACCTACTTATGATGATATTGGTAAGACCGCTTATGAGCATATTCAAGATGTGGCTTCTTTGGTGATAATCCATGACATCACATATGAAGACATTATGGTAAGGTTATTGGTGTTGTTGCTTAGAGGAAAGTTGTTATACTGGTAGCAATCTTTACCTCCTACCACTATCGCCACATGGGATCAATTGGAAAAATTGCTAATCAAGAATTTTCATGAGAAAGTCGATCCATTCTCCTTGTTGCATCAATTTACAATGATTCAAAGGCATCCATAGGAGGAGATAGTGGACTTCAATGTCATATTCACCCAAAGCTAGAAAAGAGTTCTTGATGGTCATGGGCTATGCATGAATAAGTTGTATTTTAATACCTCAGAGCATTTAACTCTGACATTGGTATGGTTTTTGATATACCAATGTGAATACATTCTTAGATCTATACACATAGAATAGAAGGCTAAATCAGATTTGATCGCCATAGGCAAGCTTCCTCCAAAAGTGACTATGCCCATTCTTATCGATATTTCACAACATTTGTATTCAAGTGTGTTCTCACAACATATACCTTCTATGTACCTAGTTCCCTCATGGAGCTTGTGTTCATCTCAAATCACTTTGATTCCTATCCCATAACTTTCTACTCTAATATTTCCACAATTACCCTCACCAGTTGTGCTACAGTTACCCGCACCAGTAACACCATAGTTGCCAGCACCCATTCCTTTCCTAGCGCTACCAGCACCCGTTCCTTTCCTAGCGCTACCAGCACCATTGGTTCCACTGCTATTGTCTGTCCCATTAGTACCTCTACCTTTACGGACACATACTACACCCTCAAATATTTATCCTTACATGAATTTGTTATAATAAGTGCAATATGTTAATTTGGCATAAGAAAAATGTCAAATGAAATCACCGTAGTAATGAAGAAACAAGCTGAAGCTGATTTTTGATCAAGGAGATTTCAAACACCATCAATTACTCAAGATCAAATAGCCATTAGCAAGGGTTCTAAAGGGAATACAACTATGTTAACAAATGAAGAAACTAGTACATCAGAGAGAGCATACTAGTGCTCCACCTGTAATGATCCTCATGGATAAGACACGTGTATGGTGCATTTGAACTATGTATAGACTTTAGCAGAAAGTTCTTCTGGCGAAAAAGTTAATATGATAATGGAAGCTGATCATAATTTGATGGTCTTATATTTGTTGCAAGTTTCAATTCTTACAAGAATCGAAAAGAATCCAATGATTATAGATCCAATGGATTTGGAACCCTTGAAGGTCCCCGCTGAGTAGAAGGTGCAAAATAAAAAAGTTTAGCTGCTAGTGAAAGCATCTAGAACGACAGTGAAGCAACATGATTCTATCATGTTGAAATATCTACTGCCCAAGCAAGCTCAAGAGAAATTGTAGTAGAAGACATCAACTTCACAACCTATAGCTGCTCCAAAACAAAATGAAGTGAAAGAGCAATCCAAAGAGTGCCTAAAGTATCTATCATTGACAAAGATACAAAGGGTGGACGCTACTCAGAAATATCAAAATAAGTATGAATAGCTTGTAGAAGAAAAGGTTCTTGATACTTATAGTTATAACATTATGGCAGAGATGAAAAAGATAACGAAAAAGTGAGCTTATACGATGCACTACAGTTACCAGGGTAGGTTGACCTGCTACAAGAGTCTCTTAAGACTACAAAAGACCAAAATAAAATTCATTCCTAGAATTTGCTAGCACAAAAATTGCCTACCTCATCTATCTATAAGAATATACCACCCCCATTCTATCTGTATCTTAGGATGGAAGGGTGGGTAGTGCATAATTGTATGATTGACTATGGTGCTACAACTACTTGACGCACCTTGTCGGAGCCATAACTTGTGAACCGTACGCTCGTTTACATTGAAATTTAATAAGTGGTTATGCATGTGTGTTCTACATCAAGCTCATATTTGATGTGTCTGACCCTCCAAAAAACATACTTTCGGGACCTAACTCCTCCATCTAGTGTCCCAAAATTAGCTTTTAGAATAGGTTCCCGGGTTTTTTGGGTTTTTTTGAATGTTAGAAGTTTATTATCTTTTGTTATACCTTAATTTGAGACCTAATATTTTAAATTAAGGTTCATTATTGTAAGAGGGATGTGTGCACCGAATTTGGGTGCAATCCGACTCATTTCTATTTTTAGCAGTTTTTAGAAAAAAATATTTTTAGGGTTTCTTTGGTTTTCGGTGGCTATATGATGGATTGTATTCTTTTGGAGAAGGGGTGTGAATTCAAGAATGAGAAGAATATCAATTTGCAAGTTTATTCCATTATATTGCATTTGTGTTATGTGATTGGAGTCCATTTTTTTGGTCTCTTATAGCTGAGTTTACACCATTTGGTATCAGAGCGGGTGTGATCTCACTAGTGAAGGGAAGATACCACCTAGAAGATATGCCCAAATGAATAGGCAGATCAAGGATCTGAATGCAAAAATAGCATGGTTGACTGGTGTGATTGATCACATGGGAGAGAGACATCCCAAGGCGCATGCAGATCAAGGATATGATGATGAAAATGTACCTGAGGAATGTGGATCTGAGGTCCACATAGAAGCAGAACCAGAGGGCCCAAAGGAAGAAGGGCATGATTTTGAAAATCAATTGATACAAGCTCTAGAGGGGCTTAAGGGGAATCGATATGGGATCAAGATCGAGGTTCCCAAGTATGCTGGTGGGTTGAAACCAGAGGAGTTGATCGATTGGATCAATAGCCTAGAAAAATATTTTGAATGGAGTAACCTTGCTGAAGAGAAGAAGGTTAAGCTCACATGCACAAAGTTGAAGGGACATGCATTGATTTTGTGGGATCATTTATAGACTACACAACAGAGGAATGGAAATGAAAAGATCAAGGATTGGACAAATATGAAGAAGAAGTTACAGGAAAAATTTATACCTATAGACTACTCCCAAACCCTATTTCGTAGATTTCAAAATCTCTAATAGAAGGATCAAAGCATTGAGGACTATACTAATGAATTCTACAAACTATCCATTCAAGTGGAGAATAATGAGACAGAGGACTAGAAGGATGAAAGGTATGTAAATGGCCTAAGTTTTGTTGTCCAAGATGAGATGAGCATGCATCACACTCTTACAGTGGAGGATGTGTATCAAATGGCCCTCAAGGCAGAGGAGAAATTGAAAAGGGTTAATAGAAGAGGTAATAAGGGATTCACACCCTCTTCAGGTCGAGGTCGAAGTGGATCTAATTTTCTCAAGGGAGAATCCTCAATACCTGCTAAACAAGAAGAATATGGGCAAAATCTGAGAGGAAGAGGATACCAACAAGGTAGAGGTTACGATGGTGGATGAAATGGGAATGATCCAAGAAGGTCGTATACCTGTTATGGATGTGGTGAGGAGGGGCACAGAGAATTTGAGTGTCCCCAACATGATATCCAAGAAAGGGGTCAAGGAGGACAAGGAAGGGTCAATCTGGTTGAGATGGAAGAGTAGGATGAGGATGAAGTTGTTGTTGACATGGGGGAAGCACTTATGATAAGGAGGATGCTAATTGTTCCTAATAAAGAGAAGGTGTAGAGCAAAGCAAAGGGGAAGACCATAGATGGTGATGATTCTGGGCTACAAATGAACATATTTTGAACAAGGTGTACATCAGGAGGGAAGGTATGTAACATTGTCATTGATGGTGGTAGCTGTGAGAATATGGTGTCAAATATCATGGTTGATAAAATGAACCTAGAATGCGAAAAGCATCCTTATCCATATCACATATCATGGGTTAATAAGGGGAATGAGGTAATAGTAGATCAAAGGTGTTTAATTAAATTTTCAATTGGGAGCACTTACAAGGATGAAGTGTGGTGTGATGTGATCCCGATGGATGCATGTCATATTATATTGGGAAGACCTTGGCAGTACGATAGGGATACTAACCATAATGGGAGAAAGAATACTTACACATTCTATAAGGATGGTGTAAAGGTAGTTCTTGTACCTCTCAAGGAGGATGGGTCGAGTGAGAGCTTGTTGATGATGAAGGAGTTTCTTGCAGAGATCAAGGATGCTAGCTTCTATTATGCCTTAATAACTAGGAAGCTAGAAATAGAGGAAGTGGTTATGCCTACAATAGTAGCTAAGTTTCTAAGTGAATATAAAGATGTCACACCAAAGGAGTTACCATATGGGCTACCACCAAAGAGGGATATCCAACATCACATGGATTTGATTCTAAGATTAGTGCTCCCAAATCAGGCAGCTTATCGGTTGAACCCGACACATAATACAGAGTTGAGTAGGCAAGTGATAGAGTTGATAAAGAAGGGATTAGTTAGGGAGAGTATGAGTCCATGTGCGACTCTAGAATTGTTGACCCTAAAGAAATATGGTGACTAGTGAATGTGTGTGGATAGTAGAGCCATAAACAAGATCATAATAAAGTATCGGTATCCTATGCCGAGAGTGGATGACATGATGGATGGATTTGCTGGAGCTAAATACTTTAGTAAAATTGATCTATGGAGTGGCTACTACTAGATCATAATTAGAGAAGGGGATGAATGAAAGATAGCTTTTAAGACAAAATATGGGTTATACGAGTGGATGGTGATGCCATTTGGGTTGTCTAATGCACCCAGTACATTTATGCGATTGATGAACAGAGTACTGCAAGAATATAATGGTAAGTTTGTGGTTGTGTATTTTGATGATATTTTGATTTATAGTAAAAATGAAGAAGAGCATTTGTTACACCTGAAATTAGTGTTAGACGTGCTCAAGAAGGAGAAATTATATGTCAACCTAAAGAAATGTAGATTTCTTCAGGATAGTTTAGTGTTTTTAGGATTTGTAATCTTAAGAGATGGCATGAGGATGGATGATGAGAAAGTGAAGGTGATTCTGGAATGGCCTCTTCCATGAACTATAACATAAGTAAGGAGCTTTCATGGCCTAGCTACCTTTTACAGAAAGTTCATTAGGAACTTTAGTAGTATAGTTGCCCCTATAATTGAGTGCACGAAGGGAAAAGAGTTTGTATGGACTACGACAACAATAGAGAGTTTTGAACTCTTGAAGAAGAAGGTGACAAAATACCTTGTTTTAGTGTTACCATATTTTAGTAAGGTGTTTGAGGTTGATTGTGATGCCTCATTTGTTGGAATTGGTGGTGTCTTAAGTCAAGAGGACCGACCTATAGCATTTTTTAGTGAGAAGTTGAATGATGCAAGGAAGAATTATTATACATATGATGTGGAATTTTATGCAATTGTGCAAGCATTGCAACATTGGAGGCACTACTTACTCTCAAAAGAGTTTGTGTTGTTTACTGATCATGAAGCATTGAGGTATGTCAACTCTAAAAAAAAGTTAAATAGCAGGCATGCCAAATGGGTTTCATTTTTGCAACAGTATACATTTGTCTTGAAGCACAAATTCGGAAAAAAAAATAAGGTTGTTGATGCATTGAGTAGGAGAGTCTTGTTGTTGACCACTATGGAGAATGAAGTGGTAGGATTTGAGGGGATTAAAGATCTATATGAATCTGATGCAGATTTTGGGAATATTGTGCAACAGTGTAAAAGTGTGGTAGAGGGTGAGTCTTGTACTATTTTTGAAGAGTATTTTTTATAGAATGGTTACTTGTTTAATGGTAATCGATTATGCATTCCCAATGGCTCTATGAGAAAGAACATCTTGATGGAATTACATAGTGGGGGTTTGGTTGGTCATTTTGGAGTAGCCAAAACTACCACTCTTGTAGAGGAGAAGTACTATTGGTCAAAAATGAAGAGAGACATAATCAGGTTTATCTCTAGATGTAGAGTATGTCAAATGGCTAAGGGCCATGTGCAAAATACAAGGTTGTATATGCCACTACCAGTTCCTACAGGACAATGGACCGATCTGAGTATGAATTTCATGTTGTAGTTGCCCAAGACACAGAGGGGTAAGGATTCAATTTTTGTTGTGGTAGAATTTTTTTTAAAAATGGTGCATTTCATTTCTTGCCATAAAACTAATTATGCAACTATGATTGCAGTCTTATTCTTTGATGAGATTGTGCGGTTGCATGGTGTTCCAAATACTATTACTTCTGATCGGGATACTAAGTTCTTGAGTCACTTTTGGAGGACATTGTGGAAGAATTTGAACACCAGGTTGCAGTTAAATAGTGCTTACCACCCACAGACCAATGGGTAAACAAATGTAGTGAAGAGAAGCTTGTGAAACCTCTTACGGTGCATAGTTGGAGAAAAACCAAAATAATGGGATCTAGCCTTGTCACAAGCCTAATTTGCATACAACAGTTCAGTGAACATATCGACATGTACATATCCTTTTCAAATTATTTATGGTGAAAATCCTAAATGTGTATTAGATTTGGTTGAGTTACCAATTGGGGAACAAGTTAGTGATGATGCAGAAGCATTTGTTGAGCATATCCAAAAAGTGCAAGAGTCGGTGAGGGAAAAAATTGTAAAGTAGTAATGCTCACTACAAAGAGTCTACTAATGCACACAGAAGGGTGAAAGTGTTTGAAGAGGGTGATATGGTCATTGTTCATCTTAGAAAATAAATATTTCCTAAGGGGATGTATAACAAACTGAAACTTAAGTGTTGAGTAGGCAAGTGACATATTTGATAAAGAAGTGATTAGTTAGGGAGAGTATGAGTCCATGTGTGACTCTACCATTACTGACCCCAAATAAAGATGGTGACTAGTGGATGTGTGTGGATAGTAGACATAAACAAGATCACAATAAAGTATAAGTATCCTATGTCGATAGTGGATGACATGATGGATGGATTGGCTAGAGCTAAATACTTTAGTAAAATTGATCTGTAGAGTGGCTACTACCAGATCATAATTAGAGAAGGGGATAATGGAAGACAAAATTTAAGACAAAATATGGGTTGTACGAGTGGATGGTGATGCCATTTGGGTTGTATAATGCATCCATTACATTTATGTAGTTGATGAACAAAGTACTACGAGAATATAATGGTAAGTTTGTGGTTGTGTATTTTGATGATATTTTGATTTATAGTAAAAGTGAAGAAGATAATTTGTTACACCTAAAATTAGTGTTAGACATGCTCAGGAAGGAGAAATTGTATGTCAACTTGAAGAAATGTAGATTTATTCAAGATAGTTTAGAGTTTTTAGAATTTTTAATCTCAAGAGATGGAATGAGGATGGATGATGAGAAAGTGAAGGTGATTTTGTAATGGCCTCTTCCATGAACTATAACAAAAGTAAGGAGCTTTCATGGCCTAGCTACCTTTTACAGAAAGTTCATTAGGAACTTCAGTAGTATAGTTGCCCCTATAACTTAGTGCACGAAGGGGAAAGAGTTTGTATGGACTATGGTAGCAAAAAAGAGTTTTGAACTCTTGAAGAAGAAGGTGTCGGAAGACCCAATTCTAGTGTTACCAGATTCCAGTAAGGTGTTTGAGGTTGATTGTGATACCTCATTTTTTAGAATTGATGGTGTCTTAAGTCAAGAGGGCCGACCTATAGCATTTTTTAGTGAGAATTTGAATGATGCAAGGAAGAATTATTCTACATATGATGTGGAATTTTATGCAATTGTGCAAGCATTGCAACATTGGAGGAACTACTTACTCTCAAAGGAGTTTGTGTTGTTTACTGATCATGAAGCATTGAGGTATGTCAACTCTCAAAAAAAGTTAAATAGTAGGCATGCCAAATGGGTTTCATTTTTGCAACAGTATACATTTATCCAAAAGCACAAGTCGAGCAAACAAAATAAGGTTGTTTATGAATTGAGTAGGAGAGTCTTGTTGTTGACCACTATGGAGAATGAAGTGGTAGAATTTGAGGGGATTAAATATCTATATGAATCTGATGCAAATTTTAGGAATATTGTGCAACAGCGTAAAAGTGCGGTATAGGATGAGTCCTATACTATTTTGAAGAGTATTTTTTATAGAATGGTTACTTGTTTAAGGGTAATCGATTATACATTACCAATGGCTCTATGAGAGAGAACATATTGAGGGAATTACATAGTGGGGGTTTGGTTGGTCATTTTGGAGTAGTCAAAACTACCACTCTTGTAGAGGAGAAGTACTATTAGCCAAAAATGAAGAGAGACATAATCAGGTTTGTCTCTAGATGTAGAGTATGTCAAATGGCTAAGGGCCATACACAAAATAAAGGGTTGTATATGCCACTACCAATTCCTATAGGACCATGGATGGATCTAAGTATGTATTTCGTGTTGGGGTTGCCCAAGACATAGAGGGGTAAGGATTTAGTTTTTGTTGTGGTAGACAGATTTTAAAAAATGGTGTATTTCATTACTTATAAGAAAAATAATGATGCAACTAGGATTGTAGTCTTATTCCTTGATGAGATTGTGTGGTTGCATGGTGTTCCAAAGACTATTATTTCTAATTGGGATACTAAGTTCTTAAGTCACTTTTGGAGGACGTTGTGGAATAAGTTGAACACTAGGTTGTAGTTCAATAGTGCTTACCACCCATAGACCGATGGGTAAACATAGGCATTGAATAGAAACTTGGGAAACCTCTTACGGTGCATAGTTGGAGAAAAACCAAAATAATGGGATTTAGCCTTGTCATAAGCCGAATTTGCATACAACAATTCAGTGAACAGGTCGACAGGTAAATCTCCTTTTCAAATTATTTATGGTCAAAATACTAGAGGTGTATTAGATTTGGTTGAGTTACCAATTGGGGAACAAGTTAGTGATGATGCAGAAGCATTTGTTGAGCATATCCAGAAAGTGCAAGAGTTAGTGAGGGAAAAATTGCAAAGTAGTAATGCTCACTACAAAGAGTCTGTTGATGCACACAAAAGGATAAAAGTATTTGAAGAGGGTGATATGGTCATGGTTCATCTTAGGAAAGAAATATTTGCTAAGGGGATGTATAACAAACTGAAACTTAAGAAAATTGGCCATGCAGGATTTTTAATAAGATCAATGATAATGCCTATAAAGTGGATCTGCTCAATGAATTTGATATTTCACCCATTTTTAATGTTTTGGATTTATTTCAGTATCTTGGTACTGCCAAGGATGGTGAATTATATGAGATAGTAAATTGGGCATGACAGATGCCTAAGAAGAAAAATACAAAGTTGCATAGGTGCTCGATAAGAAGGTGATCACCACCAGATATGGGAGCTATAATAGATACCTAGTTCGGTGGGAAGGATTAGCACAGTCAGATAACACTTGGGTTTTGGAGTCAAAGCTAAAGAAAGTTGATAACCAAAAGCTACATGATTTTAATTCAGTTCAACTCATAGGAGTTGAGTTCTTTTTCACTAGAGGAGAATGATGCATCTTTTCGGAGCCATAACTTGTGAATCATACAGTCATTTGCCTTGAAATTTAACAGGTGGTTCCAAAAAACATACTTTCGGGACCTAAGTCCTCCATATAGTGTCCCAAAATTAGCTTTTAGAATAGGTTCCCAAGTTTTTTAGGCTTTTTCGAATGTTAGAAGTTTATTATATTTTGTTATACCTTAAGTTGAGACCTAATATTTTAAAGAAAGGTTTATTATTGTAAGAGGGATGTGTGCACCACCCAGGTGTTGTAGGTGAGTTGGAGAGGAGATGGCAATCCTCCAAGGGAGGTACCAGGTTCGAATCTCCGCCCTACCAAAAAAAAAGCTGAATTGGGTACCCAAAATCCAATTGATAATGTTGGTACGGGCAGGGCTGGGTGTGACCCCCGGGTGACTTTGACGATGTAGAACCCCTGTTCATGGTCTCTTAGACCAAGGTGGCCCCACAAGGGGTTTTTTGTTTTTTTTTTTTTTTTAAAAAGGGATGTGTGCACCGAATTTGGGTGCAATCCGAATCATTTCTATTTTTAGCAATTAAAAAAAAATTAGGGTTTCTTTGGTTTTTGATGGCTATATGATGGATTGTATTCTTTTGGAGAAGGGGTGTGAATTCAAGAATGAGAAGGATATCTATTTGTAGGTTTTTACCATTATATTACATTTTTGTTATGTGATTGCAGTCCATTTTTTTGGTCTCTTGTATCTGAGTTTACACCATTTGGTATCCAAGCGAGTGTGATCTCGCTAGTGAAGGGAAGATGCCACCTAGAAGATATGCCCAAAAGAATAGGTAGATCAAGGATCTGAATGAATAAATAGCATGATTGACTAGTGTTATTGATTGCATGGGAGAGAGACATCCTAAGGTGCATGCAGATCAAGGATCTGATGATGAACATGTACCTGAGGAACGTGGATCTGAGGTCCACATAGAAGCAGAACTAGAGGGCCTAGAGGAAGAAGGGCATGGTTTTGAAAATTGACTGATATGAGCTCTAGAGGGGCTTAAGGGGAATTGATATGGGATCAAGATCAAGGTTCTCGAGTATGCTGGTGGGTTGAAACTAGAGGAGTTGATTGATTGGATCAATAGCCTAGAAAAATATTTTGAATGGAGTAACCTTGCTAAAGAGAATAAGGTTAAGCTCGCATGCACAAAGTTGAAAGGACATGCATTGATTTTGTGGGATAATTTACAAACTACACAAAAAAAGGAATGGAAAGGAAAATATCAGGGATTGGACAAAGTTAAAGAAGAAGTTACAGCAAAAAATTATACCTGTAGACTACTCCCAAACCCTATTTTGTAGATTTCATAATCTTCGATAGAAGGATCAAAGCATTGAGGACTATACTAATTAATTCTACAAGTTATCCATTCGAGTGGAGCACAATGAGACGGAGGACCAAAATGCTTCTAGGTATCTAAATGGCCTAAGTTTTGTTGTCCAATATGATATGAGCATGCATCGCACTCTTACAATGGAGGATGCATATCAAATGGCCCTCAAGGAAAAGGAGAAATTGAAAAGGGTTAATAGAAGAGGTAAGAAGGGATTCACACCCTCTTCAGGTCGGGGTCGAAGTGGATCTAATTTTCTCAAGGGATAATCCTCAATACCTGCTAAACAAGAAGAATATGGGTAGAATTTGAGAGGAAGAGGATACCAATGAGATAGAGGGTATGGTGGTGAACAAAATGGGAATGATACAAGAAGGTCATATACCTATTATGGATGTGGTGAGGAGGGGCATAGAGAATTTGAGTGTCCCCAATGTGATGTACAAGAAAGTGGTCAAGGAGGACAAGGAAGGGTCAATCTAGTTGAGATGGAAGAGTAGGATGAGGATGAAGTTATTGTTGACATGGGGGAAGCACTTATGATAAGGAGGACGCTGATTGTTCCTAATAAAGATAAGGTGCAGAGCAAAGCAAAGGGGCAGACCATATATGGTGATGATTCTGGGCTATGAACGAACATCTTTCGAACAAGGTGTACATCAAGAGGGAAGGTATGTAACATTGTCATTGATGGTGGTAGCTGTGAGAATATGGTGTCAAATATCATGGTTGATAAAATGAACCTAGAATGCAAAAAATATCCTTATCCATATCGCATCTCATGGGTTAAGAAGGGGAATGAGGTAACAATAGATCAGATGTGTTTAATTAAATTTTCCATTTGGAGCACTTACAAGGATGAAGTGTGGTGTGATGTGATCCTGATGGATGCATGTCAAATTCCATTGGGAGAAGTACTATTGGTCAAAAATGAAGAGAGAAATAATCAGGTTTATCTCTAGATGCAGAGTATGTCAAATGGCTAAGGGTCATATGCAAAATACAGGGTTGTATATGCCACTACCAGTTCCTACAGGACCATGGACCAATCTGAGTATGGATTTCGTGTTGGGGTTGCCCAAGACAAAGGGGTAAGGATTCAACTTTTTTTGTGGTAGACAAATTTTCAAAAATGGTACATTTCATTGATTTCAAGAAAACTAATTATGCAACTAGGATTGCAGTATTATTCTTTGATGAGATTGTGTGGTTGCATGGTGTTCCAAAGACGATTACTTCTGATTGGGATACTAATTTCTTGAGTCACTTTTGGAGGATGTTGTGGAAGAAGTTGAATATCAGGTTGTAGTTTAGTAGTGCTTACCACCTGCAAATCGATGGGCAAAGAGAGGTAGTGAATAGAATATTGGGAAACCTCTTATGGTGTATAGTTGGAGAAAAACCAAAATAATGGGATTTAGCCTTGTCACAAGCTGAATTTGCATACAAAAGTTTAGTGAACAGGTCGACAGGTAAATATCCTTTTCAAACTATTTATGGTTGAAATCCTAGAGGTGTATTATATTTTGTTGAGTTACCAATTGGGGAAAAATTTAGTGATGATGAAGAAGTATTTGCTAAGCATATCCAAAAACTACAAGAGTCAGTGAGGGAAAAAATTTATAGTAATGTTCACTACAAAGAGTTTGTTGATGCACACAGAAGGGTGAAAGTGTTTTAAGAGGATGATATGGTCATGGTTCATCTTAGTAAAGAAATATTTCCTAAGGGGACGTATAACAAATTAAAAATTAAGAAAATTGGGCCATGCAGGATTTTGAAGAAGATCAATGATAATGCCTATAAAGTGGAGCTACCCGATGAATTTGATATTTCACCTATTTTTAATGTTTTTGATTTATTTCAGTATCCTAGTACTGTCGAGGATGGTAAATTATAGGAGATAGTAAATTGGGCGCGACATATGCCTAAGAAGAAAAAAGACAGAGTTGCACAGGTGCTCGATAAGAAGGTGATCACCACCAGACATGGGAGCTACAACAGATACCTGGTTTAGTGGGAAGGATTACCATAGTAGGATAAAACTTGGCTTTTGGAGTCAAAGCTAAAGAATTTTGATAACCAGAAGCTACAGGATTTCAATTCAGATGAACTCGTAGGAGCTGAGTTCTTTTTCACCAGAGGAGAATGATGCACCTTGAATGAACCATAACATGTGAACGGTATGCCCATTTGTCTTGAAATTTAATAGGTGGTTCTGTGTGCATGTTCTGCATCAATTTCATCTTTGATGCACCTGAACATCCAAAAAAACATACTTTTGGGACCTAACTCCTCCATCTAGTGTCCCAAAATTAGCTTTTAGAATAGGTTCCCGAGTTTTTTGGATATTTTTGAATGTTAAAATTTTATTATCTTTTGTTATACCTTAAGTTGAGACCTAATATTTTAAAGTAAGGTTCATTATTGTAAGAGGGATGTGTGCACCGAATTTGGGTGCAATACGACTCATTTCTAATTTTAGTAGTTTTAAAAATATATATATTTTTAGGGTTTCTTTAGGGTTTATTTGGTTTTTGGTAGTTATATGATGAATTGTATTCTTTTGGAGAAGGGGTGTGAATTCAAAAATAAGAAGAATATCGATTTGCAGGTTTCTTCCATTATATTGCATTTGTGTTATGTGATTGGAGTCCATTTTTTTGGTCTCTTGTAGCTGAGTTTACATCATTTGGTATCAGAGAGGGTGTGATCTCTCTAGTGAATGGAAGATGTTGCCTAGAATATATACCCAGATGAATATGCAAATCAAGGATCTGAATGCAGAAATAGCATGACTGACTGGTGTGATTGATTGCATGGGAGAGAGACATCCCAGGGTGCATGCAGATCAAGGATCTGATGATGAAAATGTACATGAGGAACGTAGATCTGAGGTCCATGTAGAAGTAGAACCAGAGGATCCAAAGGAAGAAGGCCACAATTTTGAAAATTGGCTTAGAAGGGCTTAAGTGGAATCGATATGGGATCAAGATCAAGGTTCATGAGTATGCTGGTGGGTTGAAACTAAAGGAGTTGATCGATTGGATCAATAGCCTAGAAAAATATTTTGAATGGAGTAACCTTGTTGAAGAGAAGAAGGTTAAGCTTGCATGCACAAAGTTGAAGGGACATGCATTGATTTGGTGGGATAATTTATAGACTACATGACATAGGAATGGAAAGAAAAAGATCAAGGATTGGACAAAGATAAAGAATAAGTTACGAGAAAAATTTATACCTGTAGACTACTCCCAAACACTATTTCATAGATTTTAGAATCTTTGACAGAAGGATTAAAGCATTGAGGAATATACTAATGAATTCTACAAGCTATTTTTTTTTAGTGGAGCACAATGATACGGAGGACCAAAATGTTTCCAGGTATGTAAATGGCCTAAGTTTTGCTATCCAAGATGAGATGAGCATGCATTGCACTCATACATTGGAGGATGTGTATCAAATGAACCTCAAGGCAAAGGAGAAATTAAAAAGGGTTAATAGAAGAGGTAAGAAGGGATTCACACCCTCTTCAGGTCGAGGTCAAAGTGGATCTAATTTTATCAAGGGAGAATCCTCAATACTTGCCAAACAATAAGAATATGGGCAAAATCTGAGAGGAATAGGATATCAACGAGGTAGAGGTTATGGTGGTGGATGAAATGGAAATGATCCAATAAGGTCGTATACCTATTATGGATGTGGTGAGGAGGGGCATAGAGCATTTGAGTGTCCCCAATATTATGTTCGTGAAAGGGGTCAAGAAGGACAAGGAAGGGTCAATCTAGTTAATATGGAAGAGCAGGATGAGGATGAAGTTGTTGCTAACATGGGGAAAGCAATTATGATGAGGGTGTTGATTGTTCCTAATAAAGATAAGATGCAGAGCAAAGCAAAGGGGTAGACCATAGATGATGATTATTATGGGCTACGAACGAACATCATTTGAACAAGGTGTACATTAGGAGGGAAGGTATGTAACATTGTCATTGATGGTGGTAGCTATGATAATATGGTGTCAAATGTCATGGTTGATAAAATGAACCTGGAATGCAAAAAACATCCTTATCCATATCACATCTCATGGGTTAAGAAGGGGAATGAGGTAACAATAGATCAGATGTGTTTAATTAAATTTTCAATTTGGAGCACTTACAAGGATGAAGTGTAGTGTGATGTGATCTCGATGGATGCATGTCACATTCTTTTGGGAAGACCTTGGCAGTATGATAGGTATACTAACCATAATGGGAGAAAGAATACTTACACATTCTGGAAGGATGGTGTAAAGGTAGTTATTGTACCTTTGAAGGAGGATGGGTTAAGTGAGAGCTTATTGATGATGAAGGAGATCCTGGAATGGCCTCTTCCATGAACTATAACAAAATTAAGGAGCTTTCATGGCCTAACTACCTTTTACAGAAATTTAATCATGAACTTCAGTAGTATAGTTGCCCCTATAACTGAGTGCATGAAGGAAAAAGAGTTTGTATGGACTACGACATCAACAAAGAGTTTTGAACTCTTGAAGAAGAAGGTGTCAGAAAACCCTGTTCTAGTGTTACCAAATTCCAGTAAGGTGTTTGATGGTTATTGTGATGCCACATTTGTTGGAATTGGTGGTGCCTTAAGTCAAGAGGGCCGACCTGTAGCATTTTTATTTTAGAAGCTGAATGACGTAAGGAAGAATTATTCTACATATGATGTGGAATTTTATGTAATTGTGCAAGCATTGAAACATTGGAGGCACTACTTACTCTCAAAGGAGTTTGTGTTGTTTACTGATCATGAAGCATTGAGGTATGTCAACTCTCAGAAAAAGTTAAATAGCAGGCATGCCAAATAGGTTTCATTTTTGCAATAGTATACATTTGTCCTGAAGCACAAGTCGGGCAAACAAAATAAGGTTGTTGATGCATTGAGTAGGAGAGTATTGTTGTTGACCACTATGGAGAATGAAGTGGTAGGATTTGAGGGGATTAAATATCTATATGAATTTGATACAGATTTTGGAAATATTGTGCAACAATGTAAAAGTGCGATAGAGGGTGAGTCTCGTACTATTTTTGAAGAGTATTTTTTACAGAATGGTTACTTATTTAAGGGTAATCGATTATGCATTCCCAATGGCTCTATGAGAGAGAACATCTTGATGGAATTACATAGTGGGGATTTGGCTAGTCATTTTGGAGTAGCCAAAACTACCACTCTTGTAGAGGAGAAGTACTATTGGTCAAAAATGAAGAGATACATAATCAGGTTTGTCTCTAGATGCAAAGTATGTCAAACGGCTAAGATCCATGCACAAAATATAGGTTTGTATATTCCACTACCAATTCCTACAAGACCATGGACCGATATAAGTATGGATTTCATGTTGGGGTTGCCCAAGACACAGAGGGGTAAGGATTCAATTTTTTTATGGTAGATAGATTTTTAAAAATGGTGCATTTCATTGCTTGCAAAAAAACTAATTATGCAACTAGGATTGAAATCTTATTCTTTGATGAGATTGTGCGGTTGCATGGTGTTCCAAATACTATTACTTCTGATAGGGATACTAAGTTCTTGAGTCACTTTTGGAGGACATTGTGGAAGAATTTGAACACCAGGTTATAGTTCAATAGTGCTTACCACCCACAGACCGATGGGTAAACAAAGGTAGTGAATAGAAGCTTGGGAAACCTCTTACGATGCATAGTTGGAGAAAAACCAAAATAATGGGATTTAGCCTTGTCACAAGTCGAATTTGCATACAAAATTTTAGTGAACAGGTCAATAGGTAAATATCATTTCCAAATTATTTATGGTCAAAATACTAGAGGTGTATTAGATTTGGTTGAGTTACCAATTGGGGAACAAGTTAGTGATGATGCAGAAGCATTTGCTGAGCATATCCAAAAAGTGCAAGAGTTAGTGAGGGAAAAATTGCAGAGTAGTAATGCTCACTATAAAGAGTTTGTTGATGCACACAGAAGGGTGAAAGTGTTTGAAGAGGGTGATATGGTCATGGTTCATCTTAGAAAATAAATATTTCCTAAGGAGACGTATAACAAACTAAAACTTAAGAAAATCGGGCCATGTAGGATTTTAAAGAAGATCAATGATAATACCTATAAAGTGGAGCTTCCGATGAATTTGATATTTCACCCATTTTTATGTTTTTGATTTATTTTAGTATCTTGGTACTACCAAGGATGGTGAATTACAGGAGATAGTAAATTGGGCATGATAGATGCCTAAGAAGAAAAAATACAGAGTTGCACAGGTGCTCGATAAGAAGGTGATCACCACCAGACATGGGAGCTACAACAGATACCTATTTCAGTGGGAAGGATTACCATAGTTGGATAACACTTGGGATTTGGATTTAGAGCTAAAGAAATTTTATAACTAGAAGCTACAGGATTTCAATTCAGCTGAACTCGTAGGAGTTGAGTTCTTTTTCACTAGAGGAGAATGATGCACCTTGTTGGAGCCATAACTTGTGAACCGTACGCCCGTTTACCTTGAAATTTAACAGGTGGTTTTGTGTGTATGTTCTACATCAGGCTCATCTATGATGCACCTGACCCTCCAAAAAAACATACTTTTAGGACCTAACTCCTCCATCTAGTGTCCTAAAATTAGCTTTTAGAATAGGTTCTCGGGTTTTTTGGTTTTTTTGAATGTTAAAAGTTTATTATATTTTGTTATACCTTAAGTTGAGACCTAATATTTTAAAGTAAGGTTCATTATTGTAAGAGGGATGTGTGCACCGAATTTGGGTGCAATCTGACTCATTTCTATTTTTAGCAGTTTTTAGAAGCAAAAAAATGTTTTTAGGGTTTCTTTGGTTTTCGGTGGCTATATGATGGATTGTATTCTTTTGGAGAAGGGGTGTGAATTCAAGAATGAGAAGAATATTGATTTGTAGGTTTCTTCCATTATATTGCATTTGTGTTATGTGATTGGAGTCCATTTTGTTGGTCTCTTGTAGTTGAGTTTACACCATTTGGTATCAGAGCGGGTGTGATCTCGCTAGTTAAGGGAATATGCCACCTAGAAGATATGCCTAGATGAATATGCAGATCGAGGATATGAATGCAAAAATAGCATGACTAATTGGTGTGATTGATCACATGGGAGAGAGACATCCCAGGGCACATGCAAATCAAGGATCTAATGATGAAAATGTACTTGAGGAACGTGGATCTGAGGTCCACGTAGAAGCAGAACCAAAGGGTCTTGAGGAAGAAGGACACAATTTTGAAAATGAACTGATATGAGTTCTAGAGGGGATTAAGGGGAATTGATATGGGATCAAGATCTAGGTTCTTGAGTATGCTAGTGGGTTGAAACCAGAGGAGTTGATCGATTGGATCAATAGCCTAGAAAAATATTTTGAATGGAGTAACCTTGCTAAAGAGAAGAAGGTTAAGCTTGCATGCACAAATTTTAAGTGACATGCATTGATTTGGTGGGATAATTTATAGACTACACGACAGAGGAATGAAAAGGAAAATATTAGGGATTGAAAAATTTTGAAGAAGTTACAGGAAAAATTTATACCTATAGACTACTCCCTAACCCTATTTCATAGATTTTAGAATCTCCGACAGAAGGATCAAAGCATTGAGGACTATACTAATGAATTCTACAAGGTATCCATTTGAGTGGAGCACAATGAGATGAAGGACCAAAAGGTTTCCAGGTATGTAAATGGCCTAAGTTTTGTTGTCCAAGATAAGATGAGCATGTATCACATTCTTACAATGGAGTATGCGTATCAAATGGCCATCAAGGCAGATGAGAAATTGAAAAGGGTTAATAGAAGAGTTAATAAGGGATTCACACCCTCTTCAGGTCAGGGTCTAAGTGGATCTAATTTTCTCAAGAGATAATCCTCAATACCTATTAAACAAGAAGAATATGAACAGAATCTGAGAGGAAGAGAATACCAACGAGATAGAGGTTACGATGGTGGATGAAATGAGAATGATCCAAGAAGGTTGTATACCTATTATGGATGTGGTGAGGAGGGGCATAGAGAATTTGAGTGTCCCCAACATGATGTCCAAGAAAGGGGTCAAGGAGGATAGGGAAGGGTTAATCTAGTTGATATGGAAGAGCAAGATGAGGATGAAGTTTTTTCTAACATGGGGGAAGCACTTATGATAAGGAGGACACTGATTGTTCCTAATAAATATAAGGTGCAAAGCAAAGCAAAGGGGTAAACCATATATGGTGATGATTATGGACTGTAAACGAACATCTTTCAAACAAGGCATACATCAGGAGGGAAGGTATGTAACATTGTCATTGATGGTGGTAGTTGTGAGAATATGGTGTCAAATGTCATAGTTGATAAAATGAACTTGGAATGCAAAAAGCATCCTTATCCATATCGCATATCATGGTGTGATGTGATCCTGATGGATGCATGTCACATTCTATTGGGAAGACCTTGGTAGTATGACAGGGATACTAACCATAATGGGAGAAATAATACGTACACATTCTAGAAGGATGGTGTAAAGGTTGTTCTTTTACCTTTGAAGGAGGATGGTACAAGTGAGAGCTTGTTTACGATGAAGAAATTTCTTGCAGAGATAAAAAATGCTATCTTTTGTTATGCCTTAACAGCTAGGAAGCTAGAAAAAAAGGAAGTGGTTATGCCTATAGCAGCAGCTAAGTTGCTAAGTGAATATAAAAATATCACAACATAGGAGTTACAAGATAGGATACCACCAAAGAGGAATATCCAACATCACATGGATTTGATTCCAGGATCAGCACTCCCAAATCAAGAAGCTTATCGGTTGAACCCGACACAGAATGCAGAGTTGAGTAGGCAAGTGACAGAGTTGATAAAGAAGGGATTAGTTAGGGAGAGTATGAGTCCCATACTATTTTTGAAAAGTTTTTTTTACATAATGGTTACTTTTTTAAGGGTAATATATTATGCATTCCCAATGGCTCTATGAGAGAGAACATCTTGATGGAATTACATAGTGGGGGTTCTGCTTGTCATTTTGAAGTAGCAAAAACTACCACTCTTGTAGAGAAGTACTATTGGCAAAAAATAAAGAGATACATAATCAATTTTATCTCTAGATGCAGAGTATGTCAAATTGCTAAGGGCCATGCACAAAATATAGGGTTGTATATGCCACTACAAGTTCCTACAGGACCATGGACCGATCTGAGTATGGATTTCATGTTGGGGTTGCCGAAGAAATAGAGGGGTAAGGATTCAATTTTTTTGTGGTAGATAGATTTTCAAAAATTGTGCATTTCATTACTTTCCAGAAAACTAATGATGCAACTAGGATTGCAGTATTATTCTTTGATGGGATTGTGTGGTTGCATGGTGTTCCAAAGACTTTTACTTCTGATCGGGATACTAAGTTCTTGAGTCACTTTTGGAGGACATTGTGGAAGAATTTGAACACCAGGCTACAGTTCATTAGTACTTACCACCAACAGACCGATGGGCAATTAGAGGTAGTGAATAGAAGCTTGGAAAACCTCTCACGGTGTATAATTGGAGAAAAACCAAAACAATGGGATTTAGCCTTATCACAAGCCGAATTTGCATACAATAGTTCAATGAATAGGTCAATACATAAATCTCCTTTTCAAATTATTTATAGTTAAAATCCTAGAGGTGTATTAGATTTGGTTGAGTTACCAATTAGGGAACAAGTTAGTGATGATGTAGAAGCATTTTATGAGCATATCCAGAAAGTACAAGAGTCAATGAGGGAAAAAATGCAGAGTAGTAATTCTCACTACAAAGAGTCTGCTAATGCACATAGAAGGGTGAAAGTGTTTGAAGAGGGTGATATGGTCATGGTTCATCTTAGGAAAGAAATATTTCCTAAGGGGACGTATAACAAACTAAAACTTAAGAAAATTGGGCCATGCATGATTTTGAAGAAGATCAATGATAATGCCTATAAAGTGGAGCTACCCGATGAATTTGATATTTCACCCATTTTTAATGTTTGATTTATTTTAGTATCTTGGTACTACCAAGGATGGTGAATTATAGGAGAGTAAATTGGGTATGACAGATGCCTAAGAAGAAAAAAGACAGAGTTTCATAGGTGCTCGATAAGAAGGTGATCACCACAAGACATGGGAGCTACAATAGATACCTGGTTCAGTGGGAAGGATTACCACAATCGGATAACACTTGGGTTTAAGAGTTAGAGGTAAAGAAAGTTTATAACCAAAAGCTACAGGATTTTAATTTAGTTGAACTCACAGGAGTTGAGTTCTTTTTCACTAGAGGAGAATGATGCACCTTGTCGGAGCCATAACTTATGAACCGTATGCCCGTTTGCCTTAAAATTTAATAGGTGGGTCCGTATGCGTGTTCTACATTAGGATCATCTCTCATACACCTAATCCTATAGAAAAACATACTTTCAGGACCTAACTCCTCCATCTAGTATCCCCAAATTAGATTTTAGAATACGTTCCCAGGTTTTTTGGGTTTTTTTGAATGTTAGAAGTTTATTATCTTCTGTTATACCTTAATTTAAGACCTAATATTTTAAATTAAGGTTCATTATTGTAAGAGGGATGTGTGCACTCAATTTGGGTGCAATCCGACTCATTTCTATTTTTAACAATTTTTAGAAAAAAAAATATTTTTAGGGTTTCTTTAGTTTTTGGTGGCTCTATGGTGGATCATATTCTTTTGGAGAAGGGGTGTGAATTCAGGAATGAGAAGAATATTGATTTGTAGGTTTCTTTCATTATATTGCATTTGTGTTATGTGATTGTAGTCCATTTTGTTTGTCTCTTGTAGCTGAGTTTACACCATTTGGTATCAGAGTGGCTGTGATCTCGCTAGTGAAGGGAAGATGCTACCTAGAAGATATGCCCAGATGAATAGGAAAATCGAGGATCTTAATGTAGAAATAGCATGTCTAACTGGTGTTATTGATTGCATGGGAGAGAGACATCCTAGGATGCATGCAGATGAAGGATCTGATGATGAAAATGTACCTGAGGAACGTGGATCTGAGGTCCACACAAAAGCAAAACCAGAGGGCCCAGAGGAAGAATGGCATGGTTTTGAAAATCGACTAATACAAGCTCTAGATGGACTTAAGGAGAATCGAGATGGGATCAAGATTGAGGTTCCCGAGTATGTTGGTGGGTTGAAACCAAAGGAGTTGATCGATTGGATCAATAGCCTAGAAAAATATTTTGAATGGAGTAACCTTGATGAAGAGAAGAATGTTAAGCTCGCATGCATAAATTTGAATGGACATGCATTGATTTGGTGGTATCATTTATAGAATACATGACAGATGAATGGATACAAAAATATCAAGGATTGGACAAACATGAAGAAGTTACAGGAAAAATTTATACCTATAGACTGCTCCCAAACCCTATTTTGTAGATTTTAGAATCTCCTACAGAAGGATAAAATCATTGAGGACTATAATAATAAATTCTAAAAGCTATCCATTCAAGTGGAGCACAATGATATGAAGGATAAAAAGGCTTCCAGGTATGTAAATGGCCTAAGTTTTTTTGTCCAATATGATATGAGCATGTATCACACTCTTACAATGGAGGATGCATATCAAATGGCCCTCAAGGAAAAGGAGAAATTAAAAAGGGTTAATAGAATAGGTAAGAAGGGATTCACACCCTCTTTAGGTTGGGGTCAAAGTGGATCTAATTTTCTCAAGGGAGAATCCTCAATACCTGCTAAACAAGAAGAAGATGGGCAGAATCTAAGAGAAAGAGGATACCAACGAGGTAGAGGTTACGGTGGTGGAAGAAATAGGAATGATCCAAGAATTTTGTATACCTGTTATGGATGTGGTGAGGATGGACATAGACCATTTGAGTATCCCCAACATAATGTCCAAAAAAGGGGTCAATAAGGACAAGGAAGGGTCAATCTGGTTGAGATGGAAGAGCAGGATGAGGATGAAGTTGTTGTTGACATGGGGGAAGCACTTATGATAAGGAGGACGTTGATTGTTCCTAATAAAGAGAATATGTAGAGAAAATCAAAGGGGTAGAGCACAAATGGTGATGATTCTGGGCTATGAATGAACATATTTCGAACAAGGTGTACATCAGGAGGGAAGGTATGTAACATTGTCATTCATGGTGGTAGATTTGAGAATATGGTGTCAAATATCATGGTTGATAAAATGAACCTAGAATGCAAAAAGCATCCTTATCCATATCGCATCTCATGGGTTAAGAACGGGAATGAGGTAACAGTAGATTAGAGGTGTTTAATTAAATTTTCAATTGGGAACACTTACAAGGTTGATGTGTGGTGTGATGTGATCTCGGTGGATGCATGTTGCATTCTATTGGGAAGACCTTGGCAGTATGATAGGGATATTAACCATAATGGGAGAAAGAATACTTACACATTCTGGAAGGATGGTGTAAAGGTAGTTCTTGTACCTCTCAAGGACGATGGGCTGAGTGAGAGCTTGTTGATGATGGAGTTTCTTGCAGAAATCAAGGACGCTAGCTTCTGTTATGCCTTAACAACTAGGAAGCTAGAAATAGAGGAAGTGGTTATGCCTACAACAATATCTAAGTTTCTAAGTGAATATAAAGATGTCACACTAGAGGAGTTACCAGATGGGATACCACCAAAGAGGGATATCCAACATCACATGGATTTGATTCTGGGATTAGCACTCCCAAATTAGGTAGCTTATCAGTTGAACCTAACACAAAATGCAGAGTTGAGTAGGCAAGTGACAGAGTTGATAAAGAAGGGATTAGTTAGGGAGAGTATGAGTCCATGTGTGACTCCAACATTGTTGACCCCAAAGAAAGATCATGACTAACGGATGTGTGTGGATAGTAAAGCTATAAACAAGATCACAATAAAGTATCGATATCCTATGTCGAGAGTGGATGACATGATGGATGGATTGGCTGGAGCTAAATACTTCATTAAAATTGATCTGTGGAGTGGTTACTATCAGATCATAATTAGAGAAGGAGATGAATGGAAGATAGATTTTAAGACAAAATATGGGTTGTACGAGTGGATGGTGATGCCATTTGGTTTGTCTAATGCACCTAGCACATTTATGATGTTGATGAACAGAGTACTACAAGAATAAAATAGTAAGTTTATGGTTGTGTATTTTGATGATATTTTGATTTATAGTAAAAGTGAAGAAGAGCATTTGTTACACCTGAAATTAGTGTTAGACGTGCTCAGGAAGGAGAAATACTGAAGAAATGTAGATTTTATTAGGACAGTTTAGTGTTATTAGGATTTGTAATCTCAAGAGATGGCATGAGGATGGATGATGAGAAAGTGAAGGCAAATCTTGAATGGCCTCTTCCATGAACTATAACATAAGTAAGGAGCTATCATGGCCTAGCTAAATTTTACAAAAAGTTCATCAGGAACTTTAGTAGTATAGTTGCCCCTATAATTGAGTGCACAAAGGGGAAAGAGTTTGTATGGACTACGATAGCAACAGATATTTTTGAAATATTGAAGAAGGTGTCAGAAGACCTTGTTCTAGTGTTACAAAATTTTAGTATGGTCTTTGAGGTTGATTGTGATGCCTTGTTTGTTGGAATTGGTGGTGTCTTAAGTCAAGAGTGCCTACCTGTAGCATTTTGTAGTGAGAAGATGAATGACGCAAGGAAGAATTATTCTACATATGGTGTGGAATTTAATGCAATTGTGCAAGCATTGCAACATTGGAGGCACTTCTTACTCTCAAAGGAGTTTGTGTTGTTTACTGATCATGAAGCATTGAGGTATGTCAACTCTAAGAAATAGTTAAATTCTAGGCATGCCAAATGGGTTTCATTTTTACAATAGTATACATTTATCCTGAAGCACAAGTCGAGAAAACAAAATAAATTTGTCGATGCATTGAGTAGGAGAGTCTTGTTGTTAACCACTATGGAGAATAAGTGGTAGTATTTTAAGGGATTAAATATTTGTATGAATATGATGCAGATTTTGGGAATATTGTGCAACAATGTAAAAGTGTGGTAGAGGGTGAGTCTCATACTATTTTTGAAGAGTATTTTTTACATAATGGTTACTTATTTAAGGGTAATCGATTATGCATTCCCAATGGCTCTATGACAGAGAACATCTTGAGGGAATTACATTTTAGGGGTTTGGATGGTCATTTTGGAGTAGCCAAAACTACCACTCTTGTAGAGGAGAAGTACTATTGGCCGAAAATGAAGAGAGACATAATCAGGTTTGTCTTTAGATGCAAATTTTGTCAAATGGCCAAGGTCCATGTGCAAAATACAGGGTTGTATATGCCACTGCCAATTCCTATAGGACCATGGACTGATATGAGTATGGATTTCGAGTTGGGGTTGCCCAAGACATAGAGGGGTAAGGATTCAATTTTTTTTTGGTAGATAGATTTTTAATAATGGTGCATTTCAAGTTATTTATGGTCAAAATCCTAGAGGTGTATTAGATTTTTTTAAGTTACCAATTGGGAAACAAGTTAGTGATGATGCAGAAGCATTTGTTGAGCATATCCATAAAGTGCAAGAGTCAATGAGGGAAAAATTACAGAGTAGTAATGCTCACTACAAAGAGTCTACTAATGCACATAGAAGGGTGAAAGTGTTTGAATAGGTTGATATGGTCATGGTTCATATTAGGAAAGAAACATTTCCTAAGGGGACATATAACAAACTGAAACTTAAGAAAATTGGGCCATGCAGGATTTTGAAGAAGATCAATGATAATACCTATAAAGTGGAGCTGTCCGATGAATTTGATACTTCACCCATTTTTAATATTTTTGAATTATTTTAGTATCCTGGTACTACCAAGGATGGAAAATTACAAGATATAGTAAATTGGGTACGATATATGCCTAAGAAGAAAAATATAGAGTTGCACAGGTGCTCAATAAGAAGGTGATCACCACCAGACATGGGAGCTACAACATATACCTAGTTCAGTGGGAAGGATTACCACAGTCGGATAACACTTGTGTTTTAGAGTCAGAGCTAAAGAAATTTGATAACCAGAAGCTACAGTATTTCAATTTAGCTGAACTCGCAGGATCTGAGTTCTTTTTCACTAGAGGAGAATGATGCACCTTGTCGGACCCATAACTTGTGAATCGTACGCCCATTTACCTTGAAATTTAATAGGTGGTTCTATGTGCATGTTCTTCATTAGGCTTATCTTTTATGTGTCTAATACTCCAAATAAATATACTTTCGGGACCTAACTCCTCCATCTAGTGTCCCAAAATTAGCTTTTAGAATAGGTTCCCAAGTTTTTTGGGTTTTTTTTTAATGTTAGAAGTCTATTATATTTTTTTATACCTTAAGTTGAGACCTAATATTTTAAATTAAGGTTCATTATTGTAAGAGGGATGTGTGCACCGAATTTGGGTGCAATCCGACTCATTTCTATTTTTAGTAGTTTTTAGAAAAAAAAAATGTTTTTAGGGTTTCTTTAGGGTTTCTTTGGTTTTCAGTGGCTATATGATGGATTGTATTCTTTTGGAGAAGGGGTGTGAATTCAGGAATGAGAAGAATATTGATTTGTAGGTTTATTCCTTTATATTGCATTTTTGTTATGTGATTGGAGTCCATTTTGTTGGTCTCTTGTAGTTGAGTTTACACCATTTGGTATCAGAACGGGTGTGATCTTGCTAGTGAAGGGAAGATGATGCCTAGAAGATATGTCAAGATGAATAGGTAGATCAAGGATCTGAATACAAAAATAGCATAGATGACTAGTGTGATTGATCGTATGGGAGAGAGACATCCCAGGGTGAGCACAGATCAAGGATATGATGATGAAAACATACCTGAGGAACGTGGATCTGATGTCCACGTAGAAGCAGAACCAAAGGGCCTAGAGGAAGAAGGGCATAATTTTAAAAATCGACTGATACGAGCTCTAGATGGGTTTAAGGAGAATCAATATGGGATCAAGATCGAGGTTCTTGAGTATGTTGGTGGGTTAAAAACAAAAGGAGTTAATCGATTGGATCAATAGCATAGAAAAATATTTTGAATGGAGTAACCTTGCTGAAAAGAAGAAGGTTAAGCTCGCATGCACAAATTTGAAGGGACATGCATTGATTTGGTGGGATCATTTATAGACTACATGATAGAGGAATGGAAAGGAAAATATCATGGATTGGTCAAATATGAAGAAGTTACATTAAAAATTTATACCTGTAGACTACTCCCAAACCCTATTTCATATATTTCAAAATCTCTAGCAGAAGGATAAAAGTATTGAGGACTGTACTAATGAATTCTACAATTTATCCATTCAATTGGAGCATAATGGGATGGAGGACCAAAAGGGCTAAGTTTTGTTGTCCAAGATGAGATGAGAATGCATCGTACTCTTATAGTGAAGGATGTGTATCAAATGGCCCTCAAGGTAGAGGAGAAATTGAAAAGGGTTAATAGAAAATGTAAGAAGGGATTCACACCCTCTTCAGGTCGAGGTCGAAATGGATATAATTTTCTCAAGGGAGAATCCTCAATACCTGCTAATTAGAATAATATGGGCATAATTTGAGAGGAAGAGGATACCAACGAGGTAGAGGTTACGGTGGTGGATGAAATGGGAATGATCCAAGAAGGTCGTATACCTGTTATGGATGTGGTGAAGAGGGGCATAGAGCATTTGAGTGTCCCCAATGTTATGTCCAAGAAAAGGGTCAAGGAGTACAAGGAAGGGTCAATATGGTTGATATGGTAGAGCAGGATGAGGATGAAGTTGTTGCTGACATGGGGGAAGCACTTATGATAAGGAGGACACTGATTATTCCTAATAAAGAGAAGGTGTAGAGCAAAGTGAAGGGGCAAACCATAAATGGTGATTATTCTGGGCTGCGAATGAACATCTTTTGAACAAGGTGTACATCAAGAGGGAAGGTATGTAATATTGTCATTGATGGTGGTAGCTATGAGAATATGGTGTCAAATGTCATGGTTGATAAAATGAACCTGGAATGCAAAAAGCATCCTTACCCATGATGAGTCCCAAAAATGTACATTTTTATACACTATTAAGGGGCATCATTACTGGTTTAATTAGCATGTGAGATGCATTTTTATATAACTTATGCATATAATTGATAGAAAATCCGGTATTATGCTTGATTGGTGTTTTTAGTGGGAATTGTGTATAAATGCAGGTTTTGCTACTAATATGGTGTTTTCCAGTCTACATCCACTTGGACCTAGCATACTTCTACTTTCAGAGACTAAGGCATGAGAGCAGGTGCCTTCCTCTTCAAGGAAGGTGCCCAACAGAAGTAGGTGCCTTCCTCCTCAAGGAAGGCGCCCAATAGAAGTAGGTGCCTTCCTCTTCAAGGAAGGTGCCCAGTAGAAGTAGGTGCCTTCCTTATAAGGAAGGCACCCAGAAGTAGGCGCCTTCCTTATAAGGAAGGCACCCAATAGAAGTAGGCACCTTCCTTATAAAGAAGGCACCCAACAAAATTAGGCGCCTTCCTCATGAAGAAGGCACCTCCACGCCTCCATACTTTGCAAGATTGACCAAGCCAGCTTTGACCGGTTGACCAATGGGCTAAGGAGGAGGTTGCACGTGAAGACAAAAAGGAGATATTTTATTTTATTTACTATTATTAAAATAGAATGAACACTTCTATTATTTGATTGGTTGGATACCTTTGTAACGTGAGCATTATTCTTTCACGCTCACGGATGAACCAAGAGCAACGATTTTTCCAGCGATCAATGTGGGAGATATTCTATTTTATGCAATATTATTAAAATAGAATAACGCATCCATTATTTTCTGCTAGACATATTCTGTTATGATAAAACAGAACACGCCTGATTTATCCTGCAAGAGGGTAAAATTAGTGTGTGACTATTTTAATTAATATATGGTTGTTATAATTGAACGGATGCAATATTCATTGCATATCTATTGTAACCGCAAGTCTGAAATAGACTTGCCTAAATTTGTAACAGAGGAAGGTTGTGCATTGTATAAATGCACAGGTCTTCCCTGAGAGAAGGAGGAAAATTTTATGGAGAAATTATTCTATTTTATTTCTTGTCAAATTTATTAAGAGTGCAATTCCTCTTATTCGAGCAAGCTCTACGTAGCTAGCTGGGCGGACTATCTATGGGAGCTTGGGCCCACTCCCTGTAGTAGTCCTCCCCTATTTATTTTTGTTCTTTATTTTCTGTAGATTAGTTTATTGCTTTAGTTCTTGCTTTATTTAATTTAGGTGTGTGTTTTTTTTCACGCATTTTATTTCTTGCACTTTATTTTCAGCATTGTATTTTATTTATTTAATTTCTCTGCACTTAGTTTATTTAGTTTGGCTGAAATGAAAATGCACAAACATCCCCCACCAAACTAAATAAGGTACAATCAGATTTATTCCCCAACACTGCAGGCATATACTGTGCATGACACTCGAAAGTTTACGGACTTACCGGATTGATAATTTATGGAAGAGAAATGAATATTTTTTGGGACATGAATTTCTGCTCACCATTTTGGCACCGTTGTCGGGGAGTGTCTAAACTGTAGTGTTAGGATTTACAGGTCAATTAAAAATCTTATTTAAAATTACCTGTAGATATTTTACTTGAGAAGTGTGAGTCCACCAAGGGCCTTTTTATAAGGCCAAAAATAGTTGTTGGTACAGTCAGAGCCAAATCCCATAGGCAACTATTTGCATTTTCTAGCTTCTTAGGTAAACGTGGGAATGAACCTGATGTACCAAATTAAGTGTAGAAGTAGGAATAAAATGTGTTGTTGAAAAAATTAGAAAAATCTGGCATTGAAGGATTTCCATCATATTTTCAATGGTTTCAAGAAATCAATGAAATAGCACAACCCAGGTCTGATAGTTGAAAATATTTAGGGAAGTGTTTTTACATAGAAACCATTGGAAAATTATGCCTAGTTTTAACGATAAAAAATTTTATAGGCTTGAAATTTTTGCAATGTATTGGTAAATGTTTTTTAATGATGAAATTAATAGCAGGAAAAATGATAGAGCAAAATTTTTAAAGAACATCTTGTTATGAAGTATGCTCTTCACTTGCGCTTAAGGCGACCTGGTGAATCAGAAACTAGCATGTGTTTTTTTAAATACTGCTATGCCATGTTTTCTCCAAGTTGCCAACTCGTAGATAGTCATTTTCCAACCTGCACATTTTGCCATTATGTTGAAAAATTTTGGTTTTGAGGTCAAAGGGGGAAATTGCTCTTCTCATGCTATAACACATCAAACTAGTTGATAATGAAATTGATGATTTTTTAGAAGACTAGTTCAGATGTAGGCATGGGGGAGACCCCACCTTCATTATTGCCACCAACAACACAATGAACATTGTTTACAATGTTCATGAAAAAGAAAAAAAATATATCTTCTGTTGAAAAAGGCTCCAAGTTAAAATGCAGATAAAAAAATAGAAGCTTTATTTTTGTTACTTGTTGGAAGAAAGTATCCTCTTTCCCTAGGACCAGGTTGGTCCAGAAGGGAAATGAGAAATCTCCAACCGGTCACTAAATAAAGCAAGGGAGGAGCCTGGAAGTAATCAGAAGATAAAAAAAAATATATATATATATATAATGAAAAAAATGAAAATTAAAAAAAAAAATTAGTTAGAATTTTATTTTAATGCCTTTAGTTTAGATTTTTCTTTTATGTTTTGCAGGACAACATGAAGTGCAATGTAGACAAATAAGGAGGTGTCTGTGAAAATTTCATGAATTGAGATTTATACATGGAGTTCGTAATAGCACTATACGAACTATCTCGTGTACCTGATCGTGTAGCATCCAATCTAACAAGTGAAAGCTAGCGAAGTTTTACCTTGGAAACATTGGCACTTGAAGGCAGGCTAAGTAACCCTGATCAAGCGAAAGGCTTCTAGCCCAAGGTGCTTGTGGAATTTTGGGGAAAATTTTGCTACAAGGTGTGTGACTATTACAACCTGAGTAAATGATGAGCAGAGTCAAAGATGCTACACCACGTACAAAGTAGAGTGCCGAGACAATGTTCGAGTAACGATCAATGAGCTCCATTAACAATCGCCTCACATTTGCGAGAGTGGATCAGACATCGGCATGGGGGAGACCCCATACCATACTAAATACTTGGACGAATGTTCAATCATTCATTAAAAAAAAAAGAAAAAAAAGAAAAGAAAAAAAAAGGAAAGAAAAAAAATGATGAAGTGAAAGACGCCTTGATCATCAAGAAGGCGCCTTCCGCATGAAAAAGGCACCATACAATGGAGGTGCCTTCTACATGAAGAAGTCACCATACATTGGAGGCGCCTTCCATATGAATGTGCCATACATTGGAGGCGCCTTCCGCATCAAGAAGGCGCCATACAATGGAGGCACCTTCCGCATCAAGAAGGCGCCATACATTGGAGGCACCTTCCGCATGAAGAAGGCGCCATACATTGGAGGCGCCTTCCGCATCAGGAAGGTGCCATACATTGGAGGTGCCTTCCACATGAAGAAGGCACCATACATTGGAGGCACCTTCCACATCAAGAAGGCGCCATACATTGGAGGCGCCTTCCACATCAAGAAGGTGCCATACATTGAAGGCGCCTTCCACAACAAGCAGGCGCCTTGACATCTAGGGTGCCTTGATCCATTTCCCGCACCTGGGTGGTTCGATGGCACAAGGGAAAAAAAAAGAGGAATAAGTGACGAGGTGCCTTGATGGCATACAATAGAGGTGCCTTGATAAAAAAAAAAAATATGCGAATCCTCCCAATAAAAAAAAATGCATAGAACATGTCCTGCTTAGCATAAAAATTGCTTTCTTATTGCTTTGTAGGAAATCATGAACCGAATGCAAGTTGCAGGCATCCTGAGAGCCAGGGCCTAACAGGCATGGAGTCATGACTCCTATTTTCCTACTTTCGTGTGTGCAGGTAATCGTGCCCTCTGAATGCAATCTGAAGGCATCCTAAGAGCTAGGGCCTCAGGCATAGGCCATGATTCCTATTTTCTAGTTTTTGTGTGTGTAGTTTCACAGGACACAACCATGAGCACGATCTGTAGGTAGAGCCAGCTTAAACTAGGCCTAACAGATGTGACATTTTGTGCCCTACAATTAGGAGTGCGGCAAAGGGAAAAGGCACTTACTTCCCACCAGGAAGAGAGTGCCTACAATCAGCCCAATATAGTAGTGCCTTTTTCCACCTGGAGGAAGGCACCAATAAGCGATTTTCTTCTCCCTTGGATGGGGGTACCTGTTGTTTAGTGTGGGACCTGACGTTTGGAGGGCTGCAGACCTATTGTGCAGAGGGACCTGTTGCTGGCGATAAGGGCATCACCAATTTAAGCGGGGGAGAATAAAAAAATGGTAAATTATGGTTGCGATGTTGGATTTGTTAAATCCACACCTATAGAAGAAGGAAGAACAACAATGATTAATGGTGTGGAGGAAGAAGGTAGCCAGAGAGAATAAATAAATAAATAAATAAAATCTCCAGGAGCACCAACATGAAGACGTCTCACACCACGAGCATCATATACATCAGGTTCTACGAAATTCACCCGGGTATGTACTGAATTTTCCTGTTAATTATGTGTATAGTTATTTTAAAATCATTTCTATGCTAATACCAACCGATGCCTCCATAGTTTTTCAAAATCCCCCATTAGAATTCGAACACATGACATGCCTCAGATATTTAAAAAAAAAAAGAGGCTATGGCATCTACGTAAATAAATTTGGCATCATTTTCATTGTTGCCTCATGATAATAGCAGTCGGCTTGAGTGAACACATATAAATGATGCTACTCTATACCACAAAGGAGGTTTTGGAGATGTCAAATACATTTTAGATGTGGGTAAAAGTAGCGGCTGGTGACTGCACTTATTTTAAACCAATTTGGTCTCACTAAATATGACCAATGTGCAACATTGGAAAATGCCAGCATTTATAAAAAATAGTGCAGTGGTCATTTGCCTTGAACAGTGTGGTCACAATTTAACTATTTGTCCGCAATGATTAGTCAGGATGTGTTTCTAACTTTTGTTGGTGTTGCATCGCTCTATGGATGAAGAATAGCAGCACTCAATGAAAAAAAATGCAGTGTTGAATAAAAAAATAGTACTGAGAAAAAAACATAGCAGTGCTGAATAAAAAAAATAGCAGCACTCAACGATAGAAAAATAAAGATGTTGAAGGCCATTGAAAAAAAAAGAAGAAAAATAAAAATAAAAATATATATATATTATTATCCCGAGGGCTGTTGTCACGAGGACATGACAATATTTAGGCATGGTCAGCCTACGAGAGGGATAACTTCAGCTTTTGGTGCCACGAGGGCGTGGCACATGTTAGGCATGGGGGGATGATGAGTCCCAAAAATGTACATTTTTATACACTATTAAGGGGCATCATTACTGGTTTAATTAGCATGTGAGATGCATTTTTATATAACTTATGCATATAATTGATAGAAAATCCAGTATTATGCTTGATTGGTGTTTTTAGTGGGAATTGTGTATAAATGCAGGTTTTGCTACTAATATGGTGTTTTCCAGTCTACATCCACTTGGACCTCGACATACTTCTGCTTTCAGAGACTAAGGCATGAGAGCAGGTGCCTTCCTCTTCAAGGAAGGTGCCCAACAAAAGTAGGCACCTTCCTCCTCAAGGAAGGCGCCCAACAGAAGTAGGCGCCTTCCTCCTCAAGGAAGGTGCACAACAGAAGTAGGTGCCCTGCCCTCTCAAGGAAGGTGCCCAGAAGAAGTAAGCACCTTCCTTATAAGGAAGGCACCCAATAGAAGTAGGCACCTTCCTTATAAGGAAGGCGCCCAATAGAAGTAGGCGCCTTCCTTATGAAGAAGGCACCCAACAAAAGTAGGCGCCTTCCTCATGAAGAAGGCGCCTCCACGCCTCCATACTTTGCAAGATTGACCAAGCCAGCTTTGACCAGTTGACCAATGGGCTAAGGAGGAGGTTGCACGTGAAGACAAAAAGGAGATATTTTATTTTATTTACTATTATTAAAATAGAATGAACACTTCTATTATTTGATTGGCTGGATACCTTTGTAACGTGAGCATTATTCTTTCACGCTCACGGATGAACCAAGAGCAACGATTTTTCCAGCGATCAATGTGGGAGATATTCTATTTTATGCAATATTATTAAAATAGAATAACGCATCCATTATTTTCTGCCAGACATATTCTATTATGATAAAACAGAACACGCCTGATTTATCCTGCAAGAGGGGAAAATTAGTGTGTGACTGTTTTAATTAATATATGGTTGTTATAATTGAACGGATGCAATATTCATTGCATATCTATTGTAACTGCAAGTCTGAAATAGACTTGCCTAAATTTGTAATCAAGGAAGGTTGTGCATTGTATAAATGCACAGGTCTTCCCTGAGAGAAGGAGGAAATTTTATGGAGAAATTATTCTATTTTATTTCTTGTCAAATTTATTAAGAGTGCAATTCCTCTTATCTGAGCAAGCTCTACGTAGCTAGCTGGGTGGACTATCTATGGGAGCTTGGGCCCACTCCCTGTAGTAGTCCTCCCCTATTTATTTTTGTTCTTTATTTTATGTAGATTAGTTTATTGCTTTAGTTCTTGCTTTATTTAATTTAGGTGTGTGTTTCTTTTCTGCATATTTATTTTCTAGCACTTTATTTCCAGCATTGTAATTTATTTATTTAATTTTTCCGCACTTAGTTTATTTAGTTTGGCTGAAATCAAAATGCACAAACATCCCCCACCAAACTAAATAAGGTACAAATAGATTTATTCCCCAACACTGCAGGCATATACTGTGCATGACACTCAAAAGTTTACGGACTTACCGAATTGATAATTTATGGAAGAGAAATGAATGTTTTTCAGGACATGAATTTATGCTCACCAATTCATATCGCATCTCATGGGTTAAGAAGAGGAATGAGGTAATAGTAGGTCAGAGGTGTTTAATTAAATTTTCAATTGGGAGTACTTACAAGGATGAAATGTGGTGTGATGTGATCTCGATGGATGCATGTCATATTTTGTTGAGAAGACCTTGGTAGTATGATAGGGATACAAACCATAATGGGAGAAAGAATACTTACACATTATGGAAGGATGGTGTAAAGGTAGTTATTGTACCTCTAAAGGAGGATGGACCGAGTGAGAGCTTGTTGATGATGAAGGAGTTTCTTGCAAAGATCAAGGACACTAGCTTCTATTATGCCTTAACAACTAGGAAGCTAGAAATATAGGAAGTGGTTATGCCTACAACAACAGTTAAGTTTCTACGTGAATATAAAGATGTCACACCAGAGGAGTTACCAAATGGGCTACCACCAAAGAGGGATATCTAGCATCACATGGATTTTATTCCAGGATCAGTGCTCCCAAATCAAGCATCTTATCGATTGAACCTGACACATAATGCATAGTTGAGTAGGCAAGTGACAAAGTTGATAAATAAGGGATTAGTTAGGGAGAGTATGAGTCCATGTGCAACTCTAGCATTGCTTATCCCAAAGAAATATGGTGAGTTATGGATGTGTTTGGATAGTAGAGCCATAAACAATATCATAATAAAGTATCGGTATCCTATGCCGAGAGTGGATGACATGATGGATGGATTGGTTGGAGCTAAATACTTTAGTAAAATTGATCTGTAGAGTGGCTACTACCATATCATAATTAGATAAGGGGATGAATGGAAGACAAATTTTAAGATAAAATATGGGTTGTACGAGTGGATGGTGATGCCATTTGGGTTGTCTAATGCACCTAGTACATTTATGTAGTTGATGAACAGAGTACTATGGGAATATAATGGTAAGTTTGTGGTTGTGTATTTTGATGATATTTTGATTTATAGTAAAAGTGAAGAAGAGCATTTGTTACACCTGAAATTAGTGTTAGACGTGCTCAGGAAGGAGAAATTGTGTGTCAACCTAAAGAAATGTAGATTTCTTTAGGACAATTTAGTATTTTTAGGATTTTTAATCTTAAGAGATGGCATGAGGATGGATGATGAGGAAGTGAAGGTGATTCTAGAATGGCCTCTTCCATGAACTATAACATAAGTAAGGAGCTTTCATGGCCTAGCTACCTTTTACAGAAAGTTCATCAGGAACATCAGTAGTATAGCTACCCCTATAACTGAGTGCACGAAGGGGAAAGAGTTTGTATGGACTACGACAACAACAAAGAGTTTTGAACTCTTGAAGAAGAAGGTGTCGAAAGACCCTGTTCTAGTGTTACCATATTTTAGTAAGGTTTTTGAGGTTGATTGTGATGCCTCATTTGTTGGAATTGGTGGTGTCTTAAGTCAAGAGGGCTGACCTGTAGCATTTTTTAGTGAGAAGCTGAATGACACAAAGAAGAATTATTCTACATATGATGTGGAATTTTATGCAATTGTACAAGCATTGCAACATTGGAGGCACTACTTACTCTCAAAGGAGTTTGTGTTGTTTACTGATCATGAAGCATTGAGGTATGTCAACTCTCAGAAAAATTTAAATAGCAGGCGTGTCAAATGGGTTTTATTTCTGCAACAATATGCATTTGTCCTAAAGCACAAGTTGGGAAAACAAAATAAGGTTGATGATGCATTGAGTAGGAGAGTCTTTTTGTTGACCACTATGGAGAATAAAGTGGTAGGATTTAAAGGGATTAAATATCTGTATGAATCTGATGCAGATTTTGGGAATATTGTGCAACGGTGTAAAAGTGTGGTAGAGGGTGAGTCCCATACTATTTTTAAAGAGTATTTTTTACATAATGGTTTCTTGTTTAAGGGTAATCGATTATGCATTCCCAATGGCTCTATGAGAGAGAAAATCTTGAGGTAATTACATAGTGGAGGTTTGGATGATCATTTTGGAGTAGCCAAAGCTACCACTCTTGTAGAGGAGAAGTACTATTGGCCAAAAATGAAGAGATACATAATCAAGTTTGTCTCTAGATGTAGATTATGTCAAATGGCTAAGGGCCATGCACAAAATATAGGGTTGTATATGCCATTGCCAGTTCCTATAGGACCATGGACCGATCTAAGTATGGATTTTATGTTGGGGTTGCCCAAGACATAGAGGGGTAAGGATTCAGTTTTTGTTGTGGTAGACAAATTTTCAAAAATGGTGCATTTCATTGCTTTCTATAAAACTAATGATGCAACTAGGATTATAGTCTTATTATTTGATGAGATTGTGTGGTTGCATGGTGTTCCAAATACTATTACTTCTGATCGGGATACTAAGTTCTTGAGTCACTTTTGGAGGACATTGTGGAAGAATTTGAATACCAAGCTGTATTTCAGTAGTGGTTACCAACCATAGAACAATGGGCAAACAGAGGTAGTGAATAGAATCTTTGGAAACCTCTTACAGTGCATAGTTGGAGAAAAAGCAAAACAATGGGATTTAGCCTTTTCACAAGCCAAATTGGCATATAATAGTTAAGTGAACAGGTCAACAGGTAAATCTTATTTTAAAATTATTTATGGTCAAAATCGTAGAGGTGTATTATATTAGGTTTAGTTACCAATTGAGGAACAAGTTAGTGATGATGCAGAAACAATTACTGAGCATATACAAAAAGAGCAAGAGTCAGTGAGGGAAAAATTTTAGAGTAGTAGTGCTCACTACAAAGAGTCTGTTGATGCAAACAGAAGGGTGAAAGTGTTTGAAGAGGGTGATATAGTCATGGTTCATATTTTGAAATAAATATTTCCTAAGGGGACATATAACAAACTAAAAATTAATAAAATTGGGCCATGCAGGATTTTGAAGAAGATCAATGATAATGCCTATAAAGTGGAGCTACCCGATGAATTTGATATTTCAATTGTTTTTTAATGTTTTTGATTTATTTTAGTATCTTGGTACTTTCAAGGATGGTGAATTATAGGAGATAGTAAATTGGGCATGATAGATGCCTACGAAGAAAAATATAGAGTTGCAAAGGTGCTCGATAAGAAGGTGATCACCACCAGACATGGGAGCTACAACAGATACCTAGTTCAGTGGGAAGGATTACCACAATCGGATAACACTCAGGTTTCAAAGTCAGAGTTAAAGAAAGTTTTTAACCAGAAGCTACATGATTTCAATTTAGATGAACTCACAAGAGCTGAGTTCTTTTTTAGTAGAGGAGAATGATGCACCTTCAGAGCCATAAATTGTGAACCATACGCCCATTTGCCTTGAAATTTAACAGGTGGTTCTATGTGCGTGTTCTGCATCAGGTTCATCTTTGATTCACCTGACCCTCCAAAAAACATACTTTCAAGACCTAACTCCTTCATCTAGTGTCCCAAAATTAGCTTTTATAATATGTTCCCAAGTTTTTTGGGTTTATTGAATGTTAGAAGTTTATTATCTTTTGTTATACCTTAAGTTGAGACCTAATATTTTAAAGTAAGGTTCATTATTGTAAGAGGGATGTGTGCACCGAATTTTGGTGAAATATGACTCATTTTTATTTTTAGTAGTTTTTAGAAAAATAGAAATATGATGGATTGTATTCTTTTGGAGAAAGGGTGCGAATTCAAGAATGAGAAGAATATTGATTTGTAGGTTTCTTGTATTATATTGCATTTGTGTTATATTATTGGAGTCCATTTTTTTGGTCTCTTGTAGCTGAGTTTACACCATTTGGTATCAGAGCGAGTGTGATCTCGCTAGTGAAGGGAAGATGCCACCTAGAAGATATGCCTAGATGAATAGGAAGATCAAGGATCTGAATGTAGAAATAGCATGGCTGACTAGTGTGATTACTTGCATTGGAGAGAGACATCCCAAGGTGCATGCAAATAAAGGATATGATGATGAAAACATACCTAAGGAACATGGATCTGAGGTCCACACAGAAGTAGAACCAAAGGGCCCAAAGGAAAAAGGGCACAGTTTTAAAAATTGGCTGATACAAGCTCTAGAGAGGCTTAAGGGGAATTGATATGGGATCAAGATCGATGTTCCCAAGTATGCTGGTGGGTTGAAACCAGAGGAGTTGATCGATTGGATCAATAGCCTAGAAAAATATTTTGAATGGAGTAAACTTGCTGAAGAGAAGAATTTTAATCTCGCATGCACAAATTTGAAGGGACATGCATTGATTTGGTGGGATTATTTACAGACTACACGATAGAGAAATGGAAAGGAAAATATCAGGGATTGGAAAAATATGAAGAAGAAGTTACAAGAAAATTTATACCTGTAGACTACTCCCAAACCCTATTTCATAGATTCAGAATCTTCGACAGAAGGATCAAAGCATTGGGAACTATACTAATGAATTATATAAGCTATCCATTCGAGTGGAGCACAATGATAGGGAGGACCAAAATATTGCTAGGTATGTAAATGGCCTAAGTTTTTCTATCCAATATGATATGAGCATGCATCACACTCTTATAGTGGAATATGCATATCAAATGGCCATAAAGGCAAAGGAGAAATTAAAAAGGGTTAATAGAAGAAGTAAGAAGGGATTCACATCCTCTTCAGGTCGGGGTGAAAGTGCATCTAATTTTCTCAAGGGAGAATCCTCAATACCTGCTAAACAAGAAGAAGATGGGTAGAATCTGAGAGGAAGAGGATACCAACGAGGTAGAGGTTATGATGGTGGACAAAATGGGAATGATCTAAGAAGGTCATATACCTATTATGGATGTGGTGAAGAGGGTCACAAATCATTTGAGTGTCCTCAACATGATTTCCAAGAAAGGGGTCAAGGAGGGCAAAGAAGGATCAATATGGTTGATATGGAAGAGCAGGATGAGGATGAAGTTGTTGCTGACATGGGAGGAGCACTTATGATAAGGAGGATGCTAATTGTTCCTAATAAAGATATGGTACAGAGCAAAACAAAGGGGTAGACCATATATGGTGATGATTATGGACTGCAAATGAACATATTTTTAACAAGGTGTACATTAGGAGAGAAGTTATGTAACATTGTCATTAATGGTGGTAACTGTGAGACTATGGTGTCAAATGTCATGGTTGATAAAATGAACCTGGAATGTGAAAAGCATCATTATCAATATCGCATATCATGGGTTAAGAAGGGGAATGAGGTAACAGTAGATCAGAGGTGTTTAATTAAATTTTCAATTGGGAACAATTAAAAGGATGAAGTATGGTGTGATGTGATCCCTATGGATGCATGTCACATTCTGTTGGAAACACCTTAGCATTACAACAGGGATACTAACCATAATGGGAGAAAGAATACTTACACATTTAGAAAGGATGGTGGAAAGGTAGTTCTTGTACCTCTAAATGAGGATGAGTTGAGTGATAGCTTGTTGATGATGAAGGAGTTTCTTGCAGAGATCAAGGACGCTAGCTTATGTTATGCCTTAACATCTAGGAAGATAGAAATAGAAGAAGTGGTTATACCTACAATAGTAGCTAAGTTGCTAAGTGAATATAAAGATGTCACACCAGAGGAGTTACCGGATGGGCTACCACCAAAGAGGGATATCCAAGATCACATGGATTTGATTCTAGTATTAGTGCTTCCAAATTAGGAAGCTTATCAGTTGAACCCGACACAAAATGCAGATTTGAGTAGGAAAGTGACAGAGTTGATAAATAAGGGATTAGTTATGGAGAGTATGAGTCCATGTGCGACTCCAACATTGCTGACCCTAAAGAAATATGGTGACTTGCAGATGTGTGTGGATAGTAGAGCCATAAACAAGATCACAATAAAGTATCGGTATCCTATACCGAGAGTGGATGACATGATGGATGGATTGGTTGGAGCTAAATACTTCAGTAAAATTGATATACGAAGTGGCTACTACCAGATCAGAATTAGATAAGGGGATGAATGGAAGAAAAATTTTAAGACAAAAGATATATTGTATGAGTGGATGGTGATGCCATTTGGGTTGTCTAATGCACCCAGTACATTTATGCGGTTGATAAACAAAGTACTGCGAGAATATAATGGTAAGTTTATGGTTGTGTATTTTGATGATATTTTGATTTATAGTAAAAGTGAAGAAGAAAATTTGTTATGCCTAAAATTAGTGTTAGACATGCTCAGGAAGGAGAAATTATATGTCAACCTAAAGAAATGTAGATTTCTTCAAGATAGTTTACTATTTTTAGGATTTATAATCTCAAGATATGGCATGAGGATGGATGACGAGAAAGTGAAGGTGATTCTAGAATGGCCTCTTCCACAAACTATAACAGAAGTAAGGAGCTTTCATGGCCTAGATACCTTTTACAGAAAGTTCATCAGGAACTTTGGTAGTATAGTTGCCCCTATAATTGAGTGCACAAAGGGGAAAGAGTTTGTATGGACTACGACAACAACTGAGAGTTTTGAACTCTTGAAGAAGAAGGTGTCGAAAGATCCAGTTATAGTGTTACCAGATTCCAGTAAGGTGTTTGAGGTTGATTGTGATGCCTCATTTTTTGGAATTGGTGGTGTCTTAAGTCAAGAGGGTCGACCTATAGCATTTTTTAGTGAGAAGTTGAATGACACAAGGAAGAATTATTCTACATATGATATGGAATTTTATGCAATTGTGCAAGCATTGCAACATTGGAGGAACTACTTACTCTCAAAGGAGTTTGTGTTGTTTACTGATCATGAAACATTGAGGTATGTCAACTCTTAGAAAAAGTTAAATAGTAGGCATGCCAAATGGGTTTCATTTTGCAATAGTATACATTTATCCTAAAGCACAAGTCGGGAAAACAAAATAAGGTTGTTGATGCATTGAGTAGGAGAGTCTTGTTGTTGACCACTATGGAGAATGAAGTGGTAGGATTTGAGAGGATTAAAGATCTGTATGAATATGATGCAGATTTTGGGAATATCATGCAACAGTGTAAAAGTGCGGTAGATGATGAGTACCATTCTATTTTTGAAGAGTATTTTTTACAAAATGGTTACTTGTTTAAGGGTAATCGATTATGCATTACCAATGGCTCTATGAGAGAGAACATCTTTAGGGAATTACATAGTGGGGGTTTGGCTGGTTATTTTGGAGTAGCTAAAACTACCACTCTTGTAAGGAATACTATTGGACAAAAATGAAGAGAGACATAATCAGGTTTGTCTCTAGATGCAAAGTATGTTAAATGTGTAAGGACCATGCATAAAATATAGGGTTTTATATGCCACTACCAATTCCTACAGGACCATGGACTGATCTAAGTATGAATTTCATGTTTGGGTTACCCAAGACATAGAGGGGTAAGGATTCAATTTTTGTTGTGGACTGATCTAAGTATGAATTTCATGTTTGGCGTTGTATCTTTAATCTACAAATTGGCACGCCAAAATAGAAATAAAGAAATCACAATAAAGGAATGCAGAACAGTTGTACAAAATGAATTATTTTTATTAATCAATGGAGTTTAGAAACTCCTTTTAAGTACAACAGGGCCTGTAACCCTTTTCGTGATACAAAGTTACAATTTGTGCTAGGGTTCTCCGAAACCCTAGGCGGCACAATGTGGTGGCGTCTCCGAAGAATGTATCCTTAACCTCAACAGAATGAGTGGGCTTCGTTGTATCCTTTGGCTCGGACCACTCCAGCTTAAGCGATTGCTATCAACAAATCAGATCTACCACTAGAATCCTGCACACATTAAAATTATCAAAGAGTTAGAAACTAATAAGAGGGCTCCATTGTGTGAGCCCTCAAAAACAATCTAAAACCCTAGATTTATGAAATAAAAATAAACGGAATGCAGAATTCAACAGCAGATTAATACATAAAGAAAGATTACTTGCTTTAGACGAATCTATACCTTTTCCTGTTAACGCGGCGAGACCAGGCGGCGGCGATGGATGCGGCGAAAGGGTTTAGTTCAGACTTAGGGCCGTAGAAGACTCAGAAGACTCAGGATTAACAGCAATAGCCAACTCCAGACTTAGATTGGAAAGATAGGTAGGTTTAGCCGAAGAGATAGATAGGGTTTGAGCCATCAAGGTGACTCAATTTATAATCTACTCTTAGGGCACACTTTAGGGTTTTAACGACACTTTGAACGTGTGGCTAAGATTAAAGTGGATCCAAGGGTAGAGAATAAATCTAGGTTGTGAAACGGATTAAGATGGATGGACGGATGAGATTAAATGAAGGATGGACGGCTCAGATTAAATCACTTAAACTTTATTTATATATATATTAAAATATATTAAAATATTAAAATATATATATAAATATTAATTTAAATAAATTTGGGGATGAAAAATGGCGGGAAAAGTGAAATTGGGCCAAATAATGGTGGGAAAGTGTGGATTTGGGCCAAATAATGGCGGGAAGGATGGATGAGCGACACGTGGGTGGCGGGAAGGTATAGATGACTTACAAGTGGCTGGATTTTGGTGTCTACAGATGCCCCTTTTTGAGCTGCTTTGTGTGAAGACACAATGTAGCACAAAAACTTAAGACACCTGAAAAGCTGGATCAGACGCAACTCTCTCTCAAGACTAAAGCACAACTTTGAAGACCAAAGAATAAAAGAATATTTAAAAATTTTCAGCTTACCCCCTCAATTGGCGAGCGAGAATGGTTCTCACAAGCCAATTGGAAGAAATTCGGAAGATAATGAACCGTTTTTGCCCCAACGGTGAAAAAAAGGGTTGGTGCATGCACCATCTGTTTATGTCCCAACGGAAAAGGGGTTGGTGTACAAACCAGAAAAGAATATGATTGAAGACGATATGAGTGATGTGAAAGATGGACCGTTTTCTGCCCCAACGGTTATAAAGGGATTTTTGCCAAACTGTAAATTCCATGATCATGTAAGATGAATTCCACTATAGGAAAATTAGAAATTGATAACGGATGCCCCAACTCCTGTGTGTGAATCCATACTGTTGATGAAATTGCCTTGTTGGCGCCATTGATATGCAGAGATGAAAGATGCATGAAAGAGTCCAGAACTCAGAGATGCTCCTAGTGATTGTATGGATAATTCCTCGGGTCGGAACCAATCAACCTAGGTAGCCACAATCTCTAGCAAGACTTAAAATAATGACGATATGAAAGATTGTCCATGTTTAAGGCCCCATGAACTAGGCCATCAATGACAAGCTGTTGAGCAAATTAATCTTGGTATGAGGTCACTTGAAAAGTAGAATACCCAAAATTGATTTCCAATTTTCAAACAATGAAATAATTGATGATGATAAATGGTAAGTGTCCTTATGGTGGTTTAATCCTCTTACCGAATTGCATGGATTCAAATCGCTGCAATCGCCAAGGTGATAGAATATACCACTAGATACGAGGTTTACTTTAATTTGATTTGGCAAAAATATGCATGATGAAAGAAGAATGAAATTGACGATAGATCAGAAGAATTGATGAATGTGGTTAATTTTGTGAAGGTTTTGAATATTTTTAACCCAATTTGTAAAACAATGATGAATGATGCGCTTTTTGAGCGAAATGACAAAATTTGTGTCCAAAACTGTTGTAACCTTCACAAAATGTTTTATTATGATAAGAAGAATGGATGAATGCAATTTGATGAAATTTGGAGGAGGTAAGCTTCAATTTTGTAGGTTTTGTTCCTTTATTCAATACTGACACCAAACGTCGGTCTGCGTTTGTGGTTGGCAGAGACGCCCGTCGGTGTTTAGGCGCTCTGCAGACGCAGGACTGCATCTCTGAATCCGCCATGAAATGCCCAACTACGTTTTAGGGCGCCAAAATCAGCTATTTAAACAGTTTCAGCGAGAATTTCGCTCATTTGTGCGTTCGAGCTTGAGAGAAGTGCGTATGAGGGAGTGGAGTGAAGTGGAGTGAAAGGTTGTGTGGGAGAGTGAAGCACGCGGGAGCTATGGCGGAGATGGGAGCGGACGCGCCAGTGCAGCCAGCTGAGGTATTTGTTCATTTAAGCAAGTACTTATTATGTGTTTTTTTTTTTTTTGGAAAAATTTGTAACAAATTTTTGTTTTGTTGTTTTGCAGCTTAGGGTGTTAGAGGCACGACACCGATTCTCCCCTATCATTTCGGGGATGAGGAGGTCGTTGTCCCAGGAAGACTGGGAGATATTGGATGCAGTGGGGCTAGCGGAGGCAGCCCGGTTGGAGGTAGTTCGGGCGGATGAGGGGTACCTCTCGGCTTTGGCCGAGAGGTGGGATCCAGATCGGGGGACGTTCCGGCTCCCGACCGGAGAGATGACGGTGATGCTTGAGGATGTATACCGCATCCTCAAGGTGCCCGTGGAGGGGCGCGGGTGGAGGTTGGACGAGATAGGGCCACGGAGATGGCCAAGGTGTTTGGGGATGACTGGAGGGAGATCCGGACGGAGAGCGGGGGGATCCCATACTTGGCCATGTATACGGCCAAGGAGTTGGGAGCGGTGGAGGCTCTGACGATGTTCGTGTTGGCCAACATTGTGGCCCCGAACAGCACCGGGTGCAGGTTCCCATGGAACCTGATGGGTGTAGTGAGCGAGATGCTCACTAATAGGGTAGTGTATGCCTGGGCGCCCGCTTTATTGGCGCAGGTGTATCGGGAGTTGTATGAGGTTCGGAGACGGGGCCGGAAGGGCCTGGGTTGCAGTGTGGTGCTCCAGTGCTGGGGCTGGGAGCACTTTAGAGTGGCCCGACCGGAGGGGTTGCCATGGGCTCACTGGGACGTGAGCCAGGCTTATGGTAGGAGATGGCCAGTGGCAGAGGAGAGACAGTCGAGCCGCCCCGTGAGATCGGGGCAATGGTATAGGAGACTATGGGCAGACTTGACAGATGCCCAAGTCATTTGGAGGCCCTGGCGGGAGGCGAGGTGGATCGGGGATGGAGAGCACCTGAGACGGGTGCGACAGGCCAGATGGGTAGTGGGGCGGAGCCACGGCGAGGCGGAGTACATACAGATGTCTCGAGTACTCCGCCGGGTCGGATTGAGGCGGGATGTCCCCGGTGAGCCAGTGCGCTACCGGAGGCACGAGATCGAGAGGGGGATTTGTCGTGTGCCGAGCCGTGGAGGGAGGCGGCAGAGGACGATGAGGACATGGAGATCCCCGACGTGGACGACGTCGGGGTGACAGTTGAGTATGCAGCATGGATGGCCGTAGAGCCGAGGTGGGAGCCACCATTGGTGGCTGGTGGAGCCGGAGAGCCCGAGGCTGGGGCTGGAGAGGGCGAGGGAACCGCGGAGGTTCCCAAGCGCAGGGAGGGTCCCCGCCTTCGATCTGACAGTCGAAGGCGAAAGGGGAAGATGGCGCGGTAGGCTTCGGGGAGCGGAGATGACGGGGAGGATGGCGGAGAGGGCCTAGGAGAGGCCGTAGGAGAGGCTAGGGAGGTACCCCCTAGCGGGCACGAGAACGAGCTGGCACAGCTACAGCAGTAGATAGCGGAGCGTGATGCTATGCTAGCTGCCCGGGACGAGAGGATAGCTCGGCTGGAGCAGCAGGCGACAGAGCGGGATGCCCTGTTAGCTGCTCAGGAGGAGAGGATGGCCCAGCTACAGGCGGACTTGGATGGAGCGACCAGGGTGCCCCAGGATGACAGGGTGACGAGACTCCGAGCGAGAGCTAGCGGAGCGGGAGCGACGACACGGGATAGACATAGCTAGGCTTAGGTCTAGGACTCGTTACATTGAGGCTCTGGAGGACACATTGTTTAGGCATCACATTGTGTTGCCCGATCCTCCATCCTCCTCTGTCTCTAGGCGTAGTGAGTCTAGGCACACCACTAGGTCTAGGGCTCCTACTAGGTCTCGGGGGTCCTGTTTTGATGGTTAGCTTAGTGCTTAGATGCACTCTTTATGAGCCTTGGTGCTCTATTGTATATTGTAGCCTTTTGGCATTCATTGTACGGTTTGACCTTTATACATATATATATATACATGGCTTTTATTTATTTGGTGTTTTACTCTCTTTTGTGTGAATGCCTATGTTTTTGTGATGCATGTTTTTATATGTTTTAATGTTTTTGATGCATATGTGATGGAATGGAATGCAAACTTATAGATGATTAATGCGAGACTAAGTATATAACATACAAATCTATGGATGATTAATGCAAGACTAAGTAAATGATATGTAAATCGATGGATGATTAATGCAAGACTAAGTAAATGAAATATGCACTAAGAAGCACTCATACTTTTAGATAGTTAGATTTAGCCAATTGTTATCATAATTGTTTAATCAGGGGCACCGAACTTGGTGGCTTGTGAATGGATGACGTATGGAATGACATGAATATGGAAGAAGATATGGAGGGTGATATGGAAGAAGATATGGAAGACTATTTTACAAAGACTCAAACATGCTAGTGGTATCAAACAAACTTACTAACATTGCCTAATTCAACTAGGACCAAATGTGTGTGCATGCGAGTTCATTAACCAAATCAGAAGCATGGTAGTGACTCTAGGCAATCAAAAACCTGTGTGTGTGCAAGTGTGTTCATTAACCTCATCTTGCATAAATTAGGTAACCCTGTTATGGAGAAGACCCCGAAGCTAGTTTGTCCGTATGAGCATTCAGAGGTCTCTTTTTGAGGAGAGACATGTCGCCACGCAATGAGTATACTCCACTGCCGGTCAAGCGTCTATAGCCCCGGTGAAGGTTAACTCCATAGTCCATGTTGTTTTTGACCTTTGTAAGCCTTGGGGATGACTACCTATCCGTCTGATTGGACAAGTAGTACGATCCTTACAACTTATTTGGGATCGGTGGTGTGTGAAAAATGTTCATTTCCTTAGAGCTTTGGGGAATCGGATTCTCAACCGAAGTATGATGAGAATTTTACCCTATCCTTACTACTCTGTTTATATTTATATTTTGTGATTGCTTGTGATAGTGGTAAGAACCACTGTTTTATGGACTATGTTTGCATGATAGGACAAACGAGGATTACCCTTTTCACTTCAAGGCACAACCCAAGGATGGTGTTATCTCTCTTTTACACAAGATGTTTTTAAGATGTGAAAATGTGATAGGTTCAAGACCGCTTTTGAAATCATTTCCCAATACTCAAGATTTTATTTAGTGTAATTTGTGATATGGCCCTAGAGAACTTTGACATGCATTTCGAAGTTTGCTTAAAACACTAGGAATGGTTGAGTGGTTGAAAACATTTTGGCAATGTAAATATGTGCAAATGGAAAATGGGTGTACGAATGACAATTCGGTTTGATGGATTTTATGAAGGTGCCCCTGATTAAGGCAACATGACTTTTGCTTGACCAAATTTTATATCCAAAAGATAGAATGGTCTCTAACATGATATGCAACTATGGCTGAAAATGAAATGTTATGGTTTTCAATGAGATGTATGCACATGAAATGCAATGTTTTTGAATGAGATGTATGCAACTAACAATGAAATGCAAATTCTTTTTATTTTATTTGTTTTTTTTTTTTTTTTTTTTGTTGTACAAGCCATGTATATATGTACATATAAAATTCAAACTATGCGTAGAATGCCCTCAAGTGTATAACATTAAGTGGTTCGGGTTCTTCCTCTCCCTCTAAAGCTGGCAAGTCTATAAGTTCCATTGCCCACTCTTTCGGTGACCATATATGGACCTAACCAATTAGCCACGAATTTATCTCGAAGATGCGGCAATGCATTGGTGTTTTGTTGATTCTCTTTAAGGACAAGATCCCCTACTTGAAATTCTCTTAGATGAACTTTGGCATTGTAAGCACGTTTCAATCGGTCTTGATAAACTCGCAAATGCTCTAAAGCATTGATTCGTTTTTCATCTATGAGTGTGAGTTGATCAAGACGTGCTTGTCTAGCGATATCATCATCAATAAATTCCTGCAAAGAAATTCGCAAGGAAGGGATCTCGAGCTCAAGAGGCATGATTGCTTCAGCTCCATAGACCAAAGAAAATGGCGTTGCCCCAATGGGAGTTACGATGCTTGTTTTGTAAGCCCATAATGCCAAGGGGATTTGTGTATGCCAATCTTTATGATTTTCTTTAACAAGTTTCTTAAGAATAGCAATTATGGTCTTATTGGAAGCTTCAACTTGTCCATTGGCTTGTGGGTAGTAAGGAGTTGAGAAACTATGTTGGATATTATACTTTTCGCAAAGAGCTCGAACATCCTTATTCTTAAAAGACTTGTCGTTATCAAAAATGATTTTAGAGGGAATACCAAAACGACAAATGATATGGTGAAGTATAAACTCCACAATTCTAGGACTTGTCGTACTGGTTAGAGGAATAGCTTCAACCCACTTTGTGAAGTATTCAGTGGCTGTAATGATGAAAGTATGTTGTCCTGAAGAGGCAGGTGAAATCTTGCCAATTAAATCGAGACCCCATTGTGAGAAGGGCCAAAGGCTTTGGATGGGCTGTAAAGCTTGTGATGGTATATGGATTAAATTAGCGTGTTCTTGACACTTTTTACATTGTTTAACATATTTGCAACAATCTTGTTCCATAGTGGGCCAATAATACCCCATACGTAAAATACGCTTCACAATGGACCGATCTGAGTATGGATTTCGTGTTGGGGTTTCCCAAGAAATAAAGGGGTAAGGATTCAGTTTTTGTTGTGGTAGACAGATTTTAAAAAATGGTGCATTTCATTGCTTTCCAGAAAACTAATGATGCAACTAGGATTGCAGTATTATTCTTTGATGAGATTGTGCGGTTGCATGGTGTTCCAAATACTATTACTTTTGATCGGGATACTATGTTCTTGAGTCACTTTTGGAGGACATTATGGAAGAAGTTGAACACCAGGCTATAGTTCAGAAGTGCTTACCACCCACATACCGATGGGAAAAAAAGGTAGTAAATAGAAGCTTTGGAAACCTCTTATGGTGCATAGTTGGAGAAAAACAAAAACAATGGGATATAGCCTTGTCACAAGCCTAATTTGCATACAATAGTTTAGTGAATAGGTCGACAGGTAAATCTCCTTTTCAAATTATTTATGGTCAAAATCCTAGAGGTGTATTAGATTAGGTTGAGTTACCAATTGGGAAACAAGTTGGTGATGATGCAGAAGCATTTGTTGAGCATATCCAAAAAATGCAAGAGTCAGTGAGGGAAAAATTGTAGAGTAGTAATGCTCACTACAAAGAGTCTACTGATGAACACAAAAGGGTGAAAGTGTTTAAAGAGGGTGATATGGTCATGGTTCATCTTAGGAAAGAAATATTTCCTAAGGGGATGTATAACAAACTAAAACTTAAGAAAATTGGGCCATGTAATATTTTGAAGAAGATCAATGATAATGCCTATAAAGTGGAGCTGCTCGATGAATTTGATATTTCACCCATTTTTAATGTTTTTGATTTATTTAAGTATCTTGGTACTACCAAGGATGGTGAATTATAGGAGATAGTAAATTGGTCACAACAGATGCCTAAGAAGAAAAAATACAGAGTTACACAGGTTCTCGATAAAAAGGTGATCACCACCAGACATGGGAGCTATAATAGATACCTGGTTTAGTGGGAAGGATTATCACAATTGGATAACACTTAGGTTTAGGATTCAAATCTAAAGAAAGTTGATAACCAGAAGCTACAGGATTTCAATTTTGATGTACTCGTAGGAGCTGAGTTCTTTTTCATCAAAGGAGAATGATGCACCTTACCGGAGCCATAACTTGTGAACCATATGCTCGTTTGCCTTAAAATTTAATAGGTGGTTTTGCATGCATGTTCTACATTAGGTTCATATTTGATGTGATTGACCCTAAAAAAACATAATTTCGGGACCTAACTCTTCCATCTAGTGTCCCAAAATTAGCTTTTAAAATAGGTACCCAGGTTTTTTGGATTTTTTTGAATGTTAGAAGTTTATTATCTTTTGTTATACCTTAAGTTGAGACCTAATATTTTAAATTAAGGTTCATTATTGTAAGAGGGATGTGTGAACAGAATTTGGGTGCAATATGACTCATTTCTATTTTTAGCAGTTTTTTAGAAAAAAAATGTTTTTAGGGTTTCTTTGGTTTTCGGTGGCTATATGATGGATTGTATTTTTTTGTAGAAGGGGTGTGAATTGAGGAATGAGAAGAATATCAATTTACAGGTTTCTTACATTATATTGCATTTGTGTTATATGATTAGAGTCCATTTTTTTGGTATCTTGTAGCTGAGTTTACACCATTTGGTATCAAAGTAGGTGTGATCTTGGTAGTGAAGGGAAGATGTTGCTTAGAATATATGCCCATATGAATAGGCATATCGAGGATCTGGATGCAAAAATAGCACGACTAACTGGTGTGATTGATCGCATGGGAGAGATACATCCCAAGGTGCATTTAAATCAAGGATCTTATGATGAAAATGTACCTGAGGAACGTGTTCTGAGGTCCATGCAGAAGTAGAACCAGAGGGATCAGAGGAAGAAGTGCACGGTTTTGAAAATTGGTTGATACAAGATCTAGAGGGGCTTAAGAGGAATCGATATAAGATAAATATCGAGGTTCCTGAGTATCTTTGGTGGGTTGAAACTAGAGGAGTTGATTGATTGGATCAATAGCCTAGAAAAATACTTTGAATGAAGTAACCTTGCTGAAGAGAAGAAGGTTAAGCTCACTTGCACAAAGTTTAAGGGACATTCATTGATTTGGTGGGATCATTTACAAACTACATGATAGAGAAAATGGAAAGGAAACAATCAAGGATTGGAAAAATATGAAGAAGTTACAGGAAAAATTTATACCTGTAGACTACTCCCAAACCCTATTTCATAGATTTTAGAATCTCTGACAGAAGGATCAAATCATTGAGGATTATACTAATGAATTCTACAAGCTATTCATTTGAGTGGAGAAAAATTATATGGAGATGAATTCTACCAGGTATGTAAATGGCCTAAGTTTTGTTGTCCAAGATGAGATGAACATGCATCACACTCTTATAGTGGAGGATGCGTATAAAATGGCCCTCAAGGTAGATGAGAAATTGAAAAGGGTTAATAGAAGAGGTAAGAAAGGATTCACACCCTCTTCAGGTCATGGTCGAAGGGGATCTAATTTTCTCAAGGGATAATCCTCAATACCTGCTAAACAAGAAGAATATGGGTAGAATATGATAGGAAGAGGACACCAACGAGGTAGAGGTTACGATGGTCGAAAAAATGGGAATGATCCAAGAAGGTTGTATATCTGTTATGGATGTGATGAGGAGGGACACAAAGCATTAGAGTGTCCCTATTATGATTTCCAATAAAGGGGTCAAGGAGGACAAATAAGGGTCAATCTAGTTGAGATGGAAGAGTAGGATGAGGATGAAGTTGTTTCTGACATGGGGAAAACACTTATGATAAGGAGGACGCTGATTTTTCCTAATAAAGAGAAGGTACAAAGTAAGGTGAAGGGGTAGACCATAGATGATGATGATTCTAGGTTGTGAATGAACAAGGTGTACATCAGGAGGGAAGGTATGTAACATTATCATTCATGGTGGTAGCTGTGAGAATATGGTGTTAAATTTCATGGTTGGTAAAATGAACCTAGAATGCGAAAAGCATCCTTATCCATATCACATCTCATGGTTTAATAAGGGAAATGATGTAATAGTAGATCAAAGGTGTTTAATTAAATTTTCAATTGGGAACACTTACAAGGATGAAGTGTGGTATGATGTGATCCCTATGGATGCATGTCACATTCTGTTGGGAAGACCTTAGCAGTACGACAGGGATACTAACCATAATGGGGGAAATAATACTTACGTATTCTAGAAGGATTGTGTAAAGGTAGTTCTTGTACCTCTAAAGGAGGATGGGCTGAGTGAGAGCTTGTTAATGATGAAGGAATTTCTCACATAGATCAAGGATGCTATATTATGTTATACCTTAATAGTTAGGAAGCTAGAAATAGAGGAAGTGGTTATGCCTACAATAGCAGCTAAGTTGCTAAGTGAATATAAATATGTCACACCAAAGGAGTTACCGGATGGGCTACCACCAAAGAGGGATATCCAACATCACATGGATTTGATTCCAGGATCAGCGCTCCAAAATTAGGTAGCTTATCGGTTGAACCCGACACAGAATGTAGAGTTGAGTAGGCAAATGATAGAGTTGATAAAGAAGGGATTAGTTAGGGAGAGTATGAGTCCATGTGCGACTCCAGCATTGTTGACCCCAAAGAAATATGGTGACTGATAGATGTGTGTGGATAGTAGAGCCATAAACAATATTATAATAAAGTATCGATATGCAATGTCGAGAGTGGATGACATGATGGATGGATTGGCTGGAGCTAAATACTTCAGTAAAATTTATCTGCAGAGTGGCTACTACCAAATTAGAATTAGATAAGGGGATGAATAGAAGATATATTTCAAGACAAAATATGGGTTGTACGAGTGGATGGTGATGCCATTTGGGTTGTCTAATGCACCCAATACATTTATGTGGTTGATGAATAGAGTACTACGATAATAAAATGGTAAGTTTATGGTTGTGTATTTTGATGATATTTTTATTTATAGTAAAATTGAAGAAGAGCATTTGTTACACCTGAAATTAGTGTTAGATGTGCTTGGGAAGGAGAAATTGTATGTCAACCTAAAGAAATATAGATTTCTTCAAGATAGTTTAGTGTTTTTAGGATTTGTAATCTCAATAGAGGCATGAGGATGGATGACGAGAAAGTGAAGGCGATTATGGAATGGCATCTTCCATGAACTATAATAGAAGTAAGGAGCTTTCATGGCCTAGCTAAATTTTTTAGAAATATCATCAGGAACTTTAGTAGTATAGTTGCCCCTATAACTGAGTGTACGAAGGGGAAAGAGTTTGTATTGACTATGATAGCAACAGATATTTTTGCACTCTTGAAGAAGAAGGTGTCGAAAGACCTTGTTCTAGTGTTACCAGATTTTAGTAAGGAGTTTGAGGTTGATTGTGATGCCTCATTTGTTAGAATTGGTGGTGTCTTAAGTCAAGAGGGCTGACCTGTAGCATTTTTTAATGAGAAGCTGAATGATGCAAGGAAGAATTATTCTACATATGATGTGGAATTTTATGCAATTGTGCAAGCATTGCAACATTGGAGGCACTTCTTACTCTCAAAGGAGTTTTTGTTGTTTACTGATCATGAAGAATTGAGGTATGTCAACTCTCAACAAAATTTAAATTTTAGGCATGCCAAATGGGTTTCATTTTTGCAATAGTATACATTTATCTTGAAGCACAAGTCGAGCAAACAAAATAAGGTTGTTGATGTATTGAGTAGGAGAGTCTTGTTGTTGACCTCTATGGAGAATGAAGTGGTAGGATTTGAGGGGATTAAAGATCTGTATGAATATGATGCATATTTTGGGAATATTGTGCAACAGTGTAAAAGTGCGGTAGAGGGTGAGTCCCGTAGTAATTTTGTAGAGTATTTTTTACATAATGGTTACTTATTTAAGGGTAATCAATTATGCATTTCCAATGGCTCTATGAGGTAGAACATATTGAGGGAATTACATAGTGGGGGATTGGTTGGTCATTTTGGAGTAGCCAAAACTACCACTCTTGTAGAGGAGAAGTACTATTGGCCAAAAATGAAGAATTCAGGTTTGTCTCTAGATGTAGATTATGTCAAATGGGCAAGGGCCATGTGAAAATATGGGGTTGTATATGCCACTTCCAGTTCCTACAGGACCATGGACCGATCTGAGTATGGATTTCATGTTGGGGTTGCCCAAGACATAGAGGGGTAAGGATTCAATTTTTTTTGTGGTAGACAGATTTTCAAAAATGGTGCATTTCATTGCTTGCCAGAAAACTAATAATGCAACTAGGATTGTAGTCTTATTCTTTGATGAGATTGTGTGGTTGCATGGTGTTCCAAAGACTATTACTTCTTATAGGGATATTAAGTTCTTGAGTCACTTATGGAGGATGTTGTGGAAGAAGTTGAACACCAGGTTGTAGTTTAGTAGTACTTACCACCCAAAGTATGATGTGCAAATAGAGGTAGTGAATTGAATCTTGGGAAACCTCTTACGGTGCATAGTTGGAGAAAAACAAAAATAATGGGATTTAGCCTTTTCACAAGCCAAATTTACATACAACAGTTTAGTGAATAGGTCAAAAGGTAAATCTCCTTTTCAAATTATTTATGGTCAAAATCCTATAGGTGTATTAGATTTTGTTAAGTTACCAATTGGGAAATGAGTTAGTGATTATGTAGAAGCATTTGTTGAGCATATCCATAAAGTGCAAGAGTAAGTGAGGGAAAAATTGCAGAGTAGTAATCCTCACTACAAAGAGTCTGTTGATGCACACAGAAGGGTCAAAGTGTTTGAAGAGGGTGATATGGTCATGGTTCATCTTAGGAAATAAATATTTCCTAAGGGGACGTATAACAAACTAAAACTTAAGAAAATTGGGTCGTGCAAGATTTTGAAGAAGATCAATGATAATGCCTATAAAGTGGAGCTGCCCGATGAATTTGATATTTCACCCATTTTTAATATTTTTGATTTATTTCAGTATCCTGGTACTGTCGAGGATGGAAAATTATAGGAGATAGTAAATTGGGTATGATAGATGCCTAAGAAGAAAAAATACAGAGTTGAACAGGTGCTCAATAAGAAGTTGATCACCACCAGACATGGGAGCTACAATAGATACCTGGTTTAGTGGGAAGTATTACCACAGTCAGATAACACTTGTGTTTTAGAGTCAGAGCTAAAGAAATTTGATAACAAAAAGCTACAGTATTTCAATTCAGCTGAACTCACATGACCTGAGTTCTTTTTCACCAAAGGAGAATGATGCACCTTGCCGAGCCATAACTTGTGAACTATATGCCCGTTTACCTTGAAATTTAACAAGTGGTTCTGCATGCATGTTCTGCATCAGGATCATTATTAAAGTGCCTGATTCTCCAAAAAAATATACTTTCAAGACCTAACTCCTCCATCTAGTGTCCCAAAATTATCTTTTAAAATAGGTTCTCAAGTTTTTTAGGTTTTTTTGAATGTTAGAAGTTTACTATATTTTGTTATACCTTAATTTGAGACCTAATATTTTAAAGTAAGGTTCATTATTGTAAGAGGGATGTGTGCACTGAATTTAGGCACAATATGACTCATTTTTATTTTTAACAGTTTTTAGAAAAAAAATGTTTTTAGGGTTTCTTTGGTTTTTAGTGGCTATATGGATTGTATTCTTTTGGATAAGAGGTGTGAATTTAGGAATGAGAATAATTTTTATTTGTAGTTTTCTTCCATTATATTGCATTTGTTTTATGTGATTGAAGTCCATTTTTTTGGTCTCTTGTAGCTGAGTTTACACCATTTGGTATCAGAGCGGGTGTGATCTGGCTCGTGAAGGGAAGATGACGCCTAGAAGATATGCTTAGAAGAATAGGTAGATAAAGGATCTAAATGCAAAAATAGCATGGCTGACTAGTGTGATTGATCGCATGGGAGCGAGACATCCCAGGGTACATGCAGATCAAGGATCTGATGATGAAAATGTACATGAGGAATGTGGATCTGAGGTCCACATAGAAGTAGAACCAGAGGGCCTAAAGTAAGAATGGCACAATTTTGAAAATTAGATGATACAAACTCTAGAGGGGCTTAAGGGGAATCGATATGGGATCAAGATCTAGGTTCCTGAGTATGATGGTGGGTTGAAACCAGAGGAGTTAATCGATTGGATCAATAGCCTAGAAAAATATTTTAAATGAAGTAACCTTGCTAAAAAGAAGAAGGTTAAGCTCTCATGCACAAATTTTAAGGGACATGCATTGATTTGGTGGGATTATTTACAGACTACACGATAGAGGAATGGAAAGGAAAAGATCAAGGATTGCACAAATATGAAGAAGTTATAGGAAATATTTATACTTGTAGACTACTCCCAATTCCTATTTCATAGATTTCAAAATCTATGGAATGAGGATCAAAGCATTGAGGACTATACTAATGAATTCTACAAGCTATCCATTCAAATGGAGCATAATGTGATGGAGGACCAAAATGCTGCTAGGTATGTAAATGGTCTAAGTTTTGCTATCCAAGGTGATATGAGCATGCATCACATTCTTATAGAGGAGGATGTGTATCAAATGGCCCTCAAGGAAGAGGAGAAATTAAAAAGGGTTAATAGAAGAGGTAAGAAGGGATTCACACCCTCTTTAGGTTAGGGTTGAAGTGGATCTAATTTTCTCAAGGGAGAAACCTCAATACCTGCTAATTAGAAGAAGATGAGCAGAATCTGAGAGGAAGAGGATACCAATGAGGTAGAGGTTACGATGGTGGATGAAATGGGAATGATCTAAGAAGGTCATATACCTGTTATGGATGTGGTGAGGAGGGGCACAGAGCATTTGAGTGTCCCCAATGTTATGTCCAAGAAATGGGTCAAGGAGTAAAAGGAAGGGTTAATATGGTTGAGATGGAAGAGCAGGATGAGAATGAAGTTGTTGATGACATGGTGGAAGCACTTATGATAATGAGGATGTTGATTGTTCCTAATAAAGATAAGGTGTAGAGAAAATTGAAGGGACATACCATAGATAGTGATGATTCTGGGCTGCGAACAAACATTTTTTGAACAAGGTGTACATTAGGAGGGAAGGTATGTAACAATGTCATTGATGGTGGTAGCTATGAGAATATGTTGTCAAATTTCATGGTTGATAAAATTAACCTGGAATGTGAAAAGCATCCTTATCCATGATGAGTCCCAAAAATGTACATTTTTATACACAATTAAGGGGTATCATTACTGGTTTAATTAGCATGTGAGATACATTTTTATATAACTTATGAATATAATTGATAGAAAAACTAGTATTATGCTTGATTGGTGTTTTTTTGTGTATAAATGTAGGTTTTGCTACTAATATGGTGTTTTCGAGTCTACATCCACTTGGACCTGGCATACTTTTGCTTTCAAAGACTAAGGCATGAGAGCAAGTGCCTTCCTCTTCAAGGAAGGTGCCCAAAAGAAGTAGGTGCCTTCCTCCTCAAGGAAGGGACCCAATAGAAGTAGGAGCCTTCCTCCTCAAGGAAGGTGCCCAACAGAAGTAGGTGCCTTCCTCTTCAAGGAAGGTGCCCAATAGAAGTAGGTGCCTTCCTTATAAGGAAGGTGCCCAGCAGAAGTAGGAACCTTCCTTATAAGGAAGGCGCCCAACAGAAGTAGGCACCTTCCTTATGAAGAAGGTGCCCAACAAAAGTAGGCACCTTCCTCATGAAGAAGGCACCTCCACGCCTCCATACTTTGCAAGATTGACCAAGCCAGCTTTGACCGGTTGACCAATGGGCTAAGGAGGTTGCACGTGAAGACAAAAAGGAGATATTTTATTTTATTTAGTATTATTAAAATAGAATGAACACTTCTATTATTTTATTGGTTGGATATCTTTGTAACGTGAACATTATTATTTCACGCTCATGGATGAACCAAGAGCAACGATTTTTCTAGCAATCAATGTGGGAGATATTCTATTTTATGCAATATTATTAAAATAGAATAACGCATCCATTATTTTCTGCCATAAATATTTTGTTATCTGAGTGCATCCATTAAGAGTGTAATTCCTCTTATCTGAGCAAGCTCTACGTAGCTAGTTGGGCGGACTATCTGCGGGAGCTTGGGCCCACTCCCTACAGTAGTCCTCCCCTATTTATTTATGTTCTTTATTTTTTGTAGATTAGTTTATTACTTTAGTTCTTACTTTATTTAATTTAGGTGTGTGTTTCTTTTCCTATATATTTATTTTCTCGCACTTTATTTTCAACATTGTACTTTATTTATTTAATTTTTTGCACTTAGTTTATTTGGTTTGGTCAGAATCCAATTGCACAAACTTTCCCCACAAAACTAAATAAGGTATAAATATATTTTTTCCCCAACACTGCAGGCATATACTGTGCATGACACTCAGAAGTTTACGGACTTATCGAATTGATAATTTATGGAAGATAAATGAATGTTTTTCAGGACATGAATTTTTGCTCACCATTTTGGCATCATTGTTGGGGAGTGTCAAACTATAGTGTTAGGATTTACGGGTCAATTAAAAAGCTTATTTGAAATCACCTGTAAATATTTTATCTGAGAAGCATGAGTTTACCAAGGGCCTTTTTATAAGGCCAAAAATAGTTGTTGGTAAATTCAAAGCCAAATCCCATAAGAAACTGTTAAATTTATTGGCTTCTTAGGTAAATACGGGAATGAACCTGATGTACCATAATTAAGTGTAGAAGTAGAAATAAAATGTGTTGTTGAAAAAAATTAGAAAAATATGGCATTGAAGGATTTCCCTCATATTTTCAATGGTTTCAAGAAATTAATGAAATAGCACAACCCAAGTCTGATAGTTGAAAATATTTAGGGAAGTGTTTTTACATAGAAACCATTAGAAAATTATGCCTAGTTCTAACGATTGAAAATTTTTTACAGGCTTGAACTTTTTGCAACGTATTGGTAAATGTTTTTTAATGATGAAATTAATAGCAGGAAAAATGACAGAGCAAAATTTTTTAAAGAACATCTTGTTATGAAGTATGCTCTTCACTTGCGCTTAAGGTGACCTGGTGAATCAGAAACTAGAATGTGTTTTTTTTAAATACTACTATACTATGTTTTATCCAAGTTGCCAACCTATAGATAGTCATTTTCCAGCCTACACAATTTGCCATTATGTTGAAAAATTTTGGTTTTGAGGTCAAAGGGGGAAATTGCTCTTCTCATGCTACGACACATCAAACTATTTGATAATGAAATTAATGCTTTTTAGAAGACTATTTTAGATGTAGGCATGGGGGAGACCCCACCTTCATTATTGCCACCAACAACACAATGAACATTGTTTACAGTGTTTGTGAAAAAGAAAAATAAATATCTTTTGTTTAAAAAAGGCTCCAAGTTAAAATGCAGATAAAAAAAATAGAAGCTTTATTTTTGTTACTTGTTGGAAGAAAGTATCCTCTTTCCCAAGGACCAGCTTGGTCCATAAAGGAAATGAGAAATCTCCAACTAGTCACTAAATAAAGCAAGGGAGGAGCCTGGAAGCATCCTCTTTTCCTACTTTTGTGTGTTTAGCTTCGCAGGACGTAACCATGAGCATGATTTGTAGGCAGAGCCGGTTTAAACTAGGCCTAACAGATGTGGCATATTTATGCCCTACAATTAGGAGATAATCAAAGTGAATAAGGCACTTGCTTCCCACCAGGAAGAGATTGCCTACAATCAGTATAGTACAGTTGTGCCTTGTTCCACCTAGAGGAAGGCACCAATAAATGATTTTATTCTCCCTTGGATGGGGGTACCTGTTGTTCAGTGTGGGACCTAACATTTGGAGGGTTGTAGACTTGTTGTGTAGAGGTACCTGTTGTTGGCGATAAGGGTGTAACCAATTTAAACGGGGGAGAATAAAAAATGGTAAATTATGGTTGGATGCTGAAGTTGTTAAATCCACACCGATAGAATAAGGAAGAATGATAATGATTAATTATGTGGAGAAATATGGTAGCCAGAGAGAATAAATAAATAAATAAATAAAATCTCTAGGAGCACCAACAAGAAGACGTCTCACACCACTGGCATCATATATATCAGGTTCTATGAAATTCACCCGGGTATGTACAAAATTTTCTTGTTAATTATGTATATAGTTATTTTAAAATCATTTCTATGCTAATACCAATCGATGCATCCATAGTTTTTCAAAATCCCCCGTTAGAATTCGAACACATGACATGCCTTAGATATTAAAAAAAAAACAATTGAAAAAAAAAAGAAGAAAAAAGGCTATGGCATCTACGTAAATAAATTTGGTATCCTTTTCATTGTTGCCTCATGATAATAGTAGCCGACTTGAGCGAACACATATAAATGATGCTACTATATACCACAAAGGAGGTTTTGGAGATGTCAAATACATTTTAGATGTGGGTAAAAGTAGCGGCTAGTGACTGCACTTATTTTAAACCAATTTGGTCTCACCAAATATGACCAATGTGCAACATTGGAAAATACTAGCATTTATAAAAAAAAAGTGCAGTGGTCATTTGCCCTGAACAGTGTGGTCACAATTTAACTATTTTTTCGCAATGATTAGTCAGGATTGTTTCTAACTTCTGTTGGTGCCGTAGTGCTCTATGGATGAAGAATAGCAGCACTCAATGAAAAAAAAAATGCAATGCTGAATAAAAAATAGTACTGAGAAAAAACACAGCAGTGTTGAATAAAAAAAATAGCAGTGCTCAGCGGTAAAAAAATAAAGGTGTTGAAGGCCATTGAAAAAAAAATAAGAAAAAGAAAAGAGAAATAGATATGTATTATTATCCTGAGGTCTGTTGTCACGAGGACATGACAATATTTTAGGCATGGTCAGCCTGCGAGAGGGATAACTTTAGCTTTTGGTGCCATGAGGACGTGGCACATGTTAGGCATGGGAGGATGATGAGTGCCAAAAATGTATATTTTTATACACTATTAAGGGGCATCATTACTAGTTTAATTAGCATGTGAGATGCATTTTTATATAACTTATGCATATAATTGATAGAAAAATCGGTATTATGTTTGATTGGTATTTTTAGTGGGAATTGTGTATAAATGCAGGTTTTGCTACTAATATGGTGTTTTCCAGTCTACATCCACTTGGACCTAGCATACTTCTACTTTTAGAGACTAAGGCATGAGAGCAGGTGCCTTCCTCTTCAAGGAAGGTGCCCAAAATAAGTAGGCACCTTCCTTCTCAAGGAAGGGACCCAACAGAAGTAGGCGCATTCCTCCTCAAAGAAGGCTCCCACAAGAAGTAGGTGCCTTCCTCTTCAAGGAAGGTGCCCAACAGAAGTAGGTGTCTTCCTTATAAGGAAGGCACCCAACATAAGTAGGCACCTTCCTTATAAATAAGGTGCCCAACAGAAGTAGGCACCTTCATTATGAAGAAGGTGCCCAACAAAAGTAGGCACCTTCCTTATGAAGAAGGCACCTCCACGCCTCCATACTTTGCATTATTGACCAAGCCAGCTTTGATCAGTTGACCAATGGGCTAAGGAGGAGGTTGCACATGAAGACAAAAAGGAGATATTTTATTTTATTTAGTATTATTAAAATAGAATGAACACTTATATTATTTTATTGGCTGGATAACTTTGTAACGTGAGCATTATTATTTCACACTCACGAATGAACCAAGAGCAATGATTTTTCCAGCGATCAATGTGGGAGATATTCTATTTTATGCAATATTATTAAAATAGAATAACGCATCCATTATTTTCTACCAAACATATTATGTTATGATAAAATAGAACACGCATGATTTATCCTACAAGAGGGTAAAATTAGTGCGTGATTGTTTTAATTAATATATGGTTGTTATAATTGAACGGATGCAATATTCATTGCATATCTATTGTAACTACAAGTCTAAAATAGACTTGCCTAAATTTGTAACAGAGGAAGGTTGTGCATTGTATAAATGCACAGGTCTTCCCTGAGAGAAGGGGGAAATTTTATGGAGAAATTATTCTATTTTATTTCTTTTCAAATTTATTAAGAGTGCAATTCCTCTTATCTGAGCAAGCTCTATGCAGCTAGTCGGGCGGACTATCTACGGGAGCTTGGGCCCACTCCCTGTAGTAGTCCTCCCCTATTTATTTTTGTTCTTTATTTTTTGTAGATTAGTTTATTGCTTTAGTTCTTGCTTTATTTAATTTAGGTGTGTGTTTATTTTCTTGCATATTTATTTTCTCACACTTTATTTTTAGCATTGTACTTTATTTATTTAATTTTTTTGCACTTAGTTTATTTGGTTTGGTCAGAATTCAATTGCACAAACTTTCCCCACCAAACTAAATAAGGTACATACAATTTTTTTTCCCAAAACTGTAGGCATATACTATGCATGACACTAGGAATTTTATGGACTTACCGGATTGATAATTTATGGAAGAGAAATGAATGTTTTTTGGGACGTAAATTTCTACTCACCAATACATATCGCATCTCATGGGTTAAGAAGGGGAATGAGGTAATAGTATATCAGAGGTGTTTAATTAAATTTTCAATTGGGAGCACTTACAAGGATGAAGTGTGGTGTGATGTGATCTCGATGGATGCATGTCACATTCTATTGGGAAGACCTTGGCAGTACGACAGGGATACTAACCATAATGGGAGAAAGAATACTTACACATTCTGGAAGGATGGTGTAAAGGTAGTTCTTGTACCTCTGAAGGAGGATGGGCCGAGTGAGAGCTTGTTGACGATGAAGGAGTTTCTTGCAGAGATCAGGGACGCTAGCTTCTGTTATGCCTTAACAACTAGGAAGCTAGAAATAGAGGAAGTGGTTATGCCTACAGCAACAGCTAAGTTGCTAAGTGAATATAAATATGTCACACCAGAGGAGTTACCAGATGGGCTACCACCAAAGAGGGATATCCAACATCACATGGATTTGATTCTAGGATCAGTGCTCCCAAATCAAGTAGCTTATCGGTTGAACCCGACACAGAATGCAGAGTTGAGTAGGCAAGTGATAGAGTTGATAAATAAGGGATTAGTTAGGGAGAGTATGAGTCCATGTGCGACTCCAGCATTGCTAAACCCAAAGAAATATGGTGACTAGCGGATGTGTGTGGATAGTAGAGCCATAAAAAAGATCACAATAAAGTATCGGTATCCTATGCCGAGAGTGGATGACATGATGGATGGATTGGTTGGAGCTAAATACTTCAGTAAAATTGATCTGCGGAGTGGCTACTACCAGATCAGAATTCGAGAAGGGGATGAATGGAAGACAACTTTTAAGACAAAATATGGATTGTACGAGTGGATGGTGATGCCATTTGGGTTGTCTAATGCACCCAGTACATTTATGCGGTTGATGAACAGAGTACTACGGGAATATAATGGTAAGTTTGTGGTTGTGTATTTTGATGATATTTTGATTTATAGTAAAAGTGAAGAAGAGCATTTGTTACACCTGAAATTAGTGTTAGACGTGCTCAGGAAGGAGAAATTGTATGTCAACCTGAAGAAATGTAGATTTCTTCAGGATAGTTTAGTGTTTTTGGGATTTGTAATCTCAAGAGATGGCATGAGGATGGATGATGAGAAAGTGAAGGCGATTCTAGAATGGCCTCTTCCATGAACTATAACAGAAGTAAGGAGCTTTCATGGCCTAGCTACCTTTTATAGAAAGTTCATCAGGAACTTCAGTAGTATAGCTGCCCCTATAACTGAGTGCACGAAGGGGAAAGAGTTTGTATGGACTACGACAACAACAAAGAGTTTTGAACTCTTGAAGAAGAAGGTGTCGGAAGACCCTGTTCTAGTGTTACCATATTTCAGTAAGGTGTTTGAGGTTGATTGTGATGCCTCATTTGTTGGAATTGGTGGTGTCTTAAGTCAAGAGGGCCGACCTGTAGCATTTTTTAGTGAGAAGCTGAATGATGCAAGGAAGAATTATTCTACATATGATGTGGAATTTTATGCAATTGTGCAAGCATTGCAACATTGGAGGCACTACTTAATCTCAAAGGAGTTTGTGTTGTTTACTGATCATGAAGCATTGAGGTATGTCAATTCTCAAAAAAAGTTAAATAGCAGGCATGCCAAATGGGTTTCATTTTTGCAACAGTATACATTTGTCCTGAAACACAAGTCGGGAAAACAGAATAAGGTTGCTGATGCATTGAGTAGGAGAGTCTTGTTGTTGACCACTATGGAGAATGAAGTGGTAGGATTTGAGGGGATTAAATATCTGTATGAATCTGATGCAGATTTTGGGAATATTGTGCAACTAGTGCAAAAGTGCGGTAGAGGGTGAGTCCCATACTATTTTTGAAGAGTATTTTTTATAGAATGGTTACTTGTTTAAGGGTAATCGATTATGCATTCCCAATGGCTCTATGAGAGAGAACATCTTGAGGGAATTACATAGTGGGGGTTTGGTTGGTCATTTTGGAGTAGCCAAAACTACCACTCTTGTAGAGGAGAAGTACTATTGGCCAAAAATGAAGAGAGACATAATCAAGTTTGTCTCTAGATGCAGAGTATGTCAAATGGCTAAGGGCCATGCACAAAATACAGGGTTGTATATGCCACTGCCAGTTCCTACAGGACCATGGACCGATCTGAGTATGGATTTCATGTTGGGGTTGCCCAAGACACAGAGGGGTAAGGATTCAATTTTTGTTGTGGTAGATAGATTTTCAAAAATGGTGCATTTCATTGCTTTCTAGAAAACTAATGATGCAACTAGGACTGCAGTCTTATTCTTTGATGAGATTGTGTGGTTGCATGGTGTTCCAAAGACTATTACTTCTGATCGGGATACTAAGTTCTTGAGTCACTTTTGGAGGACATTGTGGAAAAATTTGAATACCAGGTTGTAGTTCAGTAGTGCTTACCACCCACAGACCGATGGGAAAATAGAGGTAGTGAACAGAATCTTGGGAAACCTCTTACGATGCATAGTTGGAGAAAAACCAAAACAATGGGATTTAGCCTTGTCACAAGCCAAATTTGCATACAACAGTTCAGTGAACAGGTCAACAGGTAAATCTCCTTTTCAAATTATTTATGGTCAAAATCCTAGAGGTGTATTAGATTTGGTTGAGTTACCAATTGGGGAACAAGTTAGTGATGATGCAGAAGCATTTGCTGAGCATATCCAGAAAGTGCAAGAGTTAGTGAGGGAAAAATTGCAGAGTAGTAATGCTCACTACAAAGAGTCTGCTGATGCACACAGAAGGGTGAAAGTGTTTGAAGAGGGTGATATGGTCATGGTTCATCTTAGGAAAGAAATATTTCCTAAGGGGACGTATAACAAACTGAAACTTAAGAAAATTGGGCCATGCAAGATTTTGAAGAAGATCAATGATAATGCCTATAAAGTGGAGTTGCCCGATGAATTTGATATTTCACCCATTTTTAATGTTTTTGATTTATTTTAGTATCCTGGTACTATCGAGGATGGTGAATTATAGGAGACAGTAAATTGGGCATGACAGATGCCTAAGAAGAAAAAATATAGAGTTGCACAGGTGCTCGATAAGAAGGTGATCACCACCAGACATGGGAGCTACAATAAATTCCTGGTTCAGTGGGAAGGATTACCATAGTCAGATAACACTTGGGTTTCAGAGTCAGAGCTAAAGAAAATTGATAACCAGAAGCTACAGGATTTCAATTCAGCTGAACTCGTAGGAGCTGAGTTCTTTTTCACCAGAGGAGAATGATGCACCTTGTCGGAGCCATAACTTGTGAACCGTACGCCCGTTTGCCTTGAAATTTAATAGGTGGTTCCACATGCATGTTCTGCATCAAGATCATCTTTGATGCGCCTGACCCTCCAAAAAACATACTTTCAGGACCTAACTCCTCCATCTAGTGTCCCAAAATTAGCTTTTAGAATAGGTTCCCAGGTTTTTTGGGTTTTTTTGCATGTTAGAAGTTTATTATCTTTTGTTATACCTTAAGTTGAGACCTAATATTTTAAAGTAAGGTTCATTATTGTAAGAGGGATGTGTGCACCAAATTTGGGTGCAATCCGACTCATTTCTATTTTTAGCAATTTTTAGAAAAAAAATATTTTTAGGGTTTCTTTGGTTTTCGGTTGCTATATGATGGATTGTAATATTTTGGAGAAGGGGTGTGAATTCAAGAATGAGAAGAATATCGATTTGTAGGTTTCTTCCATTATATTGCATTTGTGTTATGTGATTGGAGTCCATTTTGTTGGTCTCTTGTAGCTGAGTTTACACCATTTGGTATTAGAGTGGGTGTGATCTCGCTAGTGAAGGGAAGATGCCACCTAGAAGATATGCCCAGATGAATAGGTAGATCGAGGATCTGAATGTAGAAATAGCATGGTTGACTGGTGTGATTGATCGCATGGGAGAGAGACATCCTAGGGTGCATGCAGATCAAGGATCTGATGATGAAAATATACCTGAGGAACGTGGATCTGAGGTCCACGTAGAAGTAGAACCAGAGGGCCCAGAGGAAGAAGGGCACGATTTTGAAAATTGGCTGATACGAGCTCTAGAGGGGCTTAAGGGGAATCGATATGGGATCAAGATCGAGGTTCCTGAGTATGTTGGTGGGTTGAAACTAGAGGAGTTGATCGATTGGATCAATAGCCTAGAAAAATATTTTGAATGGAGTAACCTTGCTGAAGAGAAGAAGGTTAAGCTCGCATGCACAAAGTTGAAGGGACATGCATTGATTTGGTGGGATCATTTATAGACTACATGATAGAGGAATGGAAAGGAAAATATCAGGGATTGGATAAAGATGAAGAAGTTACAGGAAAAATTTATACTTGTAGACTACTCCCAAACCCTATTTCATAGATTTCAGAATCTTCGATAGAAGGATCAAAGCATTGAGGACTATACTAATGAATTCTACAAGCTATCCATTCGAGTGGAGCATAATGAGACGGAGGACCAAAAGGCTTCCAGGTATGTAAATGGCCTAAGTTTTGTTGTCCAAGATGAGATGAGCATGCATCACACTCTTACAATGGAGGATGCATATCAAATGGCCCTCAAGGCAGAGGAGAAATTGAAAAGGGTTAATAGAAGAGGTAAGAAGGGATTCACACCCTCTTCAGGTCAGGGTCGAAGTGGATCTAATTTTCTCAAGGGAGAATCCTCAATACCTGCTAAACAAGAAGAAGATGGGCAGAATCTGAGAGGAAGAGGATACCAACGAGGTAGAGGTTACGATGGTGGACGAAATGGGAATGATCCAAGAAGGTCGTATACCTATTATGGATGTGGTGAGGAGGGGCACAGAGCATTTGAGTGTCCCCAATGTGATGTCCAAGAAAGGGGTCAAGGAGGACAAGGAAGGGTCAATCTGGTTGAGATGGAAGAGCAGGATGAGGATGAAGTTGTTGCTGACATGGGGGAAGCACTTATGATAAGGAGGATATTGATTGTTCCTAAGAAAGAGAAGGTGCAGAGCAAAGTGAAGGGGTAGACCATAGATGGTGATGATTCTTGGCTATGAATGAACATCTTTCGAACAAGGTGTACATCAGGAGGGAAGGTATGTAACATTGTCATTGATGGTGGTAGCTGTGAGAATATGGTGTCAAATGTCATGGTTGATAAAATGAACCTGGAATGTGAAAAGCATCCTTATCCATATCGCATCTCATGGGTTAAGAAGGGGAATGAGGTAACAGTAGATCAGAGGTGTTTAATTAAATTTTCAATTGGGAGCACTTACAAGGATGAAGTGTGGTGTGATGTGATCTCGATGGATGCATGTCACATTCTATTGGGAAGACCTTGGCAGTACGATAGGGATACTAACCATAATGGGAGAAAGAATACTTACACATTCTGGAAGGATGGTGTAAAGGTAGTTCTTGTACCTCTAAAGGAGGATGGGCTGAGTGAGAGCTTGTTGATGATGAAGGAGTTTCTTGCAGAGATCAAGGATGCTAGCTTATGTTATGCCTTAACAGCTAGGAAGCTAGAAATAGAGGAAGTGGTTATACCTACAATAGTAGCTAAGTTGCTAAGTGAATATAAATATGTCACACCAGAGGAGTTACCAGATGGGCTACCACCAAAGAGGGATATCCAACATCACATGGATTTGATTCCAGGATCAACGCTCCCAAATCAGGCAGCTTATCGGTTGAACCCAACACAGAATGCAGAGTTGAGTAGGCAAGTGACAGAGTTGATAAAGAAGGGATTAGTTAGGGAGAGTATGAGTCCATGTGCGACTCCAACATTGCTGACCCCAAAGAAATATGGTGACTGGAGGATGTGTGTGGATAGTAGAGCCATAAACAAGATCATAATAAAGTATCGATATCCTATGCCGAGAGTGGATGACATGATGGATGGATTGGCTAGAGCTAAATACTTTAGTAAAATTGATCTACGGAGTGGCTACTACCAGATCAAAATTAGAGAAGGGGATGAATGGAAGACAACTTTTAAGACAAAATATGGGTTGTACGAGTGGATGGTGATGCCATTTGGGTTGTCTAATGCACCCAGTACATTTATGCGGTTGATGAACAGAGTACTATGAGAATATAATGGTAAGTTTGTGGTTGTGTATTTTGATGATATTTTGATTTATAGTAAAAGTGAAGAAGAGCATTTGTTACACCTGAAATTAGTGTTAGACGTGCTCAGGAAGGAGAAATTGTATGTCAACCTAAAGAAATGTAGATTTCTTCAAGATAGTTTAGTGTTTTTAGGATTTGTAATCTCAAGAGATGGCATGAGGATGGATGATGAGAAAGTGAAGGTGATTCTGGAATGGCCTCTTCCATGAACTATAACAGAAGTAAGGAGCTTTCATGGCCTAGCTACCTTTTACAGAAAGTTCATCAGGAACTTCAGTAGTATAGCTGCCCCTATAACTGAGTGCACGAAGGGGAAAGAGTTTGTATGGACTATGACAGCAACAAAGAGTTTTGAACTCTTGAAGAAGAAGGTGTCGGAAGACCCTATTCTAGTGTTACCAGATTTTAGTAAGGTGTTTGAGGTTGATTGTGATGCCTCATTTGTTGGAATTGGTGGTGTCTTAAGTCAAGAGGGCCGACCTATAGCATTTTTTAGTGAGAAGTTGAATGATGCAAGGAAGAATTATTCTACATATGATGTGGAATTTTATGCAATTGTGCAAGCATTGCAACATTGGAGGCACTACTTACTCTCAAAGGAGTTTGTGTTGTTTACTGATCATGAAGCATTGAGGTATGTCAACTCTCAAAAAAAGTTAAATAGTAGGCATGCCAAATGGGTTTCATTTTTGCAATAGTATACATTTGTCCTGAAGCACAAGTCGGGAAAACAAAATAAGGTTGTTGATGCATTGAGTAGGAGAGTCTTGTTGTTGACCACTATGGAGAATGAAGTGGTAGGATTTGAGGGGATTAAATATCTGTATGAATCTGATGTAGATTTTGGGAATATTGTGCAATAGTGTAAAAGTGCGGTAGAGGGTGAGTCCCATACTATTTTTGAAGAGTATTTTTTATAGAATGGTTACTTGTTTAAGGGTAATCGATTATGCATTCCCAATGGCTCTATGAGAGAGAACATCTTGAGGGAATTACATAGTGGGGGTTTGGCTGGTCATTTTGGAGTAGCCAAAACTACCACTCTTGTAGAGGAGAAGTACTATTGGCCAAAAATGAAGAGAGACATAATCAAGTTTGTCTCTAGATGCAGAGTATGTCAAATGGCTAAGGGCCATGCACAAAATACAGGGTTGTATATGCCACTGCCAGTTCCTACAGGACCATGGACCGATCTGAGTATGGATTTCATGTTGGGGTTGCCCAAGACACAGAGGGGTAAGGATTCAATTTTTGTTGTGGTAGACAGATTTTCAAAAATGGTGCATTTCATTGCTTTCCAGAAAACTAATGATGCAACTAGGATTGCAGTCTTATTCTTTGATGAGATTGTGTGGTTGCATGGTGTTCCAAAGACTATTACTTCTGATCGGGATACTAAGTTCTTGAGTCACTTTTGGAGGACATTGTGGAAGAAGTTGAACACCAGGTTGCAGTTCAGTAGTGCTTACCACCCACAGACCGATGGGCAAATAGAGGTAGTGAACAGAAGCTTGGGAAACCTCTTACGGTGCATAGTTGGAGAAAAACCAAAACAATGGGATTTAGCCTTGTCACAAGCCGAATTTGCATACAACAATTCAGTGAATAGGTCGATAGGTAAATCTCCTTTTCAAATTATTTATGGTCAAAATCCTAGAGGTGTATTAGATTTGGTTGAGTTACCAATTGGGGAACAAGTTAGTGATGATGCAGAAGCATTTGCTGAGCATATCCAGAAAGTGCAAGAGTCAGTGAGGGAAAAATTGTAGAGTAGTAATGCTCACTACAAAGAGTCTATTGATGCACACAGAAGGGTGAAAGTGTTTGAAGAGGGTGATATGGTCATGGTTCATCTTAGGAAAGAAATATTTCCTAAGGGGACGTATAACAAACTGAAACTTAAGAAAATTGGGCCATGCAAGATTTTGAAGAAGATCAATGATAATGCCTATAAAGTGGAGTTGCCCGATGAATTTGATATTTCACCCATTTTTAATGTTTTTGATTTATTTTAGTATCCTGGTACTATCGAGGATGGTGAATTATAGGAGATAGTAAATTGGGCATGACAGATGCCTAAGAAGAAAAAATATAGAGTTGCACAGGTGCTCGATAAGAAGGTGATCACCACCAGACATGGGAGCTACAATAGATACCTGGTTCAGTGGGAAGGATTACCATAGTTAGATAACACTTGGGTTTTAGAGTCAGAGCTAAAGAAAATTGATAACCAGAAGCTACAGGATTTCAATTCAGTTGAACTCATAGGAGCTGAGTTCTTTTTCACCAGAGGAGAATGATGCACCTTGTCGGAGCCATAACTTGTGAACCGTACGCCCGTTTGCCTTGAAATTTAATAGGTGGTTCCACATGCATGTTCTGCATCAGGAATATTTGATTCACCTGACCCTCCAAAAAACATATTTTTAGGACCTAACTCCTCCATCTAGTGTCCCAAAATTAGCTTTTAGAATAGGTTCCCAGGTTTTTGGGTTTTTTGCATGTTAGAAGTTTATTATATTTTGTTATACCTTAAGTTGAGACCTAATATTTTAAATTAAGGTTCATTATTGTAAGAGGGATGTGTGCACCAAATTTGGGTGCAATCCGACTCATTTCTATTTTTAGCAGTTTTTAGAAAAATATGTTTTTAGGGTTTCTTTGGTTTTCGGTTGCTATATGATGGATTGTAATATTTTGGAGAAGGGGTGTGAATTCAAGAATGAGAAGAATATCGATTTGCAGGTTTCTTCCATTATATTGCATTTGTGTTATGTGATTGGAGTCCATTTTGTTGGTCTCTTGTAGCTGAGTTTACACCATTTGGTATCAGAGTGGGTGTGATCTCGCTAGTGAAGGGAAGATGCCACCTAGAAGATATGCCCAGATGAATAGGCAGATCGAGGATCTAAATGCAGAAATAGCATGACTAACTGGTGTGATTGATCGCATGGGAGAGAGACATCCCAAGGTGCATGTAGATCAAGGATCTAATGATGAAAATATACCTGAGGAACATGGATCTGAGGTCCATGCAGAAGTAGAACCAGAGGGCCAGAGGAAGAAGGGCACGATTTTGAAAATCACTGATACGAGCTCTAGAGGGGCTTAAGGGGAATCGATATGGGATCAAGATCGAGGTTCTCGAGTATGTTGGTGGGTTGAAACCTAGAAGAGTTGATCGATTGGATCAATAGCCTAGAAAAATATTTTGAATGGAGTAACCTTGCTGAAGAGAAGAAGGTTAAGCTCGCATGCACAAATTTGAAGGGACATGCATTGATTTGGTGGGATCATTTATAGACTACACGATAGAGGAATGGAAAGGAAAATATCAAGGATTGGACAAAGATGAAGAAGAAGTTACAAGAAATATTTCTGTAGACTACTCCCAAACCCTATTTCATAGATTTCAGAATCTCTGACAGAAGGATCAAAGCATTGAGGACTATACTAATGAATTCTACAAGCTATCCATTCGAGTGGAGCACAATGAGATGGAGGACCAAAAGGCTACTAGGTATGTAAATGGCCTAAGTTTTGTTGTTCAAGATGAGATGAGCATGCATCACACTCTTACAGTGGAGGATGCATATCAAATGGCCCTCAAGGTAGAGGAGAAATTGAAAAGGGTTAATAGAAGAGGTAAGAAGGGATTCACACCCTCTTTAGGTTGGGGTCGAAGTGGATCTAATTTTCTCAAGGGAGAATCCTCAATACCTGCTAAACAAGAAGAAGATGGGCAGAATTGAGAGGAAGAGGATACCAATGAGGTAGAGGTTACGATGGTGGACAAAATGGGAATGATCCAAGGAGGTCGTATACCTTTTATGGATGTGGTGAGGAGGGGCACAGAGCATTTGAGTGTCCCCAATGTGATGTCCAAGAAAGGGGTCAAGGAGGACAAGGAAGGGTCAATCTGGTTGAGGTGGAAAAGGAGGGGGGGGGGGGGGGTTTTTTTGGTGGGGGGGGAGGATTTTTTGGGGGGGGGGGGTTTTTTTTTTTTAAAAAAAAAGGGGGGGAAAAAAAAAAAAAAAGGAGGAGTGTGGGGGGGGGGGTTTGTGGCAAATGAACATATTTCGAACAAGGTGTACATCAGGAGGGAAGGTATGTAACATTGTCATTGATGGTGGTAGCTATGAGAATATGGTGTCAAATGTCATGGTTGATAAAATGCACCTGAAATGTGAAAAGCATCCTTATCCATATCGCATATCATGGGTTAAGAAGGGGAATGAGGTAACAGTAGATCAGAGGTGTTTAATTAAATTTTCAATTGGGAGTACTTACAAGGATGAAGTGTGGTGTGATGTGATCTCGATGGATGCATGTCACATTCTATTGGGAAGACCTTGGCAGTACGATAGGGATACTAACCATAATGGGAGAAAGAATACTTACACATTCTGGAAGGATGGTGTAAAGGTAGTTCTTGTACCTCTGAAGGAGGATGGGTCGAGTGAGAGCTTGTTGATGATGAAGGAGTTTCTTGTAGAGATCAAGGATGCTAGCTTCTATTATGCCTTAACAGCTAGGAAGCTAGAAATAGAGGAAGTGGTTATGCCTACACTAAATTACTAAGTGAATATAAATATATCACACCAGAGGAGTTACCAGATGGGCTACCACCAAAAAGGGATATCCAACATCACATGGATTTGATTCCAGGATCAACGCTCCCAAATTCGACAGCTTATCGGTTGAACCCAACACAGAATGCAGAGTTGAGTAGGCAAGTGACAGAGTTGATAAAGAAGGGATTAGTTAGGGAGAGTATGAGTCCATGTGCGACTCCAGCATTGTTGACCCCAAAGAAATATGGTGACTTGCGAATGTGTGTGGATAGTAGAGCCATAAACAAGATCATAATAAAGTATCGATATCCTATGCCGAGAGTGGATGACATGATGGATGGATTGGCTAGAGCTAAATACTTTAGTAAAATTGATCTATGAAGTGGCTACTACCAGATCAAAATTAGAGAAGGGGATGAATGGAAGACAACTTTTAAGATAAAATATGGATTGTACGAGTGGATGGTGATGCCATTTGGGTTGTCTAATGCACCCAGTACATTTATGTGGTTGATGAACATAGTACTGTGAGAATATAATGGTAAGTTTGTGGTTGTGTATTTTGATGATATTTTGATTTATAGTAAAAGTGAAGAAGAGCATTTGTTACACCTGAAATTAGTGTTAGACGTGCTCAGGAAGGAGAAATTGTATGTCAACCTAAAGAAATGTAGATTTCTTCAAGATAGTTTAGTGTTTTTGGGATTTGTAATCTCGAGAGATGGCATGAGGATGGATGATGAGAAAGTGAAGGTGATTCTGGAATGGCCTCTTCCATGATCTATAACAGAAGTAAGGAGCTTTCATGGACTAGCTACCTTTTACAGGAAGTTCATCAGGAACTTCAGTAGTATAGCTGCCCCTATAACTGAGTGCACGAAGGGGAAAGAGTTTGTATGGACTACGATAGCAACAGAGAGTTTTGAACTCTTGAAGAAGAAGGTGTCGAAAGCCCCTGTTCTAGTGTTACCAGATTTTAGTAAGGTGTTTGAGGTTGATTGTGATGCCTCATTTGTTGGAATTGGTGGTGTCTTAAGTCAAGAGGGCCGACCTGTAGCATTTTTTAGTGAGAAGTTGAATGATGCAAGGAAGAATTATTCTACATATGATGTGGAATTTTATGCAATTGTGCAAGCATTGCAACATTGGAGGCACTACTTAATCTCAAAGGAGTTTGTGTTGTTTACTGATCATGAAGCATTGAGGTATGTCAATTCTCAAAAAAAGTTAAATAGTAGGCATGCCAAATGGGTTTCATTTTTGCAATAGTATACATTTGTCCTGAAACACAAGTCGGGAAAACAGAATAAGGTTGCTGATGCATTGAGTAGGAGAGTCTTGTTGTTGACCACTATGGAGAATGAAGTGGTAGGATTTGAGGGGATTAAATATCTGTATGAATCTGATGCAGATTTTGGGAATATTGTGCAATAGTGTAAAAGTGTGGTAGAGGGTGAGTCCCATACTATTTTTGAAGAGTATTTTTTATAGAATGGTTACTTGTTTAAGGGTAATCGATTATGCATTCCCAATGGCTCTATGAGAGAGAACATCTTGAGGGAATTACATAGTGGGGGTTTGGCTGGTCATTTTGGAGTAGCCAAAACTACCACTCTTGTAGAGGAGAAGTACTATTGGCCAAAAATGAAGAGAGACATAATCAAGTTTGTCTCTAGATGCAGAGTATGTCAAATGGCTAAGGGCCATGCACAAAATACAGGGTTGTATATGCCACTGCCAGTTCCTACAGGACCATGGACCGATCTGAGTATGGATTTCATGTTGGGGTTGCCCAAGACACAGAGGGGTAAGGATTCAATTTTTGTTGTGGTAGACAGATTTTCAAAAATGGTGCATTTCATTGCTTGCCAGAAAACTAATGATGCAACTAGGACTGTAGTCTTATTCTTTGATGAGATTGTGTGGTTGCATGGTGTTCCAAAGACTATTACTTCGATCGGGATACTAAGTTCTTGAGTCACTTTTGGAGGACGTTGTGGAAAAATTTGAACACCAGGTTGTAGTTCAGTAGTGCTTACCACCCACAGACCGATGGGCAAACAGAGGTAGTGAACAGAAGCTTGGGAAACCTCTTACGATGCATAGTTGGAGAAAAACCAAAACAATGGGATTTAGCCTTGTCACAAGCCAAATTTGCATACAACAGTTCAGTGAACAGGTCAAGGTAAATCTCCTTTTCAAATTATTTATGGTCAAAATCCTAGAGGTGTATTAGATTTGGTTGAGTTACCAATTGGGGAACAAGTTAGTGATGATGTAGAAGCATTTTTTGAGCATATCCAGAAAGTGCAAGAGTCAGTGAGGGAAAAATTGTAGAGTAGTAATGCTCACTACAAAGAGTCTCTGATGCACACAGAAGGGTGAAAGTGTTTGAAGAGGGTGATATGGTCATGGTTCATCTTAGGAAAGAAATATTTCCTAAGGGGACATATAACAAACTAAAACTTAAGAAAATTGGGCCATGCAAGATTTTGAAGAAGATCAATGATAATGCCTATAAAGTGGAGCTTCCCGATGAATTTGATATTTCACCCATTTTTAATGTTTCTAATTTATTTTAGTATCTTGGTACTACCAAGGATGGTGAATTATAGGAGACAATAAATTGGGCATGACAGATGCCTAAGAAGAAAAATATAGAGTTGCATAGGTGCTCGATAAGAAGGTGATCACCACCAGACATGGGAGCTACAATAAATTCTTAGTTCAGTGGGAAGGATTACCATAGTCAGATAACACTTGGGTTTTAGAGTCAGAGCTAAAGAAAATTGATAACCAGAAGCTACAAGATTTCAATTCAGCTGAACTCGTAGGAGCTGAGTTCTTTTTCACCAGAGGAGAATGATGCACCTTGTCGGAGCCATAACTTGTGAACCGTACGCCCGTTTGCCTTGAAATTTAACAGGTGGTTCCGCATGTGTGTTCTGCATTAGGCTAATCTTTGATTCACCTGACCCTCAAAAATCATATTTTTGAGACCTAACTCCGACATCTAGTGTCCCAAAATTAGCTTTTAGAATAGGTTCCCAGTTTTTTGGGTTTTTTGATGTTAGAAGTTTATTATCTTTTGTTATACCTTAAGTTGAGACCTAATATTTTAAATTAAGGTTCATTATTGTAAGAGGGATGTGTGCACCAAATTTGGGTGCAATCCGACTCATTTCTATTTTTAGCAGTTTTTAGAAAAAAAACATTTTTAGGGTTTCTTTGGTTTTCGGTTGCTATATGATGGATTGTAATATTTTGTAGAAGGGTTGTGAATTCAGGAATGAGAAGAATATCAATTTGTAGTTTTCTTCCATTATATTGCATTTGTGTTATGTGATTGGAGTCCATTTTGTTGGTCTCTTGTAGCTGAGTTTACACCATTTGGTATCAGAGCAGGTGTGATCTCGCTAGTGAAGGGAAGATGCCACCTAGAAGATATGCCCAGATGAATAGGTAGATCGAGGATCTAAATGTAGAAATAGCATGATAATGGTGTGATTGATCGCATGGGAGAGAGACATCCCAAGGGCATGTAGATCAAGGATTTGATGATGAAAATATACCTAAGGAACGTGGATCTGAGGTCCACATAGAAGTAGAACCAGAGGGCCCAGAGGAAGAAGGGCACGATTTTGAAAATTGACTGATACGAGCTCTAGAGGGGCTTAAGGGGAATCGATATGGGATCAAGATCGAGGTTCTCGAGTATGCTGGTGGGTTGAAACTAGAGGAGTTGATCGATTGGATCAATAGCCTAGAAAAATATTTTGAATGGAGTAACCTTGCTGAAGAGAAGAAGGTTAAGCTCGCATGCACAAAGTTGAAGGGACATGCATTGATTTGGTGGGATCATTTATAGACTACATGATAGAGGAATGGAAAGGAAAATATCAAGGATTGGACAAAGATGAAGAAGAAGTTACAAGAAAAATTTATACCTGTAGACTACTCCCAAACCCTATTTCGTAGATTTTAGAATCTTCGACAGAAGGATCAAAGCATTGAGGACTATACTAATGAATTCTACAAGCTATCCATTCGAGTGGAGCACAATGAGACGGAGGACCAAAAGGCTTCTAGGTATGTAAATGGCCTAAGTTTTGTTGTCCAAGATGAGATGAGCATGCATCACACTCTTACAATGGAGGATGCATATCAAATGGCCCTCAAGGCGGAGGAGAAATTGAAAAGGGTTAATAGAAGAGGTAAGAAGGGATTCACACCCTCTTCAGGTCAGGGTCGAAGTGGATCTAATTTTCTCAAGGGAGAATCCTCAATACCTGCTAAACAAGAAGAAGATGGGCAGAATCTGAGAGGAAGAGGATACCAACGAGGTAGAGGTTACGGTGGTGGACAAAATGGGAATGATCCAAGGAGGTCGTATACCTATTATGGATGTGGTGAGGAGGGGCACAGAGCATTTGAGTGTCCCCAATGTGATGTCCAAGAAAGGGGTCAAGGAGGACAAGGAAGGGTCAATCTGGTTGAGATGGAAGAGCAGGATGAGGATGAAGTTGTTGCTGACATGGGGGAAGCACTTATGATAAGGAGGACATTGATTGCTCCTAAGAAAGAGAAGGTGTAGAGCAAAGAAAAGGGGCAGACCATAGATGGTGAAGATTCTTGGCTATGAATGAACATATTTCGAACAAGGTGTACATCAGGAGGGAAGGTATGTAACATTGTCATTGATGGTGGTAGCTGTGAGAATATGGTGTCAAATGTCATGGTTGATAAAATGAACCTGGAATGTGAAAAGCATCCTTATCCATATCGCATCTCATGGGTTAAGAAGGGGAATGAGGTAACAGTAGATCAGAGGTGTTTAATTAAATTTTCAATTGGGAGCACTTACAAGGATGAAGTGTGGTGTGATGTGATCTCGATGGATGCATGTCACATTCTATTGGGAAGACCTTGGCAGTACGATAGGGATACTAACCATAATGGGAGAAAGAATACTTACACATTCTGGAAGGATGGTGTAAAGGTAGTTCTTGTACCTCTGAAGGAGGATGGGCCGAGTGAGAGCTTGTTGATGATGAAGGAGTTTCTTGCAGAGATCAAGGATGCTAGCTTCTATTATGCCTTAACAACTAGGAAGCTAGAAATAGAGGAAGTGGTTATGCCTACAACAATAACTAAGTTGCTAAGTGAATATAAATATGTCACACCAGAGGAGTTACCAGATGGGCTACCACCAAAGAGGGATATCCAACATCACATGGATTTGATTCCAGGATCAACGCTCCCAAATCAGGCAGCTTATCGGTTGAACCCGACACAGAATGCAGAGTTGAGTAGGCAAGTGACAGAGTTGATAAAGAAGGGATTAGTTAGGGAGAGTATGAGTCCATGTGCGACTCCAACATTGTTGACCCCAAAGAAATATGGTGACTGGCGGATGTGTGTGGATAGTAGAGCCATAAACAAGATCATAATAAAGTATCAGTATCCTATGCCGAGAGTGGATGACATGATGGATGGATTGGTTGGAGCTAAATACTTTAGTAAAATTGATCTATGGAGTGGCTACTACCAGATCAAAATTAGAGAAGGGGATGAATGGAAGACAACTTTTAAGACAAAATATGGATTGTACGAGTGGATGGTGATGCCATTTGGGTTGTCTAATGCACCCAGTACATTTATGCGGTTGATGAACAGAGTACTATGAGAATATAATGGTAAGTTTGTGGTTGTGTATTTTGATGATATTTTGATTTATAGTAAAAGTGAAGAAGAGCATTTGTTACACCTGAAATTAGTGTTAGACGTGCTCAGGAAGGAGAAATTGTATGTCAACCTGAAGAAATGTAGATTTCTTCAAGATAGTTTAGTGTTTTTAGGATTTGTAATCTCAAGAGATGGCATGAGGATGGATGATGAGAAAGTGAAGGTGATTCTGGAATGGCCTCTTCCATGATCTATAACAGAAGTAAGGAGCTTTCATGGACTAGCTACCTTTTACAGGAAGTTCATCAGGAACTTCAGTAGTATAGCTGCCCCTATAACTGAGTGCACGAAGGGGAAAGAGTTTGTATGGACTATGACAACAACAGAGAGTTTTGAACTCTTGAAGAAGAAGGTGTCGGAAGACCCTATTCTAGTGTTACCATATTTTAGTAAGGTGTTTGAGGTTGATTGTGATGCCTCATTTGTTGGAATTGGTGGTGTCTTAAGTCAAGAGGGCCGACCTATAGCATTTTTTAGTGAGAAGTTGAATGATGCAAGGAAGAATTATTCTACATATGATGTGGAATTTTATGCAATTGTGCAAGCATTGCAACATTGGAGGCACTACTTAATCTCAAAGGAGTTTGTGTTGTTTACTGATCATGAAGCATTGAGGTATGTCAATTCTCAAAAAAAGTTAAATAGTAGGCATGCCAAATGGGTTTCATTTTTGCAATAGTATACATTTGTCCTGAAACACAAGTCGGGAAAACAAAATAAGGTTGTTGATGCATTGAGTAGGAGAGTCTTGTTGTTGACCACTATGGAGAATGAAGTGGTAGGATTTGAGGGGATTAAATATCTGTATGAATCTGATGCAGATTTTGGGAATATTGTGCAATAGTGTAAAAGTGCGGTAGAGGGTGAGTCTCATACTATTTTTGAAGAGTATTTTTTATAGAATGGTTACTTGTTTAAGGGTAATCGATTATGCATTCCCAATGGCTCTATGAGAGAGAACATCTTGAGGGAATTACATAGTGGGGGTTTGGCTGGTCATTTTGGAGTAGCCAAAACTACCACTCTTGTAGAGGAGAAGTACTATTGGCCAAAAATGAAGAGAGACATAATCAAGTTTGTCTCTAGATGTAGAGTATGTCAAATGGCTAAGGGCCATGCACAAAATATAGGGTTGTATATGCCACTGCCAGTTCCTACAGGACCATGGACCGATCTGAGTATGGATTTCATGTTGGGGTTGCCCAAGACATAGAGGGGTAAGGATTCAGTTTTTGTTGTGGTAGATAGATTTTCAAAAATGGTGCATTTCATTGCTTGCCAGAAAACTAATGATGCAACTAGGACTGCAGTCTTATTCTTTGATGAGATTGTGTGGTTGCATGGTGTTCCAAAGACTATTACTTCTGATCGGGATACTAAGTTCTTGAGTCACTTTTGGAGGACGTTGTGGAAAAATTTGAACACCAGGTTGCAGTTCAGTAGTGCTTACCACCCACAGACCGATGGGCAAACAGAGGTAGTGAATAGAAGCTTGGGAAACCTCTTACGATGCATAGTTGGAGAAAAACCAAAACAATGGGATTTAGCCTTGTCACAAGCCGAATTTGCATACAACAGTTCAGTGAACAGGTCGATAGGTAAATCTCCTTTTCAAATTATTTATGGTCAAAATCCTAGAGGTGTATTAGATTTGGTTGAGTTACCAATTGGGGAACAAGTTAGTGATGATGCAGAAGCATTTGTTGAGCATATCCAGAAAGTGCAAGAGTCAGTGAGGGAAAAATTGTAGAGTAGTAATGCTCACTACAAAGAGTCTATTGATGCACACAGAAGGGTGAAAGTGTTTGAAGAGGGTGATATGGTCATGGTTCATCTTAGGAAAGAAATATTTCCTAAGGGGACGTATAACAAACTGAAACTTAAGAAAATTGGGCCATGCAAGATTTTGAAGAAGATCAATGATAATGCCTATAAAGTGGAGTTGCCGATGAATTTGATATTTCACCCATTTTTAATGTTTCTGATTTATTTTAGTATCCTGGTACTATCGAGGATGGTGAATTATAGGAGACAATAAATTGGGCATGATAGATGCCTAAGAAGAAAAAATATAGAGTTGCACAGGTGCTCGATAAGAAGGTGATCACCACCAGACATGGGAGCTACAATAAATTCCTAGTTCAGTGGGAAGGATTACCACAGTTAGATAACACTTGGGTTTTAGAGTTAGAGCTAAAGAAAATTGATAACCAGAAGCTACAAGATTTCAATTCAGCTGAACTCGTAGGAGCTGAGTTCTTTTTCACCAGAGGAGAATGATGCACCTTGTTGGAGCCATAACTTGTGAACCGTACGCCCGTTTGCCTTGAAATTTAACAGGTGGTTCTACATGTGTGTTCTGCATCAGGCTCATCTTTGATTTACTTGACCCTCCAAAAATCATGTTTTTGAGACCTAACTCCTCCATCTAGTGTCCCAAAATTAGCTTTTAGAATAGGTTCCCGGGTTTTTTGGGTTTTTTTGCATGTTAGAAGTTTATTATCTTTTGTTATACCTTAAGTTGAGACCTAATATTTTAAATTAAGGTTCATTATTGTAAGAGGGATGTGTGCACCAAATTTGGGTGCAATCCGACTCATTTCTATTTTTAGCAATTTTAAAAAAAAATATTTTTAGGGTTTCTTTGGTTTTTGGTTGCTATATGATGGATTGTAATATTTTGTAGAAGGGGTGTGAATTCAGGAATGAGAAGAATATCAATTTGTAGGTTTCTTCCATTATATTGCATTTGTGTTATGTGATTGGAGTCCATTTTGTTGGTCTCTTGTAGCTGAGTTTACACCATTTGGTATCAGAGCGGGTGTGATCTCGCTAGTGAAGGGAAGATGCCACCTAGAATATATGCCCAGATGAATAGGTAGATCAAGGATCTAAATGTAGAAATAGCATATGACTAGTGTGATTGATCGCATGGGAGAGAGACATCCAGGGGCATGTAGATCAAGGATCTGATGATGAAAATATACCTGAGGAACGTGGATCTGAGGTCCACGTAAAAGTAGAACCAGAGGGCCCAGAGGAAGAAGGGCACGATTTTGAAAATTGACTGATACGAGCTCTAGAGGGGCTTAAGGGGAATCGATATGGGATCAAGATCGAGGTTCTCGAGTATTCTGGTGGGTTGAAACCAGAGGAGTTGATCGATTGGATCAATAGCCTAGAAAAATATTTTGAATGGAGTAACCTTGCTGAAGAGAAGAAGGTTAAGCTCGCATGCACAAAGTTGAAGGGACATGCATTGATTTGGTGGGAAAAATTTATAGACTACACGATAGAGGAATGGAAAGGAAAATATCAGGGATTGGACAAAGATGAAGAAGAAGTTACAGGAAAAATTTATACCTGTAGACTACTCCCAAACCCTATTTCATAGATTTCAGAATCTTCGACAGAAGGATCAAAGCATTGAGGACTATACTAATGAATTCTACAAGCTATCCATTCGAGTGGAGCATAATGAGATGGAGGACCAAAAGGCTTCCAGGTATGTAAATGGCCTAAGTTTTGTTGTCCAAGATGAGATGAGCATGCATCGCACTCTTACAGTGGAGGATGCATATCAAATGGCCCTCAAGGTAGAGGAGAAATTGAAAAGGGTTAATAGAAGAGGTAAGAAGGGATTCACACCCTCTTCAGGTCGGGGTCGAAGTGGATCTAATTTTCTCAAGGGAGAATCCTCAATACCTGCTAAACAAGAAGAAGATGGGCAGAATCTGAGAGGAAGAGGATACCAACGAGGTAGAGGTTACGGTGGTGGATGAAATGGGAATGATCCAAGGAGGTCGTATACCTATTATGGATGTGGTGAGGAGGGGCACAGAGCATTTGAGTGTCCCCAACGTGATGTCCAAGAAAGGGGTCAAGGAGGACAAGGAAGGGTCAATCTGGTTGAGATGGAAGAGCAGGATGAGGATGAAGTTGTTGCTGACATGGGGGAAGCACTTATGATAAGGAGGACATTGATTGCTCCTAAGAAAGAGAAGGTGTAGAGCAAAGCAAAGGGGCAGACCATAGATGGTGAAGATTCTTGGCTACGAACATATTTCGAACAAGGTGTACTCAGAGAGGGAAGGTATGTAACATTGTCATTGATGGTGGTAGTTGTGAGAATATGGTGTCAAATGTCATGGTTGATAAAATGAACCTAAAATGTGAAAAGCATCCTTATCCATATCGCATATCATGGGTTAAGAAGGGGAATGAGGTAAAAATAGATCAGAGGTGTTTAATTAAATTTTCAATTGGGAGCACTTACAAGGATGAAGTGTGGTGTGATGTGATCTCGATGGATGCATGTCACATTCTATTGGGAAGACCTTGGCAATACGATAGGGATACTAACCATAATGGGAGAAAGAATACTTACACATTCTGGAAGGATGGTGTAAAGGTAGTTCTTGTACCTCTGAAGGAGGATGGGTCGAGTGAGAGCTTGTTGATGATGAAGGAGTTTCTTGCAGAGATCAAGGATGCTAGCTTTTGTTATGCCTTAACAACTAGGAAGCTAGAAATAGAGGAAGTGGTTATGCCTACAGCAGCAGCTAAGTTGCTAAGTGAATATAAATATGTCACACCAGAGGAGTTACCAGATGGGCTACCACCAAAAAGGGATATCCAACATCACATGGATTTGATTCCAGGATCAATGCTCCCAAATCAGGCAGCTTATCGGTTGAACCCGACACAGAATGCAGAGTTGAGTAGGCAAGTGATAGAGTTGATAAAGAAGGGATTAGTTAGGGAGAGTATGAGTCCATGTGCGACTCCAGCATTGCTGACCCCAAAGAAATATGGTGACTGGCGGATGTGTGTGGATAGTAGAGCCATAAACAAGATCACAATAAAGTATCGGTATCCTATGTCGAGAGTGGATGACATGATGGATGGATTGGTTGGAGCTAAATACTTCAGTAAAATTGATCTACGGAGTGGCTACTACCAGATCAGAATTAGAGAAGGGGATGAATGGAAGACAACTTTTAAGATAAAATATGGATTGTACGAGTGGATGGTGATGCCATTTGGGTTGTCTAATGCACCCAGTACATTTATGCGGTTGATGAACAGAGTACTACGAGAATATAATGGTAAGTTTGTGGTTGTGTATTTTGATGATATTTTGATTTATAGTAAAAGTGAAGAAGAGCATTTGTTACACCTGAAATTAGTGTTAGACGTGCTCAAGAAGGAGAAATTGTATGTCAACTTGAAGAAATGTAGATTTCTTCAAGATAGTTTAGTGTTTTTGGGATTTGTAATCTCAAGAGATGGCATGAGGATGGATGATGAGAAAGTGAAGGTGATTCTAGAATGGCCTCTTCCATGATCTATAACAGAAGTAAGGAGCTTTCATGGCCTAGCTACCTTTTACAGAAAGTTCATCAGGAACTTCAGTAGTATAGCTGCCCCTATAACTGAGTGCACGAAGGGGAAAGAGTTTGTATGGACTATGGCAGCAACAAAGAGTTTTGAACTCTTGAAGAAGAAGGTGTCAGAAGACCCTGTTCTAGTGTTACCAGATTTTAGTAAGGTGTTTGAGGTTGATTGTGATGCCTCATTTGTTGGAATTGGTGGTGTCTTAAGTCAAGAGGGCCGACCTGTAGCATTTTTTAGTGAGAAGCTGAATGATGCAAGGAAGAATTATTCTACATATGATGTGGAATTTTATGCAATTGTGCAAGCATTGCAACATTGGAGGCACTACTTACTCTCAAAGGAGTTTGTGTTGTTTACTGATCATGAAGCATTGAGGTATGTCAATTCTCAGAAAAAGTTAAATAGTAGGCATGCCAAATGGGTTTCATTTTTGCAACAGTATACATTTGTCCTGAAACACAAGTCGGGAAAACAAAATAAGGTTGTTGATGCATTGAGTAGGAGAGTCTTGTTGTTGACCACTATGGAGAATGAAGTGGTAGGATTTGAGGGGATTAAATATCTGTATGAATCTGATGCAGATTTTGGGAATATTGTGCAACAGTGTAAAAGTGCGGTAGAGGGTGAGTCCCATACTATTTTTGAAGAGTATTTTTTATAGAATGGTTACTTGTTTAAGGGTAATCGATTATGCATTCCCAATGGCTCTATGAGAGAGAACATCTTGAGGGAATTACATAGTGGGGGTTTGGCTGGTCATTTTGGAGTAGCCAAAACTACCACTCTTGTAGAGGAGAAGTACTATTGGCCAAAAATGAAGAGAGACATAATCAAGTTTGTCTCTAGATGCAGAGTATGTCAAATGGCTAAGGGCCATGCACAAAATATAGGGTTGTATATGCCACTGCCGGTTCCTACAGGACCATGGACCGATCTGAGTATGGATTTCATGTTGGGGTTGCCCAAGACACAGAGGGGTAAGGATTCAATTTTTGTTGTGGTAGACAGATTTTCAAAAATGGTGCATTTCATTGCTTGCCAAAAAACTAATGATGCAACTAGGACTGCAGTCTTATTCTTTGATGAGATTGTGCGGTTGCATGGTGTTCCAAAGACTATTACTTCTGATCGGGATACTAAGTTCTTGAGTCACTTTTGGAGGACGTTGTGGAAGAATTTGAACACCAGGCTGTAGTTCAGTAGTGCTTACCACCCACAGACCGATGGGCAAACAGAGGTAGTGAATAGAAGCTTGGGAAACCTCTTACGATGCATAGTTGGAGAAAAACCAAAACAATGGGATTTAGCCTTGTCACAAGCCGAATTTGCATACAACAGTTCAGTGAATAGGTCGACAGGTAAATCTCCTTTTCAAATTATTTATGGTCAAAATCCTAGAGGTGTATTAGATTTGGTTGAGTTACCAATTGGGGAACAAGTTAGTGATGATGCAGAAGCATTTGCTGAGCATATCCAGAAAGTGCAAGAGTCAGTGAGGGAAAAATTGCAGAGTAGTAATGCTCACTACAAAGAGTCTGCTGATGCACACAGAAGGGTGAAAGTGTTTGAAGAGGGTGATATGGTCATGGTTCATCTTAGGAAAGAAATATTTCCTAAGGGGACGTATAACAAACTGAAACTTAAGAAAATTGGGCCATGCAAGATTTTGAAGAAGATCAATGATAATGCCTATAAAGTGGAGTTGCCCGATGAATTTGATATTTCACCCATTTTTAATGTTTCTGATTTATTTCAGTATCCTGGTACTACCGAGGATGGTGAATTACAGGAGACAGTAAATTGGGCATGACAGATGCCTAAGAAGAAAAAATACAGAGTTGCACAGGTGCTCGATAAGAAGGTGATCACCACCAGACATGGGAGCTACAACAGATACCTGGTTCAGTGGGAAGGATTACCACAGTCAGATAACACTTGGGTTTCAGAGTCAGAGCTAAAGAAAATTGATAACCAGAAGCTACAAGATTTCAATTCAGCTGAACTCGTAGGAGCTGAGTTCTTTTTCACCAGAGGAGAATGATGCACCTTGTCGGAGCCATAACTTGTGAACCGTACGCCCGTTTGCCTTGAAATTTAACAGGTGGTTCCACGTGCGTGTTCTGCATCAGGATCATCTTTGATTGCTCTGACCCTCCAAAAATCATGTTTTCGGGACCTAACTCCTACATCTAGTGTCCCAAAATTAGCTTTTAGAATAGGTTCCCGGGTTTTTGGGTTTTTTTGATGTTAGAAGTTTATTATCTTTTGTTATACCTTAAGTTGAGACCTAATATTTTAAATTAAGGTTCATTATTGTAAGAGGGATGTGTGCACCGAATTTGGGTGCAATCCGACTCATTTCTATTTTTAGCAGTTTTTAGAAAAAAGATGTTTTTAGGGTTTCTTTGGTTTTCGGTTGCTATATGATGGATTGTAATATTTTGGAGAAGGGGTGTGAATTCAGGAATGAGAAGAATATCAATTTGTAGGTTTCTTCCATTATATTGCATTTGTGTTATGTGATTGGAGTCCATTTTGTTGGTCTCTTGTAGCTGAGTTTACACCACTACCTGTCATGCCAAAGGCAATATGCAAAATCATGGGAATGAAATACACAAGGAGTAGTCCAAGAGTATTACAGTTGGATGGGACCCCAGTCAAAATAGTGGGAGTAATCAAATATATTCCTATTGTTCTACATAGTATGTCATAGATCACTGTTATTCAAGAAGTAGTGGTGGTTGACTTGGAACCATACTTCAACATGTGTCTTTCAAGGGAGTTCACAACAAAACTAGGAGGGTACTATTAGTCTAAAAAGACTACCTCTAGAAGACAGCAGAGATTTTGCAATAGGGGGCCATTTTGAAAAGCTCGATGCAGTCTATTTTTGAAGGGCAATAGAAAGGGAAAATGAGCTAAGGAAAGACGATGTCACGATTTCGAGACATGTCTAATTTTCATGGCAAAACAGCGCAAGAAAGTCAAGTAGATGAAAGTGTCACGATTTCACGACATGTTGCATTTTCATTGATAAATCAAGAAGACAAGTCCAAGACAAGGAAGATGTCACGATTTTGCGACATGCCTAAATTCCGTCATGATTTCATGACATGTTGCATTTTCATGGCCGTAGAGAGCAAAAGGAGCTGAAAGGATGAAGACGTCGCGATTTCATGACATGTTGCATTTTCGTGGCCGAGAAGTGGAAAAAGAGTAGAAGAGAAGAGAATGTCACGATTTCGTGACATGTCAGTTTTTTGCCAAGAGAAAGAGAGAAACAAAACTTACAAGGCTAAAGTGTCACGATTTCATGACATGTTTTGTTTTCGCTGAAGCAGGAGGCAGATGAAGTAGAGCATTTGAAGACGTCATGATTTCATGACATGACAACTGTTCCTGACAAGATATATTCTTAGCAACTAAAACATGCCCTTACACCAAATTTTTGATCTCTGGGGGTGTCAGATAAAGGAGAAGTATCAGATCTATTAGAATCCAATTTGCAGAAGATATTTTGCTTATTATTAGAAACTGTAGTTAATTGCTTGTAATTGATTTGGAATCCAAGATGTACTAGTTGTAAAAGATACCCATTTTGGGTATATATAGTGGTAGATGCATTTTGAAAAGAGGTCAGCTCTTGGACGTTTACAAGATTGATGTACATTATTCTGGATACAAGCAAATAAAGCTACTCTTCTTCTGGCTTCTAATTTTTTGTGTGCAAGTGTATGTATCTGGTTCTTGACTTCTATTTACATTATTGAATTCTAGACTGTATCTATTCTAAATCTGGACTGTACATGCATGAATTATATTGCTGGAGTTAAGATTAAGTATGCTTATATGTGTTAGATGAAAATGTCTGAATCACACTTAGAAAGTTATGATTTCTACATGAAGGTGTAAAAGAAAGCTTGTAATAGTAATACGTATGTTTTATCCTGGTTGTTGTCTAAACTATACTGTGAGAAAAGCTTCTAGCCTCGGCTATATTTCCCTTTACAAGCATTTCCCTTCTTTCTGTTCTCTTTTCTCTAAACAAAGCAAAAAGGAACCAGCCTACTCTGGAGATTAGATGGACATTCCCAAGATAAGTCCTTCTATTCAATGTTGGCAAGGTCTAAGGTGCAATACAATTAACCAAAGGCAGATTTTGTTCCAAAATTTTTGGCACGCCCGGTGGGACCCGAAATCCCATAGTATTCTATAAATTTTGGTGTTTTTCTTTAAAGCCTTTTGTTTAAAACCTGAAGAAAGAAGAAAACCACCTGGTGACTCCGTTCAGAGGATTTAGACCTAAGAAATACCTTGTCTAAAGTATCTGGTTACAAACTCATGATTGCCTATGCGTATGATAACCAGATCCCAAGCAAGAAACTCTGAAGAGCCTATCGAGTTCTTCGAGTTACACCTTGGTAGCTTGAAAGCACATCCTATGCTAGCTGCAAGATCTAATCCACCTGGTACTAGTATAAGCTCCCTTGTACCTACTATTGGAATATCCTCAAATAGCTCTATAGTAACAACAAATACAGTAGCCATCATGGTTGCTCCTCCCATCCTAGCTCATCTTGTATGGAATCAAACTAGCCCACTAAACTTGGCAGCCCAGAATCAAGTTCCCTAGGCAGCCCTGAAAGCTTTGCCATCATATGATGGGACAGGTAAAATGGTAGATGAACATTGCCTAGATGTTTCATCATTAGCAGCAGTTTATAATATCACCCAGGAAGATGTGATGGTCAGGTTGTTGGTCATATCTTTAAAAGGAAAAATGCTCCATTGGTATAGAGCACTCCCTCCAGGATCTATCACTTCTTGGGTGATTCTTGTTGGCCTTCTGGTTGATGAATTCAATGTACATGCAGATCCTTTCTCATTACTCAATCAATTCACAATCGTCAGGAGACATCCATAGGAAGAGATTGCAGATTTCAACATTAGGTTCACACGTACTTGGGATAGAGTACCTGCTGGGTTAAAACCTACCATAGAGCAAGCAATATGTTATTATCTGAGAGCTTTTGATTCAGATCTTAGTATGATTATTTGACAATCACATGTTTTAACTTTCCCTGCTATCTATTTAGAAGCAGCTAAAGGAGAAGCTGATCTTATTGCTACTAGGAAATATCCTCCAAAGGCTCCACTACCAATTTTTCCAGATATTCCCCAAGCTCCAAGCTTAAATCCTTCAGCACCTCCCCTAAAATGGAATGAGCAACCAGCCATTCCAGTCATTCAGTTGCCTCAGAATCTGCCAGAATTACCTCCTACTCCTCTCCTTCCCGCATTGCCTGCTATACCTCTCCGAGCAATCCCCCAGGAGAATCAGATGACAACCATAATAGACACGATGAAAAATTTGGCAAATGATATGTCATCCATGAAAAAGAGAGAAGTTGAGCGAAGTTTCCAGCCAAGGAGATTTCCCTAGATAACCAGAGATGGGGCTTCGACAAGTGGCAGAGGACAGGAAAGAAAAAATGTCATTTATGCTAATGAAACAAGAGATAATGGAGAACCCTCTAACTCAGATTATTGGTGTTCCACGTGTAATGACCCTCATGGAGAAGATTCATGTATGTTTCACCAGCATCATGTACAAAGTCTAGCAAATGAGAGGGCAAAAGAAATAATGAAAGGTCATGTAAACATGATCAGAGAAGTTGATCACAATTTGGCAATACCATCTGTAGAACACGTCGTAGTCCTGACAAGGTCGGGAAGGAAACCTATACAAGTTGATCCCCAAGAACTTCAGCCATTAAGTTTCCCTCCAGCTCCTAGAGCTACACCTCAGAAGGATCAGTCAAGTGAAAAGGGACTCTCTAATCCTCCTCAGAGTTCTGTTTCGGCACCAAGAAGAGAGTTTTCTCCAAGAAAGGAGAGCGAAACTCAAGATCAAGCAAGAGAGAAACTCAGATTCCCTTCGTTAACAAAAAGGCAAAGAACAGAAGCAACTCAGGGTTATAAGAATAAATATGATCCATCCACCAGAGAAAAGGAGAAAAGTGTCGAGACACCTTCATTCAATATCATCGAGGAGATGAAAAAGACTCCCTCAAAAGCTAGCATGTATGACGCTTTGCAGTTCCCAGGGCAGATTGATCTCCTTCAAGAATATTTAAAGATGATGAATCGTAAGAGCAAAATCCCCTCTTTTCCAAATTCTATACAAGCTAATGCTACTTCTATCATAGGAAAAAATAGACCACCTCCTTTCTATTTGTCTCTTCATATGGAAGGGTGGGTAGTACATAACTGTATGATCGACTCAGGAGCAGCTACTACAGTTATGCCTAAGGCAGTATGTGACATCATGGGAATGGAGTACACCAGAAGTCATCCAGGAGTGTTGCAATTAGATGGTACTCCGGTGAAAACCATAGGAGTAATCAAAGATATCCCCATACAACTCCATAGGATGCCCCAAATAGTTGTTATACAGGAAGTGGTGGTCGTAGATCTGGAACCATACTTTGGTATGTGTCTATCTAGAGAATTTACAGCAAAAGTGGGAGGTTATTTATCCTTAGATTATTCACATTTAGAAATACCTTTCAAAGGTAAGAGGGTCAATATTTTTAATGAAAAGCCATCTACTTTTCATGTGGCAAGACTGGAAGAAACCAGTACTGTGAGTATGATGACCGAAGATATAGGAGATATAGATTTGATGGAGGAAACCTTGGAGGAACTCCAATCCGAAGATCAATTTTCTTTAAAAAAAATTAATGCCATGGTGGAAACAGAGATAGGGAGCTACTCTATTGAGAAACCAAAAAAGCTATCTATCCCTATCCCTAAAGAAAACACTTCCACTAGCCAACTTTGGAAACTTTACTTTGATGGATCCAGATGCAAAAATGGAGCAGGTGTTGGGATAGTTTTAATTTCTCCTACAAGAAAAGAAATTTTTTTCGTACATATTGACATGGAGTTGCTCCAATAACATGGCTGAGTATGAAGCATTGTGTTTAGGACTCAAAAAGGCCAAAAAATTAGGTGTAAAACAAATACTGGTTTATGGAGATTCAGAGCTTATTGTGAAACAGGTCACTGGAAAATGTATTTGTAAACAAAATTATTTAAGAGCTTACAAAAATAAAGTGTTGGACCTCTTGGAAAATTTTGAAGCTCTGAACATAAATTCAATCCCAAGAGAAAGTAATACTCATGCAGACCTATTGGCATCCGTGGGATCTAACTTTTGTCCAGTCAGTAATGTCATCCAAAAATCCAAAATAGTGAGACTTATATACAGGCCTTCTATGCCTGACAAAGATATCTTCTGGCAAGTGTTCGAGAGTGATGAACAAATACTAGATTTTCTAGTCCATGAAATGAACTGCTCCAGTGATAGAGCATTACAAGATGAAGAGGAGGAAAGCTTAATCCAATTAAAAAACAATCACATTCCCAAGGGACTGATCACCCTTGAGAGTCTCTTCGACAACAATGATAGAGCAATAGGTCGAAGGATTAAAATTGACAAACGTCGGTATAAAGAGGTGGAATTAGAACCGAGAAAAATGATCAAGGTAGGTACCAGTTGTACAGTGGAAGAATTGAATCAAGTTAAAGAATTGTGTAAAAAGTATCCAGATATTATAGCCTGGACGTATAGTGATTTGAAAGTATATAGGAAAGAAGTGATCCAACACACCATCGAATTGGAAGAAGGAGCTAAACCCTTCAGGCAAAGACAAAGGATTGTAAATCCAAAAATTGAAGCCTTAATGAAACAAGAGTTATTGAAACTCTTACAAGCTAAAATAGTATATCCCATTAAACATTCTACCTGGGTGGCGAATCTGGTCCCAGTTAGGAAAAAGAATGGAGAAATCAGATTGTGTGTAGATTTCCAAAATTTGAATAGAGCTTCACTTAAGGATCATTATCCTTTGCCTCAGATTGACCCAATCCTTCATACAGTGGTAGGAGCAGAGAGGTTTTCTCTATTAGATGGTTTTTTTGGCTATAACCAGGTCTGGGTGAAAAATGAAGATCAATATAAAACTGCATTCACTACTAAATGGGGAACGTTTGCCTACCAAAGAATGCCTTTTGGGTTATCAAATGTCGGAGCAACGTTCCAAAGAGCTATGGACGTGGCGTTTGGTGAGCTCACAAATAAAATCATCGTCATCTATCTAGATGACATGACAATATTTTCTCATGATAAGCGAGATCATGCCACCCATCTACAACAAATATTTGAAAAATGCAGAGAATTTGGGATATCTTTAAACCCAAAGAAATCCATATTTGTTGTAGAAGAAGGTATATTGCTCGACCACGTTATCTCTAAAGCTGGATTGTCCATTGATCCTGACAGAGTAAAAGCACTCTTGGAACTTTCACTACCAGTCAATAAGAAAGGATTACAATCTTTCTTTGGGCAAATAAATTTTGTTCGAAAGTTCATCGTAGATTTTGCTCAAACTGTTAAACCAATGACTGAATTGTTAAAAAAGGATGCACCTTTCAAATGGACAGATTCAAGGAAATATGCCTTTAAGAAAATCTTGGAGGCCATAGCTCGAGCTCCCATTTTAGTCAACCCTGACTACTCCCGAAGTTTCATTTTATATGTTGTTGGAGAGCAAGACAACTATGTTGCGGTTCTTACTCAGAAGGGAGCAGATAATGAGGAAAGACCCATAGCCTTTTTAAGTTCTACCATGCACAAGCACGAAGAGAGATATAGTTTTATCGAGAAATAGGTGTATGCTATCATGAAATCATTGAATAAATTGAAGCATTTCCTATCCCAAAGCCGCACCATTGTTTATGTAATTCACCCAGATGTTAGAAATTTCATAATACAAGGAGAGCTTGGCAAAAAAAGAGTAGGATGGGTAACTCGTATACAGGAATACGATGTAGAGATACATCCAACCAAGATAGTCAGAGGTAGAGCTCTATGCCAAGAGTTGGCCAGACAAGCGACAACTGGGTATGTCGAAAGTCAAGAGATAATGGTGAATACCGAACAAGATCAAGTTAGAGAAGGTACTGATTGGATTAATGATTTGGTGAGGTATTTTTAGACTGGGATATGCCCTAAAAATCTGAATTCTTCCCAAAGAAGGAGGTTTAGAATGCAAGCACTGAAGTATACCCTTCGAACAGAGGGGTTGTATAGAATAAACATTGATGGTGTACTACTAAAATGTATAGGTGATGATAAGAAGTAGAAAGTATTAGAAGAATTCCATGGAGGCCTCTCGGGTGGGCATTATTCAGGTAGAACAACAACTTTGAAGATTCTCAGAGCTGGTTGTTATTGGCCTTCTATTTTTTAGATACATATAAAGTGACTCAGAAATGTGAACAGTGTCAGAGGTATGTAGGAAGAAACAAAAATGCTCCTATGCCTTTGAAGTCTATACAAGTCGAAGAACCTTTCCAGTAGTGGGGGTTAGATTTTGTGGGAATAATCGAACCGAACTCATCAGTAGGCCACAAATATATACTCACTACCATAGATTACTTCATGAAATGGGCAGAAGTAGTTCCTACAAAGAAAGTTGACTCAGAAGTCATGATAGAGTTTGTAGAAAGTCTAATTACTAGATTCGGCATACCCGACTCATTGATCACAGATAATGGATCTTCTTTCACTAGAGCCAAAATGATTGAGTTTACCAGTAGGTATGGAATATATTTGAAAATATCTTCTAACTATTATCCACAAGGTAATGGTTTAGCTGAGTCTACCAACAAGAATATACTCAGGATTCTAAAAAGGATGCTAGAAGATAACAAGAGAGACTGGCATTCATTACTTAACCAAGCTTTGTGGGCTGATAGAATATCAATAAAGAAGTCCATTAATACATCTCCATATGCTCTAGTTTATGGTAAAGAAGTTGTTTTGCCTATTCATATGGAGATACCAGCATTGAAACTACTGAATCAGATAGATGAAGAGGAAGGTCAGCCGATGGATGCCCGATTGATGCAACTTTTGCAATTAGAAGAGTCCAGGGAACAAGCTTACGACCACCACCAGAAACACATGATTAATACAACAGGGTGGTTTGATAAGAAGACTACTTTCAAAAAATTCAAAGTTGGAGACCAAGTTTTGAAGTGGAATGTAAAGAAAGCTAAGCCAGGAAACCATGACAAGTTCGATGCTTTCTGGGAAGGACCATTTGAAATCATTTCAAAAAAATAGTTCAATTCTTTCCAACTGAAATATCAACATGGTTGGATCCTTCCTATCATGGTGAACGCATTTCACCTAAAGTTATATTTCAAGTAAAATACAAGTTGGAGCTATATGTACAGTATAGTAGAGGCATTATAAAAATTGTAAATATTTTTTAATTTGTGGTTTAGTAAAAGTTTTTGTTGTAACCAATCATAGTTCAACAACATAGTAGAAGGAAGAGAGAAAGGTTCCTTTTCATCATTTTGAAATTTCAAATTCAAAATCACCACGTGGTCCTAAAAAGTTGGCGGGAAGAAATTATTAAAAGAACCCCTCGAGAAGCGTTATTTTCCTCCTTGCGAAAAGCTTCTAAAAAATGGTCGCCTAAGAAATTTCTTGAGTAGCCACATGTCAAGGAATAAATGAGAGGAAATGATTGATCGGTCAGGTAGCACAGAGTTCACCAGGATTTATTGCTATTTCCTACACAATATTAATTGGTTGGTTAGTATTTCAAGAAAAAACATTCTAGGAAAGGTGGCAGAAATGAAATTCAAAGAAATCCCAAGAGAATCGCTTCCACCAACCACAATTAATGCAATTTATCACACGTTTTTCCCAAACGACATGAAAAAAGAAAGCTAAATTTTTACCTAAGTGAAGTTTCATACTGTCACTTGCTATTTCCAGCTCCCGCGGAGAGAAGAGAGAAAACCCCTACTGTGATACTCAAAATTTTTAGTTTTCTTGACAAAAAGAGATTTCGAAGCAATTTTCAAGAAAAATTTCAGAATATTAGTCACATGTTATTCTTTCATGGCTCCTAGAAAGGGAAAGAAGTAGGAAGCACAAGCTGCATCATCTCCAATGACTTTAGTGGTGAGAAAAAGAGAGGAGATGAGTAACAAATTTATTGACAAAGATGCGAGGATAAGTGATACAATTGTGACCTGGAAGGACCCAAGAAAAATCAGAAGCAACATAGCAGACCGGGTAGCTATCGGAGTCTCGACATCTTCTCCTTCCACTTTTGTCTTCCATTCCTTTCTATACTGGTATGTATATGTTCCTGTGCATCCCTGCCCCGAGTTGGTGAGGGCAATTGCTAATTTTTATGATGAAAAAGGGAAGAATGTAAGAGATTGTAATGGGAGAGTTTTATTTACTTTAAGCAAAGATGCTTTTATTTCTACTTTCACTGTGGGTCATGTTCCTGCGTTTGAGCCAAAAGCCTTTGACCCCGAAGACCAGGCTAGATACTTTGGCCCTTCTGAGAAGATAAAGAATTTTTTGGTTTCCCAACTGAAAGAATTACCTATAGGGGAAAACCCACCTGAGCCTCCTATTAATATCACAGAGTTCAAAAATCCAGAGCTGTATTCTATTTTAGCTATGATAGCAGGCCTCAAGACTGATGAAAAAGTCCAAAAATGGCAAATTGCCTTGGTTGAATGCTTGTCTAACCCCAAAAATTATGATTCTTCTATCATGAGCAAAAGCGTGAATCCAATATTCTTTGACTGGCCATGTTTCTTATGTTCAGAGATTCACGAAGGGTTAGCAACGCTTAAGAAAGGGTCTCAATTCTCTTTTTGATTCTCGTCATACTTAATATGGTTGTTTTTCTTTTTCATGTCTAAAGAATTAGCTTTTATCTCAATGAGAGACAAGGATGAACAGGGTAGGGTTTTGCCTATTTGTGAATGGACAAATGTGTTGTATAAAATAGAATCCTTTTATGATTTCAATAGGGAATTCTTAGGCCCTGCTCTGAAAATAATGTATGGGAATATTAGAAGATTAACCCCTAAGGTGGAAAAAGTTCTGCAAACTAAATATGCTGAAGAGGGTGATTGGTTTATCCTCACCCAAGGGGTTTGTATTAGATTGTATGGTTTCACTCAGAAACCATTTTTACTCCCTCATTATGTTACAGACAGACTATTTGCATTAGAGTATGTTCGACAAACTGAACAAATAAATGTAAAATTTGGCTCTGGTATTGGGAAGACCAGCACCTGTAACATGCCATTCAGTTTTGAAGGGATAGTTGTAACAAAAAGGGGTCAGAATGAATAGATTGCTCAATATTTAAGAGAATTGGGGCTGATTGAAATTCCACAGAGGTGGAAGTATGATCCCTTGGATAGATTTGCTGAAAAACAAGCTATTCTGAATAAAACTGAAATGAAAAAATATCATGCTACAGTCAGGCCAGATATAGAGGAAAAAAGAAATAATAGTGAAGATGATGCCTTGGAATGGCACATTGAGAGAATGGAACCTCTGCCCCCTTGGCATGATTTCTATGAGCAAGTAGTGAATTATGATCCCCTGAACAATACAAAACATCAGTTAACGAATGAGAGGATTAGTAGGATACAGAAGAGGGGGGCTGACTGGACAATCATGAAGATTCACGAATGGTGGCTGATGAGGGTACAAACAGATATGATTTCTTCAAGGTACCCATTGAAAAATGATAATGAATTTAATATTCAATATAATTTGCATCATGCATCTTGGGAAGGGGTTTTTCCTATAAGAATACCTCCCAGCATTGGAGGTAGTAGCAGAACCAGCCCTGAAGCACCACAGAGGCAGGAAACTGATAAGGGTAAGGGAAAACAAATAGTAGCTGAGCATAAGTTATCCCTGGTTCAGACAAAGCCCAGAACTTCTAGGAAGCGGTCAATAGAAGAAGTTTTTACCCAAGAGCAGGGGCAGACCTATGGCAAGGCTACTCAGATGATGCTAAAAATGGGGTATGAAGGAAAAGGCCTGGGAAAAGGAGGGCAAGGAATGACTGAGCCCATACAAGTAGAGGTGAGGGAAAGACGTCTGGCACTTGGAGCTGATGCTTAAAGTAAAAAATATTATACTTCTAAAGTTGTGAAGTTTGTTCCTCCCTCCGACTCAGCTTCAGAATCTGATGAAGAACCTATAGCTGAGAGGATGAAAATATTAAAAGCCCTGGCTGATGGACAGAAGAAAGACAAGAATGTTACTCAAACTTCTCTTAGTGAACAAAATGTTCAAGATGTTCAAGATAATACAGTTGAGGATTCTGAAAGGGATAAAGTGAATGAGGAAGGTAATAATACTGATGCTCAGGATGTTGAGCAAGAAATTTCTCAGATGGAAGACACAAACGGTTTACCAAATCCGGCTCAAGAGAGCCAGAATCCAGATATTGTAAAAGAAGTGCTAGTGAAGCAAGAGGTTGGGGAAGGTGAGAAAGAACAACATGGGGAATTTCCCCAAAATATACAAATAATTAATCTTGATGAAAGTGATAATGAAAGTAAGCAGAATGAGAATACTGAGATACATGATGATGGTGGAATTCAAGATGAAGAATTATCAAATAATAATGATGAGATTGAAGAAGAGGAAAGGGATCAACAACAACTTCGGACGGGACCAGGTATGTCTCTTTTCTTATCTCCTTCTTTTCCTTCTACTCATTCCTATTTTTACTCTCCCTCATTTTCTGATATGAAGAAAGATATAATTCTCCTTTCAAAAATGGTTTGCTTTCCCAGAAAGGGCAACATATTCCCATTCTCAACTCGACGTCAACACTGCGTTGGTCCCCATCCCTTTCTTTCCCAACATTGGCATTCCAACAATTGAAGCTACATCCTTCCAAGTTGACAAGAATCATCCAACTCTGTCAAAGATAGAAAATTTGAAAAGGGTTAGTAAGAATGCTTTAGACTGGTGGACTTCTCACTCCGCTGAAGATCCAAAGATGCCTGCCAGTGTTCATGAAATTATTGCCCTGGATCCTGCTACCATGCAAAGGAAGAAAGTAAAGTTAACCCCGGTAACAAAGAAATCTAAGGGTGAAATGACTGTTGAAGATTACCATGCAGAAGAAATCAATGAAGATATTCCTCAGTTGCCTATGCAAGATGAATGGGTAAAAGTCCAAGCACATCTAGGAACTATATATCTGCATGGGGGACATTACTTAGAGAAATTTTTGAAAGAAAATGAAAAGAGGAAAGAGTTAGAATCAGTTTTGCAAGAACAGAGACAGATAGAAAAAGCTTTAAAGTTGGAGGTAAAAAAGTGGGAGGATAAGTTCAGTATTGTTGCCAATGAGGCAGCCAAATATAAAGAAAAATTAGGACAGGCAGATGCACAGATTCAAGCCTTGAATCTCCAGGTTCAGGAGCTCCAACAACAATTGACAGATCAACAGAATGCTCCATCTGGATTTTCAAAAGAAAAGGTAAGAGAGATGAGGAAAGAATTGTTGAAATATTTGTTGATATTAGGCTTGAAAGCATGACCTTTATTGTTATACCTAGCTAAATTTAAGGAAACGATTGAAGTAGTGGGTGAAGAGTTCAAAGTTGCAGTTAATTTTTTGCAAAAAAGAGAAGATGTTGCTACTAAAATCCAGATATTATCTGAGAAGATGCCAGAGAGTATAGCAACAAAGGTATGAAGTGAAGCTTGGTATCAAGCCAATATTGCAGCCAAGAACTTCTTTAGAAAGTTTAAATTAGTGACCCAAGGGAATAAACTCCTGTAGGAGCTAGAGACCGAAGCAAAAGGGTTACTAAAGAATTTGGATTTGGCTATCCAAAGTGGACTCCCATATCTCTGGGATGATAACTCAAAAGTCCTTAATGAAAGTGCACTCTCCTCATCCTTGAAAACTTTTATTGAAGATGAATCTGAAATAGAAAGCTGGAGTGAGCCCATAGAAGATACACGAGTAATGGAGATGGTTCAGAAGCTCACACAGGTTAAAACCTATTTGCAAGAATTGATATTTAGGCAAAAAATGATTTCATATGATAGAGTGGAAGAGCTTCAGTATATCTACCAGCTATTCATTGATTCCTCAGACCTGGACGATGGAGATTGGAAACATATTTGCAAAACCTATCAGGAAGTGGTAGCTGTAGTGGACAAAATTAGAAAATCAAAGCATACTGGCTAGAAGCAGCTGACAGAAGCTGGGACTAGTGCCCAGAATTAAGACAAGTGTTTAGATTCCCCTTCTAAAGTATTTAATGTATTTTAGTAATAAGTCTCTAAGCTATAACAAGAGTTTTTGACAAGGTAATGCTTACTCATTAGAAGTGCATTTTTCCTTACTCTTTGCTTTCTGTAATTTCTTATTTTGTATTTTTGACTTCGTTTCCCAATGGATGAAGGGCCTGGATTCTAATATTTTGCTAGCAAAAAATCCCCCGGAAGGCGCCAAGAATGTTAGTCTAAAAATACTACCTCTAGAAGATAGCAGAGATTTTGCAATAGGGGGCCATTTTGAAAAGCTCGATGCAGTCTATTTTTGAAGGGCAACAGAAAGGGAAAATGAGCTAAGGAAAGACGATGTCGCGATTTCGAGACATGTCTAATTTTTGTGGCAAAACAATGCAAGAAAGTCAAGCAGATGAAAGTGTCACGATTTCATGACATGTTGCATTTTCGCTGATAAATCAAGAAGACAAGTCCAAGACAAGGAAGATGTCACGATTTTGCGACATGCCTAAATTCCATCGTGATTTCGTGACATGTTGCATTTTCATGGCCGTAGAGGGAAAAAGGAGCTGAAAGGATGAAGACGTCGTGATTTCGTGACATGTTGCATTTTCGTGGCCGAGAAGTGGGAAAAGAGTAGAAGAGAAGAGAATGTCGTGATTTCGTGACATGTCAGTTTTTGCCAAGAGAAAGAGAGAAACAAAACTTACAAGGCTAAAGTGTCACGATTTCATGACATGTTTTGTTTCGCTGAAGCAGGAGGTAGATGAAGTAGAGCATTTGAAGACGTCATGATTTCGTGACATGATAGTTGTTCCTGACAAGATATATTCTTAGCAACTAAAACATGCCCTTACACCAAATTTTTGATCTCTGGGGGTGTCAGATAAAGGAGAAGTATCAGATCTGTTAGAATCCAATTTGCAGAAGATATTTTGCTTATTATTAGAAACTGTAGTTAATTGCTTGTAATTGATTTGGAATCCAAGATGTACTAGTTGTAAAAGATACCCATTTTGGGTATATATAGTGGTAGACGCATTTTGAAAAGAGGTCGGCTCTTGGACGTTTACAAGATTGATGTACATTATTCTGGATACAAGCAAATAAAGCTACTCTTCTTCTGGCTTCTAATTTTTTGTGTGCAAGTGTATGTATCTGGTTCTTGACTTCTATTTACATTATTGAATTCTAGATTGTATCTGTTCTAAATCTGGACTGTACATGCATGAATTATATTGTTGGAGTTAAGATTAAGTATGCTTATATGTGTTAGATGAAAACATCTGAATCACATACAATTAAGCAAAGGTAGATTTTGTTCCAACAGATACCTTTCCTTGGACTATTCACATTTGGAGATTCCATTCAAGGTAAGAATAATCCATATCTATAATAATAAGCCCTCTACTTTTCATATAGAGAAACTGGAAGAAGGGGAGGAAAAATCTACAAGCATAGTCAATATGATGACTGAAGAATTACAAGAAGTTGATTTTATGGAAGAAGTGCTTGGTGAGCTTCACCTTGAAGATGGATTTTCAATAATGGATTTCAATGCAATGGTCTAAACTGACATTGGTTGTTATGCTATAACCAAACCTCAGCAGATTGAAAAAAAAAAGTCCCTAATTCCCTAGACCCTGTCGTAGATCAGTTATGGAAATTGTATTTTGATGGTGCAAGGTGTAAAAAAGGTGCAGGGACAGGTATTTTTCTTGTTTCTCCTACTAGGTTTCAGAAGACCTATTCATATAGATTAACTTGGAGTTGCATAAATAATTTTGCCAAATATAAAGCACTATGTCTTGGTTTAAAGAAATCTGAGAAATTGGGTATAAAATAGCTACAAATATTTGGATATTCTGAGCTCATTTTCAACTAGACTACAAAAAAGTGTGTGTCAAAGTAGCACTACTTTAAGGCATATCGCAATAAGGTATGGGATTTGTTTGAGTCCTTTATAGACTTGAATATCCAGGCGATTTTGCGAGAGCAGAACAAGCATGTAGATATTTTAGCTTCTCTTGGTGCTAATTATTCTCCCATGGAGCAAGTGGTTAATAAACCCAAGATTTTTAGGGTAATTTATAGATCCTCAATTCATGATAAGAATATCTATTGGCAAGTGTTTGACAAAAATGAGAAAATAGTCAATATTTATTAAGGAAGCTGCGAGTGTAGATGATAGAGTACTTGTTGAAGAATAAATGGAAGGAATGATTCAGTTCAAGAATAATCACATTCCTATGGGACTGATTTCATTGGAAAGTTTGCTTGACCAAATTGATAGGGTTAAGAAGCATAAAATCAAGATAGATGCGAAGGAATATAAGGAGTTGTAGTTGGAGCCTAAGAAGATCATTAAAATCATAATCGATTGTACTTTAGTAGAAGTGGAAGATATTAAAAGCTTGTGTTACAAATTTCTTGATATCATTGCATGGAGCTATCATGATTTTAAGGGATATGACAAGAATATAATCTAGCATACAATCAAAATACAAGAGGGAGTAAACCTTTTTAGTAGAAACAACGATCTATCAATCCCAAAATTGAGGTGCTCATGAAGGCAGAACTATTAAAGATGCTAGAAGAAAAAATAATATATCCAATTAAGCACTCAACATGGTTGGCAAACCTAGTGCCAGTTTGGAAGAAGAATGGAAACATCTGTCTGTACATAGATTTTTGAAATCTAAATTAGGCATCGTTAAAATATCACTACCCTCTGCCATATATAAATCAAATCCTCCATGTAGTTGTCAGAGCACAAAGATTTTATTTACTGGATGGTTTCTCTAGTTATAATCAAATTTGGGTAAAATATGAGGACCAGTATAAAACAACATTCACTACCAAGTGGGGAACGTTCGCCTATCAAAGGATGTCATTCGGTCTTTCAAATGTTGGTGCTACATTTCAGAGAGCCATGGGCGTTGCTTTTTGTGAGTTTTTAAATAGGTTAACTATGATTTACCTTGATGATGTGATTGTGTTTTTGCATCACAGAGAACATGTTTCTCATCTAAGACAGGTGTTCAAAAAATATCGAGAGTTTGGGATTTCCATTAACCCAAAAAAATTCATATTCACTGTTAAAGAGGGGAAGTTATTAGGTCATGTGATCTCACAAGAGGGACTGATGTTTCATCCCACAAGGGCCGAAGTGCTATTGAAATTACCACTTCCAGTTAACAAGAAGGACCTACAGTCATTCTTCGACCAGATAAACTTTATTTGAAAGTTCATAGCTAATTTTTCTTAGGTAATAAAACCCATGACTGAGCTCTTCAAAAAGAATGTAGAGTTCAAATGGACCGAGGAGAGAAGACCAAATTTTTAGGAAATCAAGGAAATAATCACTCAAGTGCCAGTATTAATTAACCTAAATTATTCAAAATACTTCATTCTCTATGTAGGAGGTGAACAAGAGAGTTATGATGTCATTCTCACACAGAAACAAGAAGACGGAGATGAAAATTTGATTGCCTTTTTTAGCCAAGTTATTGTGCCACACCAGGAGAAGTATAATTTCATTGAAAAGTAGGTGTATGCAATGATGAAATTCTTGAAGAAATTCTAGCACTTTGTCTCATAGAGCAGAATAGTTGTTTATGTTATACACTCAAATGTTAGGAACTTCATTCTCCAAAGGGAGTTACGTGATAAAATAACAGGTTGGGTCTCAAAGATTCAAGAGTATGATGTGGAGATCCAACCAACAAAGTTAATTCGTAGATGAGATTTTTGCCAAGAATTATCCAAAAGTGAATCATTCAAATCATTGGCTCCAATACAGAATGAGGACATTAGCAAAAGCATTTGTGCAAATTGTGCTATAAGTGATCATGACTGGACAGAAGATATTGTCCAATTATTTACCTTAGGGAAATGTCCATCACATATTGATGCTTCACAATGTCAGAGGTTTAGGCTAAAATTTCTTAAATATGTCTTATTACCAAACAGGATATTTCAAAAGAATGTGGATGGAGTACTCCTCAAGTTTTGTAAAGAATTTATAAAAGGAGAAAATATTGGAGGAATTTCATTCAGGCTTATCTGGTGGACACTATGTAGGAAGACCTATGACCTTGAAGATTATTTGATCTGGCTACTTCTAGCCTACCCTTTTCGCAGATGCACACAAGGTGAGCCAAAATTGTGATAGCTATCAGCGGTATGTTGGTAGGACTAGGAAAGGATCATTGCCTCTATACCGGATTCAAGTGGAAGCATTTTGGACTTCATTGGAGTCATAGACCCTCACTTATTAGCCGATCATAAATACATCCTAACTGCAATTGATTATTTCACTAGGTGGGTAGAGACTATTCGAACAAAGAAGGTTGATCAGGCTACAATTATCTCTTTCCTTGAGGGATTGATCACCCATTTCGGTGTCCTAGATGCTATTGTAACAGATAACAAGACTCTATTTATTGGGGCTAATATCACTGAATTTGCAAGTAATTATGGGATTTATATTTATATATCATCCAATTATAACCTATAAGGGAATTACTTGGATGAATCCACCAATAAAAACTTGTTGCAAATATTAAAAAGAACACTGGGAAGTAATAAAAGGAGTTGGCACTTATTGCTGAATCATGATTTATGGGTAGATCAAATTTTAGTGAATAAGTCTATTAAATCCTCTCCTTACTCCCTCATGTATGGGAAAGAAGCAGTCCTACCCACTCACATCAAGCTTCTAGTGCTCCAGACATTGCATATGTTCCCAGAAGAATAAGATCATGAGTTTGACTCTATGAGCACAAAGATGACTCAATTATTGTAGTTGGAAGAGGAAAGAGAAAATGCATATTAAGATTTCACTGAACATACAAAAGTGATGCAGAAATTGTTTGGAAAAAACACAACAAATCGCAAGTTTCAAGTGGGAGATTTAATCCTCAAATGGAATGAGAACAAATCTAAGCCGGGGAAGCACCACAAGTTTGATGCGATCTAGGAAGTTTAGTTTTAGATATCTATAGTGAATTTAGCAAATGCATATCATCTTCAAGATATGGATGGTTGGGATCTTTCGATTCCAGTGAATGATCTTCATCTGAAGGCCTATGTTCAATGATGAACTCAAGAGGTACCAATTTGTAAATATGTATATATTTCTATTTGCAAGTATTTTTTTATTTCATACTTCTTAATATATAATATATTATATATATATATATATATATATATATATATATATATATATATATATATATATATATATATATATATATATATATATATATATATATGTATGTATGTATGTATGTAGTGGCTTCCTCTCTTTGGGTAGGCTTTATTCTGCTCCTAAGTTGCTTCTCTGAAGACATACCATGGTTTCAAGTGGAATTAATGAAAGGTTTTACCATGTTACTTTGTTGTGCAAATCCTCAAATTTAAATGCTCCAGGGAAGTACAATAGGGATGGTTGAAAGCACAAGGAGAAGGTTTTAATCAAATAATTGAATCATAAGGCCAAATTTTGGGAGGTAAGAAGCACAGCAAATCATAAAAGTGCCTTCGCTCCAAAAAGGGAGGGTGAAAGTCTTGTTCGCATCCTACAAAGGTGGATGAATACACACTCCAAACTCCGATTTTATGTTAAGAATCAAATTTGCTTTCACTCGATGAGTGGGACGAAAGCCCCATTCACCCCAAATGTTGACGAATGTATCTTATAGAGAGAAAAAAATAGGGCAAAGTCAAGAGAATGATAAGTTGAAAAGGAAGTCAAAGAAAGTTTCACCCCAAATGAGGGAAAAAACTTTTGTTTAACCCTCATTGGGGTGAAGACCCATATTTAATGTAAAAAGCGCACGCTGAGAGATTCAAAGGATATTTAAAAGAGCTTTCACCCTGAAAGAGGGGTGAAACTTCCATTCGCCCCTCATCGAGGCGAAGGTGCAAATGATATTTTTAACTTGCACCAAAAGTGCTTTCACTTTAGGTTTGGAACGAGGAGTGCTTTACAATGGGAAAGGTGCGCACGCTGGCCCTTTCAGATGAATGCATTAAAATTTTAATTCAAGGTGCACACAAAATTATTAAAAGTAGAAAAGGAAAAGAAGAAAAATGGGAAAACATAAAAAGCACAAATTGAATATTTTTGTCTTTGGCATGCGGGCAAATTTAAAAGAAAGGAAAATCTAAAAAAAGAAAAAGCCATAAAACCAAGTTTTTTTTAGAAAAAGATAAAATCTATGTTTTTCCTAAATTTTGGCTAAATGAGAAGCAAGAGGCGGTTTTAAAAGTGAGAGATATTCACTTTGAATCTCAGCAAGTAGGTAAAGAGCACTTTTGGAGTGAAAGAGAAGTATGTCAATCGTGTTTTAGTAGTGTTTTCGCCTTCATTGTCCTTTGGAGTGTGACGATTTTTTGAATGCGAAAGAAGATTAAGAGCGCCCTCAGAGTGGTTTCGCCCAGAACATGACAAAGTTCAAGAAATAAGTGGGCACATTAAATGATGTATTCTCAAGGCAGTTAATGTAAAACATGCACCCAAGTTGCATTGGGAGGCATTTTTACTTTCTCAAAAGCCATAATTTCACCACGTTAGAGGTAAAGGGACCCATTAATTCATAGGTGGCAATTTTAATGTTTCCTAAGCATTTTAAACAACCAAGACATGTTTTCAAGGTATTTAATTCAAAAAATGCACTCGAATTTGCATTAGAAGGTAATTTGGTGTTCCCAAGGAGCAAGAATCTACATCATTGGTTCTAGGATGGAAAATTTATTTTTCCCAAGGAAGATATAATAGCCACAACACATTTTATGATGAAATCACATCCTAAGGAAGGCACATTTTCCAAGGATGATCATGTAGTGAATAACAATTGATATTGTTAGAGCATCAAGAACAGTTTCGAGTGGGTGAAACAACGTGCATGTTCTTCTGAAATCACCCGAGGGAAATTTGGTTTACTACGGTGGTTAGAAGGGTGCTTTATATAAAGGAATAGGTAAAATCCTCATAGTTTAATTTTTAAAATTTTATTGCCGCTGTGTTTTCGAAAGCTTTTGTTGCAGAGATTACAGATAAATTTTAGGGTAGCCACCAAAATAATATAATGGGAAAGAGAAGCAAAGAGGTGAAAGAGGATACATAGCCCAATAAGTCTGGAAAGAAAGAAGGTGGGTCAAAATCCAAGAAGTCCCAAAGAAACAAGAATATGGATTTGGAACCGTACTCTGACACTATGGCAAAGATCGAAGACTGTGTGATTACTAACAAGGACATGGAGAAACTACAACAGGATGTGGATTTCACTTTAAAGCAAGGATTACTAGCAAAAATCCCTTTAACTGTATCGTTCGTATTTGTTTACACCCGTACACCCTTGTCCAAATAAGGTAAATATAATTACTCTATTTTATAATCTGGTTACCAGGACAGTGCGTACACCAAATAGAGAATCATTTTTTCTATTTCCACTAATGAAGTGCTGGAAGCATTTGCCTATGGGTTGAAACTTACTTCATATGTGATCAGCAAGAAGCTACATACCAATGAGCATGAGGATAGATATGTATCTACCGTGACGATGCGTCGGTTCATGGAGACATAGTTAATTAAAGAGCCACAACTAGGGCAACTTCCAAACTTGTCAAAGTTGCTTACAAAGTTTAAAAGCCCAGACATTTACTCAATGTTAGCATGGGTTGTTGGTTTACCGGTAGACTCCACAGTTCATAAGTGGTAAGCATCCCTAGCATAGTGTATATACCAGGGGGAGTTTTATGCTCTGTTACCCATGAAGCAGGGCGCCAATCCGATTTACTTAAATTAGACCAATTTTATATCCTAGAAACTGCATTTTTAGCTGGAGAGATTACATACTAAAGAGGAAACATTATTAAAGCATACCTCCTTTTTGATCTAGTATTTCTTTTTTCATCTCCACCAGCATTTTTCGTTCATCATAGTAAGACAAATAGATGAGAAAGATGAGCTTTTGCCAATATATATGTGGACTTCCGCTCTGTCAAGCCAGGAGTCATTTTATAGTTTTAATCATTTGTTTCTAGGGCCTGCAATAGAGCTGCTTTGTGGTGCATGTGAAAGAGTGCCACGAGATATGAGAGAAGCAGTGGCTATGGCTAAAAAATGTGACATATTTTTGTTGACTCAAGGTATGGTCGTAAGAATCTATGGCTTCACGAGTAAGCCATTCTTGCTCCCATACTTTGCCACTGAACACATTTTTGCCATGGAGGTGGTGCACCAAATAGACTATACTAATTATGTGTATGGAGCAAGCCACGACAACAGGATGACTTACAATATGCCTTTCAAGTTTGGTAGTATAGAGGTGAACCAAGTTGGACAAAACAGGCTACTCATAGTGGCACTTCAAGACCTAGGTTTGCTAGAACTATTGCAATGATGGAGGTATGACCCGTTGGGAAAATTTATATAAATAATTAAGGCTAATGCATTTCACTATTTCTCGCAACCCGACATTGAAAAGAGGTACAATTATTTGTATGGGTACGACTTAGAATAGCACATAAAAAATATGATGTCGCTCCCACCCTGGCATGACTACTATGAACATGAATGTAAGTACAATCTGGCAGTATATAAAAATTAGATTCCTCTACCTAGACTGTTTAGTCAGGTAAAATAAAGTCAGCCCTTATGGACTGAGGAAAAAATTATGAACTGGTGGATAATATAGGTCCACAGAGGAAAAATTACACCTCCTTATGGGTTGAAGATGGATGAGATATTTTTAGAAGCCTATGACAAATATGTTAGTACCTATCAAACCATCACTTTCACCAAGATCTTACCTCAAATTTTTCAACATTTTGACAGTGGCAAAAGTAGGGCAAAGTGAGAGCACCTAACAGTTGAAGAGGAGACCCCTGAGGAGGAGGAACAACAGTATGTGTTTCAATGGAGTTCGTAGTGGACGAAGCGTAAAGTTGACGAGGCACTTTTTGTGGAGAAGCAAACTATTTGAGATGCACCCCCATTCCCAAAAGCTATGAAGAATCCAAGGACAGGTGCTACTTCCTCATATAATGCTACAGTTTTGGTCGTTACAATTCCCACATTTGCAATTGTTTCGGTGACTATTATTTCCCCTCCACTAGTGACAGATACTCCGATGATAGTCGACCAAATGTTTACAATGATTCATGAACAGTCATAGGACTAGTAGGTGGAGGACCCATAGGTGTAGGTCATTAACATTGAGGAGGAAGCGGAGGAGCAACAAGAAGAAATAATTTTCAATCACTTCCATTACCAAAACACATGGTGCTTGCACCCGAAGGTATGTATTTCTTTCCCTCTCCTTCTTCGAAGCATGTAGTAACTGTTAGTTTATTTCCATCAATTTCTACATTAGTCTCTCCCTCTTTCAGTATGCCCTCCATGTCCATTTTGCTCCCTTTTTCTTCCCCTTCGTAAGTTACTACTACTCCTTCTATTCCCATTTCTTTGACCTTTATTTCTTTTAGTTCATTCGCATTAGGGTTAAACCCATTTTAATTCTCTTCCTCTTCCATTGTTGCTACCTCTTTCATCGATGCTGTAACCATGCAAGATTCTCCCAAAATGAGCATAACTATAGTCGAACCTAGTTCCTCCACTCACTCTGTCATTTCAGTTCCTCCTCTTATAGCCATTTCTTTCACTTCCTTTGAGCCCAACCGCTCACAAATTTTGATACTTTTCACACCATTTTTGGAGTTACAAGTACTTATATAAGTTGAGGTGGTGTCGTAGTAGCTCAATGCAAAGAAAATCAACTGGGTACAGCTCAGTTCATCACAATGGTTGAAAAGTCATAGATGAAAAGAAACACTGGCTCTAGCACGAATGCTCAAGAAGATTGCTTTTGATCTAATTTCCATGGAGGCTCACACAACCAAGATCACTCCCCTAGTCTAGAAGCCACAAGGAGAAATTATGCCAAGCGACTATGTTTGTGAGAATATAACAGAGGACTTGACCAGGATTGATCCCATAGAGAAAATGGGCAACATACAGGTTGATATGGATTCAATATACTTATACGATGAATATTATAAGCAGAGATATTTTGATAATGAAAATAAAATTATCGAACTCAAAAATGCCTTGGCCACAAGTAGAGCGCAAGAGGAGAAGACAACCATGGAGAATGAATACTTGCACCAATAGGTAGGAGTGCACTTGAAATAAAGGGATGCAACAAGAATAGAGATGCAAGCACTCAGAATGCAACTGGAGGCCATACAAAATAAAATGGCTAAAAAACCCATACAAGGTATGGGCTTCTTCATAAAAATAATAAAATAGTCTTGCCTTCACTCAACCCAAAGTTGTGAAAATTTAGCAGCCAAAGTAGTGCAAGTTTTACATTATCTCTGGGTAGCCCAAATACAAATTCAAATGGGTCAGTAGTTGATTGACACCATAGAGGAAATTCTAGAAACTCACATGAAAATGGTTGTAAAGATCCAGGCTTTGGTTCAATCTAGTATTTACATTCACCCCCTAAGTGAAATGGATCACGCATGGTTTATCGCCAAGGTCACACTGTGAAGCTATTTTTAGAGAATGGACCTAGTGAGAGAAGGTAGGAGGATCCATAACGATATAGAGCAGGAGCATACTGTTTCCATGATTCATTTTGACGCTCTTGTTGACATGGATTTTCCAATTTTTACTGATGAATGGGGTGAACCTCTGCAAAAATATAATTGGAAGTGGCCTAGAAGAAGTTCATGGAGGACACCTCAAAAAAAAAAATTGCTTATGAAAACTTTTACCCGCATGGAGCTGGCATTGTTTGAGTTAACCCAACGAGCAAAGTGCCTTAACCTGGAGGATGTCCAAAACCTATGGTATGTGTGTGAATCACTAAGTATCCCTTGCTTATTTACTACACATGCTTGGGAGGAGGTGATTACAGTCTATGAGGTTACCTATGAGATCTTGAAAGAGCAAGATGAGCGGGTAGCAACAGAGTGAGTAGTAGCTAAACAAGTAGTGATAGAAGCAGAACGAGCAAAAGTAATCTGAGTAGCAGCAGAGGCTAAAGCTATTGAGAAGGTAGAAGAGTAGGTACAAATAAAAGCATCCACATTAAAAGCATCTAAAGCATCCAATAAAAATACTTTGTAGAAGCCCAATGGGTCTGGTATCATTTGCATCCATGCGAGCTGGATACCCCGTGAGTCATTAGAAATATTGGCAGTTTTGTACTATGCCACATTGATATTTTGGTAAAATTGTGTAGATGAATTTATGATTGTAATGTGGAAAAATATATTAATATTATGTTACAACATTTTGACTGATGTAATATGTTACATTTTATGTTTTATTTTTCCTTATTTATTTTCATGCATCCTTTTTTGGCTTGGAAATAATGGGTGTTTTAAGGAAAAATGGCTAGGAGAAATGATTGGTGACTTTGGTAAAAATCACTCATAAATAGTTGTAGAAAATGGTGCTTAAAAGATTAAGTGTGTGAAATATGAGAGCTTCACTGAAGTGGAAAATCACATTCACCTTAGAAATTGGGTAAAAGGTTCGTTCGCCTCACTTCGGGGAAAACGTAAAAGAAAAATGACAAACTTCGATGAAACATGTTCACCCTGATTGATGGGCAAAAGTCTTTTGCACCCCTCATTGGGGTAAAATAGGAAAGTAAAAAAAGTAATTTTGAATGTAGCTAAGTGTTGAAGTCGGCCCGAATTCAAAAGGTAGTTAAAAACTCATTCACCCCAGAGTGGGAGCAAACGAGTCATTCACCCCACTTTGGGGTGAACGTCCTCAAAAATTTAAAGAAATGCACCAGCCCAATGCATTGGTCAGTCAAAGGCATAATCGGAAAAAAACCCTTTGAAGTGCCTTGAGTTATGGTTAACTTGGTAAAAAAATTAGAAACTTAAAAAAAAAAAAAGATACATTCACCCCAAATATGGGGTGAAAGCTTTGTTTACACCAAGTTGGGGCAAATGTATTTGAGAACAAACTGTTGAAAATTCAAACAACACATTCGCCCTAGTTGAGAGGCGAAAGCTCCATTCGCCTCTCCCAGGGGTGAACACGCTATATATGGTGAGGTTCGGGTGAAATTCACGAAGTAACAAAAGTTCCTAAGCAACTTTGAATAGTCAACCCTATGTTTGCCCCAAGAGGAAAGCGATGACCCTATTTGCCTCTTTTGGGGGTGAACGTAGATTTTAAAGAGAAAAAATCAGTTGTTAAAGGCACTTTCGCCCTAAGATAAAAGGTTAATTGCTATTGTGATCAATGAATGCGTATAATCTACTAGATCAATAGAGGCACCCTCTCCGCCAAGGAACGCAATGGAAAGAATGAATATGCATTCGCTCATTGTTTAGTTTGGAAAAAATTTGTTGTCAACAATGTCAAATATTTTCAAGAGTACCCAAGATAGGCGAATGGAGAGAATTAAATGATTGTGGCAAAGAGTAATTCATATTGTGGATCTCGAGAAAAGGGAGCAGCAATATTAAAATTACCAGGTGATTTTCATGATTTCCAAGCAAAAGTGTATTTTTGAGGGTGGTGAATGTATCAAGTCAACGATCGAGCCTTGCAGTTTTCCATGCACCGACACCCAGAGATGTTGATTTCCTAGAGGAATTTCCTTAAAAGCTATATTTCTATCTTAAAAGGATTAATGCTCAGTATTTTCGAGAAGGAATTTTCTCACTGTGGTTTTTGATCTGTAAATATTTTGTCTCTATGTGCATTTAATGAAAGAGGTAAAATCCTCTATAAATACTAAGCATTCCAATGTAATAAGAAGGTTAGAAATTCTATAGAAAAACTATTCAAGTTCTCTACACCAATAGAAGATATTGGGCTTCTAAATTTTCAAGTGATATTGTGTGTGATTTCCTTCTATTTTATGCATTTCTATTTTATGCTCATTTTCATTATTTGTTGTTAAGTTTGAATTCTGTATCTGAATTTGAACATTGCTAGTGAGAGGGTGAGTTTTGGAATGTGATCTTGGAGGTTGTCTATGCGAGGTTGTAAGTAAATATTGCTACCTTTCTTTTATTACATACTGCTTCAATGCTTGGGTGGAATTCCTACTACTATTTTGTCCCCAATCCTACACCTTCGGCCTGTGGCCATATTTCCCATCTCTTTTTGTCATTTCCAATTTATTTCCTTCAACACTAGTCTTAACCAGTGTAGGATTTAGTAAGGGAGCCAACCTCTCTAGAGATTGGCATGGAGGAAATTTCTTTTCTTCGACCTTTCAATGTTAGCCATGTCTAGGGCACATAAACGCATGTTTGTATAATTAGGCAGATATTTGACCAACAATATTGTTGAACACAAAAATAGAACCATCATGAAAATGGTTCATTACATGTTAAAATATTCTCAACTTCCACGATTTTTTTGGGTAGTAGTACATACTCTAGTTTACTTGCTCAACCATACCCCCTACATCACTTGATCATATCACTCTAGAAGAAACATGGATCAAATATAAGTCATCAATATCTCAACTTTGTGTTTTTTGTTGTACAACCTATATGTACATCCCAAAGGATAAGAGATAAAAATTGGATGAGAAGTATTTTCAATGCATTCTACTTGGCCACAATGATGAATAAAAAAATTATATATTATTTGATCTAGCTACCAAAAAATACGTATTAGTCATGATGCCATTTTTATGAAGAATGCAAGTAACCCTCATCCTCTCCACATGATTCTTCATCCAATTCTAGGCCAATAATACTTCAAAATAATGAATAATATGCTAATAAGAAAGTTTCAAGGGGCAATAATGATAAATATAATGATGGATATATGGACCAAACTTCCCTTCCACATCACTCATAGAAAATACCCAAGCGGTATATTATCACATTAAGAGCTTTAGGGATAAATGGAGGTCCATACACATTTACCACCAAAATAAAATCATGTAGTATGGCTTGTGATGAGTTAAATATGGTCCTAATGAGTGCTATTGTACACAATTTTGAATCATCCATAGTGTAGAAGGCTCACCAACCCAAATATTAGAAGAATACTATGGACACTAAATATCAAGCATTAATGAATAACAAGACTTGGTAGCTTGTTGATGTTTGACCAAGTAAAAAGGTGGTATGCAAATGGATTTTCAAGACTAAATATAAATCAAATTATAGTATTGATAAATACAAGGTGTGACTTGTAGCCAAGGGTTGTGCTATTATGAAACTTTTATTATTATCAATATAAATAGTTTGCCAATAAAAATATCAAATCACTCATCCATAAATAATTATCCATATAATGAGACAAAGATAAATAATGCCCTTAGGGTAAAGAAACACCAATAATAATCCTTAAGGAAAACTCCACAATATCTTCTAAGATGAGAGTGTCACTTAGAGAGGGCAAAGTCTCATAATCCATTTCATGAGCAAAGACAATTACAATTTATACTTCATATGAATTATGATAATTATAATTATAATATCCCTTATTTATATATCCATATTATAATTTTAATTTGGGGATTTGACTACTAAAATCTCATCCCAACTCATTATTATAATATAATTATATAATCATCCTTGGTTTATTTGTGACCCATACCAAATATCCATAATACCCTTATACATTATAATATAACATCCCCATATACCTATTCCTAGGTACCATAACATTCCACCCTTACAAATATTTCATCCTCCAAAAATGATAATAAACTAAATGATATGATCTTATAAGCAATACTAAAAAATGGTACCAATCTTGATCATCCATCCATCCAAGTGAAATTTTGATTGGTGGTGGTCTTCAATGATGCCAAGTTACCATTGTGCCACTTGAATATCCATAGCTATTTGTGTCAGCTTCATGCTTCTATTGCTCCACTCGGTTATTTTGAATTACTGGTCCTATTGTTTCCTAATGTTGTTGCACCCCTTTGAAATCTAGAATCACTATGCTTTTTCTACCAAACACAACCATACTTTATGCCTTTTCACTCCATGTAGATCCATAATAATATTGATACCCTAATCCATACCTCCAAGATTGTTTTTTCTTAGGGTGGTGTGAGTGGAAATAGGATGCAACCTTAACCTAAAATTCTATTTCCTTTGACTATTTATAATTTTATTTCTTTATTTTAAATTCTTCTTCATGCTATTCTATCTTGTGACCTCCTTTTAGTTTTTTTGTATACACTTCTTCTATGGACTGTGCTATTGTTGCTTTTGTAGATTCAACTTTTTATTCTTCTATTGGTTCCTTAACACATTCCTTTACCATAACTACTTCTTTCTTCTCCTTGGATCCTTACTCCTTAAGATAAGAAATATCCTACAAAGTTATCTTCTTTTTCCTATACTATAACTTCATAAACTTCTTTTACACATTAATGTTAACAATACCCAAATAATCTAATCAAGGATAACCAAGAATAATATTCATATCATCCATATTAGGAGCATGAAAATATGAATGCAAAACATATTTATCCATGGTGATCTTCAAATATTTAAAAATATGAGCATTCTCAATCTCAACATGTCCTTAATTTTTATTGCTTGAAATTGAAACCTCTTAGCCAAAGCACTATTTATAAAATTACCTACTACTAGGGTTAATGGAAATAATAATTTTTTTTCTTTTGAATGCATCTATGAAACTGTAAAATAGAATTTTCAAAAAAATACTTTTGTTCACTTTTAGCTTATCTACTACCAAAGGTGTAGTTCCCTTTGTTTACACATTGACATCTTTTTTCCTTCTACCACTTATTTAAAAATTTCTAGCTCTCTTTTTATTTTCTTTTGTTCATCCTACAACCTATTTATTTTTTATTCATATCCTTTTATGGAGACCTCCAAACTAGCTAATTTTTTATATGGGTCCCACTGACTCAAGAATGCATGCTCTTTTTTATCCCAATGTAGTTCAAAAATATGGGCCATAAGAAAACCTGAAACCAAGAGATACCTTCTCCTCCAAAATAAAAATTAATCCTAATGCCCCAATAATAATAATCAATAGAATATAAGGATTTAAATTATTTCCACCATTCTCTAACATCAATATCGTCTTCATAAAAAAACCTTTAAAGTGACATGAGTTCACATCCATAAAGATGATAATGCAAACTAGGATTTTGAAAAAATATATATCTCCCCACTAATTTGAAGCTAAAATTCCAAATTACTAATTACACCTACAAATTTTATTCAGAATAAAATAAACTACAACTGATTTTCTTACCCCAACTGATGAGTTTCATCTTATAAAAAAAATGTGAAAAATTACCATTGCCCTTGTTCTAGATGGTTGACTTCATTGGATTGTATCTCCCTTAATAGTACTTGGATTTCTTCATATGACCACTCAATTTAAATATCTTTAAATTCCACATAAAGTGGTATAAGAATCATCTAAATTGGATAAAATTTCGTAGAGATATGAATCTTAAAATATGATACACTTTTCTATTAAAACAAATCCCATAACACTACTCTTATTTTGGATGGCTAGCTTCACAAGCTTGTATCTCCCTCAACACTATTTATATTCCTTCATATGGCCACTCATTTGAAATCTCTTTAATTTCCATATGAAATGGTCTAAGAATCATATGTATCGGTAAACTTTCATAGAGATATGGCTCCTAAAAACTAAGGCATTCTAGATGGATGACTTTACAAGGTTGTACCTCCTTCAGTAGTGCTTGAATTCCTTCATATGATTATTCATTTTAAAGATCTTCAAATTTTACATAAAATGGTACAAGAATTTTCTAAATAGGACAAAGTTTTATAGAGATGTGGCACCTAAAATATGAGATATTTTTTTGAAAAAAATTACCCTAGTTTTGCAATCCATAAAAACACAACCCCCACTTTGCAAAAATTGTTGCTCTGATACCTATTGTTATGAAAATTTTATTATGTTTAATAGAAATCATTCAACTATATGCATAAATATCAAATCACTCATCCGCAAATAATTATCCATAATAATAATCCACATAATTAGACAAAGACGGATAAGGGCAACATCAATAATACTCATTAAGGAAGGAAAACTTCACAAGATATCCTAAGATGAGAGTGCCACTTGGATAGGTTAAAGTCTCATAATCAGATTCATGGGTAAATATAATTATAATTAATACTTCAAATGAATGATGATAATTACAATGACAATATACCTTCTTTATATATCCATCTTTTAATTCTACTTTGGGGAGTCGACTACTAAACTTGGAGGTAATCCATTATTTGGTCCCATTGTAAATATTTAGTTTAAGATGTGATGATTTTATGTATGAAGTGTGTTTCAAGTTAGTAGGAGTGTATAAGTGTCATATAGTTAAGTGTGTGAAGTATCTAGTTAGGAAGTGAAGAGTATTTAAGTGATTTTTCTTTCTTAGAAGTAGGTAGTTACATGCAATTATGAGATACTTTATCTTTATATAATATGTGGGATTTATTATGTAAGAAAGACATATGAGAGTCAAGTTCTCCCATATGTTTGAGGATATAAAAATCCAAGAGTCATGTCATATCTTTATATTGGAGATAAAGCTTTGCATAATGTAACTAAAATTTAGTTTTTCTTTATGCAATGCTTGATTTTTGACCAATAAAATTTTAGTATGATTTTATGGAATATTGATTTTCATTTATTGATGATATAATTCATGATTTGATAAATGATTTGATATTTGATATTGATATTGACTGATTGATAAATGAGATTTATTTATTTATACTAGGATTGACCTATGAAGAATAGTATCAAATTGTTAATAGTGGTGTCAGAGACACTTAGAAATAATTTGAAGGACTAGTGTTCCAAGCTAAATTTGTAGGAAGAAAGAATAGGTAGTCCAAGCTAAATATAGGAGAAGGAAGGACTGGTGGTCAAAGCAAAAGATCTAGGAGGAAATGACTAGTGGTCCAAATTATATTTGGGAAAATATTGAAGGAGAGATTAGGAGAAAGGACTGGTGGCCTGAGTTGTATTTAGAGGAAGATATTGAGGAGAAAATATTGGATATTGGAATATTGGAGGAGACATTAGCACACAAATAATGTGTTTTTTGGAAGGAGAATGTATTACATTAGACAAGGAGCATGCTCCCTTAGAGAAGAATGTGTATTGAAGAAGAGCAAAGAACATATAGAATTCAAGAAATATATTCATAGAATATCTTTGATATGAGAAAAATTAGATAAGTGATCACTATATATGTTAGAGAATACGCTCAAATTTTGTGAAGGAGTAGCACCTAATTATCTGAAGGAACATCATGATCGAAGTATAAGTATTTGTTTTCATTGTTGCTTGTTGCATTGAGAGTGGCATTGGTAAAACATTGAAGAGAATAAAAAGTAGAACATCCTGGAAATATTTTGGAAACACGAAGCAATAAGACCAACATTTGTAAAATAACACTGAGCATTATAGACCTTGAAACATGGAAATTGACAATGTTACATAGCATGGTTTATTTTTAGACATCTGACTAAAATTATTGAGCATGTAGGAGTAGACCACTGAAAAATTCCATGGGAGGAGCTTCAAATAAAAGTAATTCATTTAACCTTTATGTCATTCAAATTAATTAAGTGCCAATTGATTTGATTTTCAGAAGTTATAAGATTAATTTGATGATTTAATTTTTTGGGAGTTATAATAAGGTTCATTTTAATTATTTGATTAATGATTGTGTCGTGATAATAAGAATTAATGATATTGGGAGTTATAAGTAGAATTAATTAATTATTTGATAAAAATTAATGATTGGAGAATTTGATGAACTAATGATTAAAGTAAATTGATGATTTGATTAAATTAATGATTGATTGAAATTGGGAGTTATAAAAAGGATTGGTTTATAATATTGATGAATAATTAAATTATTGATTGATTGAATTTAATACAATGATTGAATTATTGTAAAATTGACGATTGGAAGAATTAGAAGATTATTTGAAATTTGAAGAAACTGGATTAAACATTGAACAACAAAAGAAGAATTGAATTAAAGGAAAATTGTTTAAAGACAACATGAAAGAAATTATTCAAAACAAATTTTGAGAGGATAGTGAGGAGATTTTGAAAAAACTAAAATTTTTCACACAACATTTGATAGAGAACTTTTATGAACAAAGAGATAGTCCAATAAAATTGAATAAGGGACTCTCTTTAATTATCAAAGAGGCCAAAGATGAAAATTTCACAACATTTGGAAATTATCTACATTCAGAACTTGTTGAAGCAAAAGAAAATTCTAAAATATTGATATAAGTATGATAATATATATGACATTGCTTACTTTTGAAATCTATAAAGACAAGAACCAAAGTATGGAAATCAAACCTAAAATGAGGACATTAATTGTGATGCAAATGACTTACAACATATTATAGCAATTGATATTTTTTAAAAAGTAAATTTGAGGATATGACCCTATGAAGTCAACCATTCAGGACAAGGGCAGTGACAAATTTTCAAATCACGAAAAACAAAATTACAAAGTGCAAAGGATTAGAGTTTTTTCCTGAAAACATCTCAGCTTTTAGGAGCCATATCTTTGTGAAGAGTTATCCGATTCAACCGATTCTTGGACAAACTTGTGCAGAATTTGAATAGATTTAAAATAAGTGGTTATAAGTAAAACTATAAGAAATATCAATGGAGGTACAACCATGTGAAGTCAACCATTTGAAACAAGGGCAGTGATGATTTTTCAAGTTGTGAAAAATGAAATTGCAAATATTTTCCAACTAGGGTTCGAACGATGGGAAGAGCAATGAAGGGCTAGGACTTCAATGAGGTAAGACATTCTATCTGGACAAAGAATTTTTCATCTAAGTTCTTTTTTCCCTTTCTTTATCTTAGAAATTGTGCATGAAAATTTTATAAAGTTTTTATCAAATATTATTTTTGTTATAGAACTTTCAAATAAATTTCATTAGATTTTGAGTTTTAGTTTTCTTTCGATGGATAAATTTATAGCTAAATACTTAGAATAATCCCTAGTGGTAGATGTTAGTGAGTGCACCTCAGAGAGATCCTCATTGCTCCAAGATAGTGCATTTTTTGGTAAGTTTAATGGGTATTTGCCAGGGGCTTCAGCCTTGAGAAAATGGATTGATAGGAGTTGGAAGTCTCTAGGAGTGATTCTATAATTTCTTCCCAAAGGTTTCTTCCTAGCCATTTTTTGTTCTAGGGAAGAAAGAGAAAGAATCCTAAAAGGGTGTCCTTGGTTTATGGGAAGAGCAGGGCTCTTCCTTACCCACTAGTATGAAGGCTTTTCACCTAAAAATATAAATCTATCCATAGTACCATTCTGGGTTAGGATGTTTGGATTACCCATTTAATTTTGGGAAATAGATGTCTTCAAGGCAATATGCAACACTCTAGGATAATTCCTTGAGATTTTAAATACAACAAAAGATGGATTTTTGGCTATTTATGCTCTAATATTGGTCATGATTGATATAAGTAAAGCTTTACCAGAATAAATTATTCTTAAGTATGGGGATAAGATGTGGAACCAAACTATAGATTATGAAAACATATCTTTTAGATGTATAATATGTCATGAGGTGGGGTATATTGAGAGAAAATGCCCTAAGAAGAGGCCAGCAAAATCATTTGTTGAAAATCGTAAGAGAAATTTACAAATGGTTATGGATAAATATGGTTTTCAAATTCCAAAAAATAGATCTAGAAAAATAAAAGAAAATAAACAATGGAGACCAATAAGAAAGGATACTAGAAGAAATTCCAATTCTTTTGAGGCTTTAACCTATGAAGAAAAAGTAGATCAAAACTATAAGGACACAGGACAACAATTTCAACATATTAGCAAGGAACCATCTATTCAATATGATCATAATTTAAGGAATACCATTCTCAATGAACCCAAGGATTGTGTTTCATCATATTTTGAAGACTCTCTTGAAGTACCATGCACCATTCAGGATAAAATAATTGGTAAAGAAAATACAGTTTTAGAAGTTAATACCTCTGCCATTAATAAGGAAACACCAGAAAATGAGCAGGATAAGTCAAAAGCTTCTATAATAGAGCAAGGAGAGGATAAATATGTTGAAAAACAAAGTGTTGAAAGAATATTGAGGAATAGAATAATAAGACCTAATCTCGATATAGGCAAGACAAAAAGAAGAAAACCCTAAAATTATCAAGCAAGATCCAAGGAAGCAAGAGCTAACATAGAGAAAGTAACACAAACTAAGTTGGTTGAACTTCTCTTTACCAAACAACAAAATGATATTGGTAATACGCAAAAGGGGCCAAAAGCTCCTAATAAGACATGATTATCATTGCATGGAATATAAGGGGTGCTAATGCCCCTTCAAAGTATAGATGTATTAGGGACCTATGTTTAAGTAATAAACCTGATATTCTTTGTATCCAGGAAACTAAAATGAAAAAGAAGTTTCAAAAGCTATGAAATCAGTTTGGGCAAGATGTGAATGGGATGCTATGGATTCTAAAGGAGCAGTAAGGGAAATTCTAACTTGTTGGAATCCTTATAGAACCTCTTGTGTAACCATTCATAAAACTAGGCATTGGATAGCTTATTTAGTCACTTGCTACTTTGTTGATATTCACTTCATCCTTATCAATGTGTATGGTCCTACAACTCAGTCAGGTAGATTAGAATTTTGGAGTGGGATTGAGGCCTTTATGAGAATTAAATACCAAGAAACCCATTTCATGATCATTGGAGATTTTAATGCCATTACCAAGCTGAATGAAAAATTTGGGGGAATTAGGACTTTTACCCAAAGTATGAAAGATTTATCAGCTTTTATTCAAAATAATAATCTATGAGAAGTTGAGTTTGAAGAATACAACTATACTTGGACCAACAACGAGAGAGGCCAGAACCTAATGGCAGAAAAATTAGATAAATGCATTCTCTCAGATCATTGGCTAGATGAAGGAACTTGTACTAAAATTAATACCTTAAAAAGTATTGGTTTAGATCACTATCCAATAAGAGTTAAAATGGTGGTTAGTGAATTTAAAAAAAGATCATATTTTAAATATGAGAATATGTGGGAAGACCATCCTCAATTTATTGATATGATAGCTCAAACATAGAATTATTTAGGTAATGGTGGGTTTTATGCTCTTACAAACCAAATTAAAGCTATGCCATCTAGATTAAAATAATGGAACAAGAACACCTTTGGAAATATTTTTGAGAAGAAATAAAAATTAAAAGATAAACTTTAAAATTTTTAAAAAAGTGATGAAAATAATACAATCTTAGAGGAAAGGGATTTGCTTAGTGAATATCATAATATTTTGAGTAAGGAAGATAAATTTTGGAGATTAAAATCAAGATAGACTTGGTTAAAATAAGGAGATAAAAATACAAAGTTTTTTTATAGGATGGCTATAGTACGAGATATCTTATTCTAGAATTGGTATAATTAAATCAATAGAAGAGGTTTGGACTGAAGATCAGAGTGAAATTATAAAAGAGGCTAAGTCGTTTTATCAGAATATTCTAGGTTCATAGGAGATCAAAGTTCTTAATGATAAACTTCTTCAAGATGTTCCTTCAGTTATAAAAAATGAAGACAATAGGAAACTAATGGAGCCTATTACTCTAGAAGAAGTTAATTTAGCTCTTTTCTCTTTTAATAAGGATAAATCCCCTGGTCCATATGGGCTCTCTGCAATTTTTTACCAACATAATTGGGATATAGTGAAGGATTATTTATTGGTGGTAGTGGAACAGTCTAGAGTAAAACAATACATTCCTTTTAAAATAAATGCAACCTATCTTACCCTAATTCCAATAAATAAGGATGTTGAATTATTTGATTCTTTTATACCCATAATTCTAGGTAATATGGCTTATAATATTATTTTCAAAGTTATGGCAAATAGATTAAGGCCATTGTTAGACAAAATAATTTCAGAAGATCAAGGAGGTTTTGTAAAAGGGAGATAAATTTTGAATGGGATCATAGTATCTCATGAAGTTATACATTCAGCAGCTTCAAGAAAATAGAAAGCTATAATCTTAAAACTTGATATGAGGAAAGCCTATGATAGGATTAAATGGAATTTTCTTTTTGCAGTTTTAGATAAGTTTAGTTTTGGGAAGAAATGGGTTAGATGGATTAAAGCTTGTGTCTCTACATTTTCTTATTCAGTATTGGTCAATGGGTTAGTGACAGAAACTTATAAATCCAAGATACGCCTTAGATAAGGAGATCCTCTATCTTCTTATTTGTTCATTATTATGGTAGAATTTTTTCGTAGGAACTTAAAGAAGGCTTACAAAGATAGGTTTGTAAGTGGACTTAAGGTTAGTAATAACATTGATAACATTACCCATCAACAGTTTGTAGATGATACAACCCTTTTTGGAAGGGCAAGGATAAATGAGACCATAGCTATGAATAACTTTTTAAAAGAGTACGAAAGAGCTTTAGGGCATAAAATTAATAGGACTAAATCCAAAATTTACTTTCTTAACACTCTTGCTAATATCAAAGCAAGAATTTTTAGGTTGCTTCAAATGGAGGAGGTAAATTTACCAACAACTTATCTAAGGATACCTTTATTTGAGGGGATAATGAGGATAGATTTATGGAATACAATTATTAGTAAAGTTTAAAATAAACTTCCAGCTTGGAAAGGTAGATGTTTATCATTAGCAGGAAGAGTGTAGTTAATTAAGCTAGTCTTACAAGCCATTCCAACATATTATATGTCTTTGTATTCTGTGTCAAAATCAGTTGAAAAACTTTTAATATTTATTATGTGATCCTTTTTATGGTCAGGTTTACATGATAAAAGGAAAATTTATTTGGTAAAATGGAGCAAGTTATGTGATGACAAAACTAGGGGAGGTCTTGGTTTAAGATTTGTTACATATGCAAACTTAGCTCTTAGAGGAAAAGTTATCTGGAGATTGTATAAATAGAGTCAAAGACAATGGGAAAGAATTCTTATAAGTATGTTGATCCCAATGACCCAAGTTTAATATTTACCACATTCTCTCTTCCAAATGGTTCTGGTCTTTGGAATGGTTTGAAAAAATCTATTGATATTATGATTAAAGGTTTAATATGGGTTGTGGGAACTGGAGAAAATACTTCTATTTGGATGGATACTTGGTGTGATAAAAAACCACTCAATTTAGATCCAATTTTGAAACCCTGGATGAAATTGCTTCAAGACAAATACGGTGATAGTGTTTCAAACATTTTTTACAAGGATTGAGAAGAAAGATACAAATGGAAAGAAGATTTTTTTACAAGTACACAAGACATTGATGCTAGGAGGAAATTGAGTAGAAAGATAACAACTATGATTATTCTGAAGGTTTCCAAGGATAAATTGACTTGGAAGTTGAAAGCTTAGGAGAATACACGACAAGAAGTGGATATAATGTTCAACACCAACATAATAATAATATCACTAGAATATGGAGATATATTTGGGATAGCCCAAGCATTCCTAAAGTCAAAATGTTTGTTTGGCTAGTATGTCATAGAAGAATTTTATCTTAGGATAACCTTATGAAAAGGAGTTTTCATGGTCCCTCTTAATGTGTTTTCTGTAATAAGGAGGAGGAGAGTATTTACCATCTCTTGGGACATTGCTCAATAGTCTGTAATCTATGGTAATGGGTTCTTAATATTTTTGGTAAATGCATGGTGATGAATAGTAGAATTTAATATTAGTTAAAGCAATGGCAAAGCACTTATAAAATTGAGGCCTTACAGACAATATGGGATATATCAAAAGATACAATACTTTGGACTATATGGATAGAAAGCAATGAAATAATATTTAAAGAAAATGAAATTAGTTTAGAGGTAATGAAAAATAATATATGTTTAGCCATAGAGGAGTCGAAACCAACATTATCAACTCACCCAATCCTTAATTTTGAAGTAGAGAGTCTTTATAGATGGAGTCAATTCATTAAATGGAATTATGATGTTGGGTACAAGAGAAGCAAAAATAAGGTAAATAATATGAAGTGGAAACCACCATATGTGGAGTGGGTTAATTATAATTTTGATGGGGTATCTAAAGGAAACCTAGGACCAATAGGAGGAGGAGGAATAATTAGAAATAATAGAGGAGAGATTTTGTCTCATTATGCTTTCAATTATGGATTTAAGACAAATAATGAAGCTGAAGCTTGGGCAACTTTAGAAGGGTTAAAAATATGTAAACAAATGAAATGGAATAGAGTTTGGATGGAAGGTGATTCTATCATAGTAATAAATGTAATTTTGAAGAAAGCAAAGGCTCCATGGAATATACAAGAGATAATTATGGAAATTCAATATCTTGCTCAAGAGTTTGAAGAAATCAAATTTACACATATATTAAATAAAGGAAACAAATGTGAAGATAAGCTATCTAGTAGAGGGGTTCTGATTGAGGATTGTGAATTTAACATCTCCTTTCCATGGTTAGAGGAAGTAGAAATTTTAGTTGAAGCTAACAAAAATTATTGATTCTCTAAATCAATTAATGATTAGGATTTACTTTAATGTTTTCCATTGGTAATATCTATTTTATTTTGTAACAATAATGTGTGTTTATTTAGACTATTTATTATAATTTTTGTGGTTGTACTTGTGTTTTAGGAAGGAAACTAGCAATCCAGATTTGGTAAAGTGGACTATGTTAGTGCGATGTTTTGGAAATATTACTCTACTAAGATGCAAGGCATAGATAGTAGAGGTGAAGTTTTGGCATTGTGAAGGTTGCTATAGAAAAATATCAAGAAAGATGCTAAATTCTGGAGTAATTGTATTCATATATATATTTGAAGAGATCCAGAAAATGAAAATCAAGAATTCAGACATTTTATGTAAAATGATGTAGGTTTCTAACTATAGCATATCAATTGAGATGAGAAGTGTATATATTTGTAAAATCTCAATATCTAAATAAGAGAGATGTAATTTGTTAAGGGTGGGGGACCCGAGTACAACCCCTTTTTATCAAGCAAAAGAAAAAGTAAATTTGAGTACAAAGAAAGAAAATATAGATAGTATTGATAAATTACTATCTACAAGCAATGAAGCTAAATTATAGAATTATGATAATGGCAAGAACAATATTAATGAAATATATTATTGTGATGACTTGCTCATAAAAAATCTAGGTACCATCCCTAGAGAATATACTTAGTGCCCATATTTGGAGTACCAAAGTTGAGACCAGAATCAGAAGGAGAAGAGCAAGTTCAAAGAATTAAGACAAGAGGGATAAACTAAAATATTGAAGGCAAGAATCCGTCACACCAAATAATGTAATATGAGGTAAGTGTTGAAGGTATTAAATTACTTGGTCCCATTGTAAATATTAATTTTAGGGTGTAAGTTTGATTTTATGTATAAAGTATGTGTCAAATTAGGAGTGTGCAAGTGTCATGTAGTTAAGTGTGTGAAGTGTCTAGTTAGGAAGTGAAGAGTCTTTGAGTTATGTGTCTTTCTTAGAAGTAGGTAGTTACATGCAATCATGAGATAATTTATCTTTATGTAAAATGTGGAACTTATTATGTAAGAAAGACATATGAATATTCAAGGTCTCATATGTGTTTGAGGAGAGCAAAAGCCAAGATTCATGTAGGGTGAAAGGTCTCATGTATCTTTATATTGGAGACTAAATTTTATAAAATGTAACTTAGATAAGATTTGCTTTATGTATTTCTTGAGTTCTAATCAATAAAATTTTAGTATAATTTTATGAAATATTGATGTTCATAACAGGAGAACGGAGGCCGATAGAAAAAATGATGCGATATCGCGACATGTCATGATATCATGGCCAAAATAGAGAGAGAAGGCACAGAAAGGAAATGGTTACAATATCGCGACATGTCACGATATCACGACCAAACAGAAAAACATGCACTCTCAGCTTTCATAAAGACGTCCCTTCATGTGCGGCAAGTTAGCAGTAGTGAAGCAGTAGTTTCAAAGGAGGATTTCAACAGGCATGTTGGCCACTCGTGCAGGATATCTGGAGATGCATTTATAGCAACTAACAGCAAGCAACAGATCGTGAAGAAGACTCTTTTGGGTATGGCAGCCAGTCGTGCACCTCACCTAGAGTCTCATCAATGCAACTTTCTAGAATTGTTCCAGGTGGGAATTGTAGATCGTGGGAAGTTTGAAAGCATAGAGGATGTAGACCTCGATAAAAACCCATGGATTGTAATGAGAGGGGGTTGGAAAAAAGGTAGTTTTGTTGTATATTCTTGTAAAATTCTTCTAAAGTATTGAATAACAAATTTTGGGCTCTTGTTTCTCTGGTTTTGTGTCTTGTGTATGATCTGTTCTCCACCAAATGGTATCAGAGCAGAAGTTCCTGAGTGTGTAACAGATCGTCGGACATGAGGCAGTTACGCTAGGATCTGTGGAAGGGCTCATGATGAAGTGAGAAGAATGTTTCCAAGAAGAAGCTAAGGTGATGGCAGAGAAATAGCTAGTAAGAAAAAAAATGCATCCACAAAAAATTCATGGCAGTAAGAGTGATATAATGACAATAGAAGAGTTTGAGGAGTTGCAGAACCAATTTAAAGCCCTGCAAGAGGAATGGTTCAGAATCAAATTGTAGAGGCAAGAGGAGCGGCGTAGAAGGTGCGAGGATAAACAGAAGTTGAAGCAGGCTGCAGACGAGGAAGTGTGAAGCAGTGGGAAAATCTACCTGGAGGAAGGCAGAAGTTGTTTGGGTCAGAAGAATGGGTTGGAACAGGCTGCAGAGGCATATGAAGGTCTGGAAGTGCTACAGGAGGCAATAACCAGACAGTGCAGAAGTGAAGATCACTTCTCCATCAACCCTGGGTGTCTGATGCAGGAGCATCTAGTGGCACCTGATGCAGAGGCATCTAGTGGCAGGAGGGCCACTTCTGAAATGGCAAAAATTCCTAAGTGTTTGCAAGAGGAAGTCGTCACAATTTTACGACAGGAAACATGTCATGATATCATGACACAAGTGGTAGAGGAAGGCCTGAGGACAAAAACTGTTGCGATATCGCAATAGAAAATGTGTCACGATATCGTGACACAAATGGCGGAGAGGAGCCAGCAGAAAGAAGCTGTCACGATATCGCGACAGCAATTTGTCGTGATATTGTGACACAAGTGGCACAGGAGATGGGGTAGCCGGAGGGTCGTGAAATCATGACATGTCATGATTTTGTGACGTCACAAAATCGCGATGTCATGAAATCGTGACCCAGCCAAGGAGCAAAAGGCACAGAGGGCGGGGCATCATGAAATCGTGATGTCGTGCAGCCGGGCGCAGGAGCTGAGGAGGATGTCACGATTTCATGACATGTCATGAAATCATGACCGTCATGAAATCGCGACATAGATCAGCCAGAAGGTGAAGGCAAGGAAATTGTCACGACTTCACGACATGTCATGAAATCATGATCGTCACAAAATTGTGACATAGAATAGCCAGGAGGAGGAGCAATTGGTGATGTCATGATTTTGCGACATGACACAAAATCGTGACTGGAGAAGAATAGCAGAGGCGTCCGAAGGAAGATGTCGCGATATCGTGACCCGAAGGCGAGAAGGGACGAAGAAAGGAAAAATGTCACGATATCGCGACATGTCGCGATATCACGACCCAAAGGTAAGGAAGGCGGCGATGAAGGGAAACATCGCGATATCACGACATGTCACGATATCATGGCCAAAATGAAGGAGGAGCACAGGGAATTCAAAGTGTCACGATATCGTGACAGGAAGAGAAGAAGATGAAGAAGAAGGAGATGGCACAAAATTGTGATAGGCTGTATTTTTTTAGGTCTGTTACAGAATGACACGTGGCAGCACAGAGCAACACGTGGCACGTGTAAGAAAAATAGGCACAGGTGAGGATTCCAATAGGCATTTCAGCCACACGTGCACTATCTCAGAGATTCTACCAAACAGGTCGGCCACGCACGCACTGAAAATGAAGCAGCAGTTCCAAAGGAATCTGCTGGCAAACATGTCGGCCACTGAGTCAGGTGGTAGTTGCAGGTCATGGGTAATCTATAAAAGCAGAGGGTCGGGGCCTCTATAAAAACCCAGACATTGTAATAAGATCGGGGGGGGGAAATACATAGAGAAACTTGAAAGGTCGAGTTGTAGAGCCGAGGACAGAGATCCGGCTTAGAGGGTGCACGTTTTTCCTTCCAGGGATGTAGGATCGTGAAGTCGCATAGAATAGAAAACCAAGCCGAGCACTGGTAATTTATGAAAGCCTATGGGCTGTTAGTGTCACTTGACACAGATCAAAAAATTTCACTCTAAACTTTCCACATTTTCATTAATACTAGAAAACAGGTTACACTAACAGCCTGCAGGCTTTCACAAATTACCAACGCTCGGCTTGGTTTTCTATTCTATGCGTATTTTCATTAATACTGGAAAATAGGTTACACTAACAGCCCATAAGCTTTCACAAATTACCAGCGCTCGGCTTGGTTTTCTATTCTATGCAACTTCACGATCCTACGTCCCTGGAAGGAAAAATGTGCACCCTCTAAGCCGGATCTCTGTCCTCGGCTCTACAACTCGACCTTTCGAGTTTCTCTACGTATTTTCCCCCCCCGATCTTATTACAATTCTGGGTTTTTATAGAGGCCCCGACCCTCTGCTTTTGCAGATTACCCATGACCTGCAACTGCCACCTGACTCAGTGATCGACATGTTTGCCAATAGATTCCTCTGGAACTGCTACTTCATTTTTAGTGTGCACATGGCCAAACTATTCGGTAGAATATCTGAGATAGTGCACGCATGGCTGACATACCTATTGGAATCCTCGCCTGCACCTATTTTTCCTACATGCGCCACGTGTTGCTCTGTGCTGCCACGTGTCATTCTGTAAAAGACCCAAAAAAATACAGCCTGTCACGGTTTTGCGCCATCTCCTTCTTCTTCTTCATCTTCTTCTCTTCCTGTCATGATATCGTGACACTTTGGCTTCCCTGCGCTCCTCCTTCCTTTTGGCTACGATATCGTGATGTTTCCCTTCATCGCTGCCTTCCTTGCCTTTGGGTCACGATATCGTGACATGTCACGATATCGCGACATTTTTCCTTTCTGCGTCCCTTCTCGCCTTCGAGTCGCAATATTACGACATGTCACGATATCGCGACATCTTCCTTCAGATGCCTCCGCTCTTCTTCTCCGGTCGTGATTTTGTGTCATGTCACGAAATCACGACATTACCAATTGCTCCTCCTCCTGGCTATTCTGTGTCGCGATTTCACGATGATCGCAATTTCATGACATGTTGCGAAGTCGCGACAATTTCCTTGCCTTCACCTTTTGGCTGATCTACGTCGCGATTTCGCGACGGTCGCAATTTCGTGACATGTCATGAAATCGCGACATCCTCAGCTCCTGCGCTTGGCTGTGTGACATTGCGATTTCGTGACCCTCTGACTGCCCCATCTCCTGCACCACTTGTGTTGTGATATCGCGACAGCTTATTTCTGTTGGCTCCTCTCCGCCACTTGTGTCGTGATATCACGACACATTTTCTATCATGATATCGTGACAGTTTATGTCCTCAGGCCTTCCTCCGCCACTTGTGTCGCGATATCGCGACATGTTTCCTATCACGAAATCGTGATGACTTCCTCTTGCAAACACTTAGGAATTTTTTCCGTTTCAGAAGTGGCCCTCCTGCCACTGGATGCCTCTACATCAGGTGCCACTGGATGCTCCTGCATCGAACATCCATATATTGTGATAATCAAGGTATATTGAAACTTTTTTATAATCTCATGTTCCATAAGTACATCAAACATATTGAAGTTCAGTGCCACTTCATATGCAAACATATTCAACAACACAATATTAAGCTCAAAATTCATCATACTCAAGAACAATACATAGACATCTTCACCAAGTCACATGTTTTAAATTTGAGGTATTTCAATATTTTCACTCCAAGAAACTCTAAAACTATGATGTAATAAGGGAGGAATGTTAGGACATTAGTACCTTCATAGTTTAGCATCATTGTAAGTTGAGTGGTTGCAATTAATCAACACAAGGTCCATGAGTCCACTAGTGGTTAAAGGTAGTTGTTGATTGGTTATGGTTTGTTATGCTATATTGGGCAAGGCAATTGTATATAAATATCTTCAAACCAATAATGCAAATCATGAAATAATTTCCAATACATTAAAAGCATAAATTATTAGCATCCTAAAATCCATCTAATTTGATAAAGGAAGTAAAATACTCCATCGATTTAGGCCATTCAAGTAATACAATCCCTTTTTGAAGGAGATAGAACTATGTTGAATTCCATTCCCAAAATACATAGATCATAATTACAAATTATCATTTCATTTTACATAAATGAGGTCCTTCCAAAATCTATCACAATGAGTAACTATAGTTGGAGCATATCCATTTATGAGTTTGATATTTTTCTATTCATGCAAAATAATCTAGCAACCCAATTACTTTTTGCTTATAGAATTATCCATTTTTTTTCTAATTATCCCATATTGTTGTAATAAGTATTGAATATTCCATATTAGAAACTTCTAGACAATCCCCTATCTTCCATTATTTCATGCATTCTTACATTCATATCGATACTTTATTTCTTATATTAAGATAATTTTAGGATTATAAAAACCAATTAATTTCTTAATAACTTTTTTTAGGGCCTTATTCATACCCCTAATATTTCAATAAACTAGCTTCAATTATTATTCTTTTTTGGGGTTGAGCACCATTTCTTGTCAACTTTTATGATATTTGTTTTTTAGTCTCCCAAATAAATATTCCTATGAGTATTTTTTCTTGCTTTGAGGATCTTCCTTTATTTTTCCATTCCCACTTTAAACTTCCATCTTTATCTACCTCTCTGGTTTTTCTAAACTAGTCATTATGTGACTAATACTTGCTACCTTGGATAATATAAAGTGAAAGGGATTGTGTCAAAAATACTTTCTTCAATAAGCTTCATTGGAAACCCTAAAGTACAAGGATCATTTTCCATAGTACTTACTTTCTTATGATGACCTAAAAACTCTAAATTGTAATATTTACCCTTAACAATACTTTATTTATTATGATTCCCTTGAAATGCTAGTGTAATGAACAAAATCTATATTATTTTCATCTTTATTATGAGGAAATTATATTTTACTGATTGATAAAAATGGAGATGATTTACCTAGTAAATTTTACCTCTTCTACCTTCTTTACAACTTGAGTGGTCTAATGATGGAGACTTTGGAACTCTGAATAGATGTTTAAGGTTTGAATCCTATAGGGGATAGGTGTGCTTCGATAACAAAAATATGGTTGGATAACCATATATTGGGTAAACAATATTTTCCATAAGGGACATATCATATGGCCTATGGTCTCATGGATGTTAAAAACTACTTTTTACAACTCTTCATATATTCCAATGTACCATTATTTCCTTCTAAATTTGAACTTCCACATTATAATTCATCATCCCTTATATCCTTGTTTCTTGTAATGTTTTCTTCAAATTAACTATGAAAGTACTCACCATATGATAAGGTATAGGGGATTTCTTTGCTACTTTATTTAGGAGTTGAAAAACTTGATCTAAACCAACTTCTATTACAATATGATCTTATTGTTTCATCTTGAATTTTATCTCATGACCAAAATATACCATATATTTTTAAATCATATACATTTGTAATGTCTTTCCATGTGTCTAATATCATAACATTTGTGGTATAAAAATACAAATTTTCTATAATCAATTTATTGGTTCCTTTCTCATGATTCATTTTAATCCTAATGAATTTTGCAAAAGGTTCCAAATTATCCATGGCAACACATATTTAGGCATAAACAACATGCTTTTTCTCCTTAATATTTCCCCCCTCTTGGATTGAATCCCTTAGAGTATTACCGATAGTATTAAAAACCTCCTTATTGATAAGAAAATTAGTATGGAAGTCCAAAAATATTAACCCATGTTAGAATCCTTTTAATAGTTTCTATATCCATAGGAAAAGTTTCTCCATGGTCTTCAATACAATCCATCTATCCCCATAAACTATGGGGCATCATCCACTATTTATCCCTAACTTTAATATAAGAGAATATGATGAGAAAAAAATCCTTTTTAGAATGAAAGTCATGGAATAATGTGAACTCAATCCCCGCTTCCATTTAATCCACTTTTTAATGAATGAAAATGTTATCCAATATCAATTGAACTTATATATATTAAATCTCTATTTCTAAGAACCATTATAGCATGCTCGATTATCTCATCCTTGATAATAACTTATGGTGAAACATTTGTTTCTTGGATAAGGATTGCCAAAAATTTATTCTCTCTTTTATCCCCAAATAGGTCATCCTTACTTTCAAAAAAATGTGAAGGTTAATTGCTTATTGCACACACACACAGCCTATATATTCACCAAGACTTTTATATTAGCATTTTCGAAAAAAGAAAACTTGTCTTTACTACTCAAGATCAATTTTATGAACAATTATAAATTATAAGCATCCACCACACACATACAATGAGTCTCTATATCTATTGATACTTGAACCTAATCCTTTCTTGTGAAATATTCATCTCAACCACTTCAACCATCTTGATAAAAAAATATGAAGATCAAGCACCCACCACTCATACACACTAGGCCTTTATATCTATTAAAACTTATACTTGAGCCTTCTCTATGGAAAATGACTTGTATCAACCACTTTAGTCAATGAATAAATAAGGTCAAGCACCAACTGATCACACATGTTGATCCTTTATGATACCATGATGACAAATTTATGATGATCTTTTGTATAGCCTAATAGCCTAAGGACAACCTGAGTAGCTTAATAGTGGAGACTTTAGAACTTTCAATAGAGGTTCGAGATTCAAGACTTGAGGGGGGAGGCTTGTACACCATGCTTCAATAATGGAGTATGGTTGGGGATAACCATATATTGGGTAAAAAATATTTGTCATATATGGCCTATGATCGCATGGACGTTAAAAACTACTTTACCCTTTTATACTTGTTGAGAGTTGAACCTAAACCTTTTTCATGGAATATGACCCATTACGACTACTCAAATTGAACTCTATAGAAAAATATGAAGGTTTTTTTATAGGATTAAAACATTGGCATATGATATCAAAGTCCTCATTATCCATTACTTACCCTAAATCCATTAGGAAATGTTAAAGTTTACTTATGAGATTGAAAGTTTGGTTTATAGTTTGCAACTCCTTATTCTTAATTATTTTTCATAAACTCATTAGAAATAATGTTGACATTAACCATGTTATTAGAATATTGACTTATACTGTGAGGTTTTTTGCTCCCACCACCTACCCATAAGATTGGAACTTTGATTCATGTCAAAACTTGCATTCCCCATTATTTGTCCCAAACCTATCAAGGATTCATAAAGTTTATAAGAATAGTTAAGTATAATTTTTTAATGAGATACCATGGATTTAAATTAAATATATACCAAGACAACTCACTTAGATTTCAAGCACTTGCCACTACCCTATGTAGGGCCTCTATGCCCATCCAAACTTGAACTCGATCCTTCTTTATGAAAGCCAACCTAACCCAATAACTTAAGTTCAATGCAATAGCAAAATGTTAAGGTTCATCCATTGGAATAAAAAACTTTGGGTTATGGTGTGAAAATCCTTGCTTCCCACTGCTTGTCATAAATTTCAAAAAATAAGAAAAATATCATTTAAAATTGTTTGATTATATTATTTTAATTAATGAAAGAATTTTTTCCCTTGACTATTAAACTCGTTACTTTAAAATAATGAAACAAAAATGTTATTAACAATAACTGAACTCAACCTCTAAATTTAACGAATTTATATCATTGATTTAAATACAATTATAAAGATATTTGAGGAGAAATTCAACAAATAACACGTTAAATCTTAAGCAGTATGAAGCAAGTAGTTAGGATTAAGGAGTTTCACATAGTAACCCAAGCTTCCATTTACATTAATTAACCTTAACATTTGCCTAAGGTATTTAGGGAAGTAAGGGGTAACAAGGAGTTTCACATCTTAAATAAAGGTTCTACTTCTATAGGTGAACCTTAATGTTATTTTCAAGGGGGTTGAGCAAATAGTGGGAGCAAAGAATTTTAAAATATAGATAAGGTTCTAATACCATGGGTGAACGTTAATATTCAATACATTAGGGTCAAGGAGTAGAAAACAAGGAGTTTCACCTTATAAGCTAAGATTCCAATCTCATGGGTAAACTTTAACTTTAGCCAAATTATTTTGAGCCAAATAATGACAGCCAAGAAATTTTATACCATTGTCTAAGGTTCCAATCTCATCGGTGAACATTAGTTTTATTCACCAAGTTGAGATCTAGTGGTTGAAACACAAGTAATGACAAGCAATAATTTTCACACCACAATCCAATGTTTGAATCTCATGGGTAAACTTATTTCTCAATTTAAGCTCAAATGGTTAAGTTGAGTTTTATTTAATGAAGAAGACTAAATTTTAGTCTCAATGGGAACAAAGACCTTATGTGTTATTGGTGGGTGCTTGACTCCAAATAAATTGTCTTAGCCTATTAGTAAACAAAATCCATGATAACTTATTTAAAAAAATTCGTTAAAAAGCAATTAACATCAACCCATTTTTTATCTCTGCATAAAAGATATTATGATAAACTCTCTACAAATAAAAATATTATATAAACCTTTTAATAATTAATTTATTTTTATAACATAAAAATATTATCTTTTTTTCCTAGAGAAAAAGGGGTTGTAATTGGGTCCCCCAGGCTTGAAAAATCACAACTCTTCTCAATTCTCATCTCAAATGAGTTGTTATAGCTAGATACCTATATATTGTTTCATAAAAAAGTTTGAATTTTTTATTTTCATTTTTTGAATCTTCTTTAATTTTCTTTGCAAATACAAAAATTCCAAAATTCAACATCCTTATTCTTGATATTTTCCTGCAACAACCTTCACAATACCAAAAGTTTAGCTCTATTATCTACACATTTCATCTTACTAGAATAATATTTCTAAAATTTTGTGTTATCATTATCCGCTTTACCATATCTAGAATGTTATCTGGACTGTTAGTTTCCTTTCTGAAGCATAAGTGCAACCACAAGAATTATAATACATAGTTTATACAAAAACACATTAATATTATAAAATACAACAAATATTACCAATTGAAAACATTAAAGTAAAACTTAATTATTATTTGATTCAAGCGGTCAACATTTTTTTGTTAGATTCGACTAAAATTACTACTTCCTCTCACCATGGAAAATAGAAGTTAACTTCATGATCATCTGTTAAAACATATAAACTAGCTATCCTATCAAGACATTTTTTCCCTTTCCTTAATGCATGTATAAACTTGATTTCTTTAAACTCTATAGCAAGTTTTTGTATTTTGACAATGATCTCTTGTATGTTCCATGGAGCCTTTGCTTTCCTTAAAATTGCATTTAATACTATTATTGAATCACCTTCCACCCCCACTTTATTCCATTTCATTTGTCTACATATTTTAACCCTTCCAAAGTTTCCCAAGCTTCAACTTCATTATTTGTCTCAAATCCACTATTGAAAGCATAGTGTGATAAAATATCACCCCTATTATTTCTAATTGTCTTATCCTCTTGTTGGTCTTATATTTCCTTTATATTCTCCATCAAAATTCAATTTGACCAATTCCACTTCTAGTGGTTTTCACTTTATATTCTTTGCCTTCATTTTATTTCTCTTGTACCCAACATCTTAAATCTATTTGATGACTTGACTCCATCTATTAAGGATCTCTACTTCAAAATTAGGAATTGTGTGAGTTGATAGGGTTGGATTAAACTCCTCTATGGCTAAATAAATCTTCCTTTTCGTTACCTCTAAACTGCTTTCCTTTCCTTTAAATATTCTTATATTCCTTTCTAGCCATACAATCCAAAGTATTGTATCTTTCAATATCTCCCAGATTTTTTGTAATGCCTCTCTTTTAAAAGTTATCTTTCATTGATTTAACCATCCTTCAATTCTACTTTTCATCACCATGCATTTACCAAACATGTTAATAATCCACTACCATAATTCCTAAACTATTGAACAATGTCCCAAGATATGGTCTATACTCTCCTCCTTTTTACATTGAACATATTGTGAGGGACCATAAAAACCTTTTTCATTAGGTTATCCTAAGATAAAATTTTCCTATGACCTACTAGCCATACAAACATTTTGACTTTTGGAATGCTTGAGCTATTCCAAATATCTCTCCATATTCTTGTGATATTCTCATTAGTTGGTACTTTACATTATATCCACTTCTTGCTATGCATTCTCCTGAGTTATTCAACTCCCAAAATGGCTTATCCTTGGCTCCCCTTAGAATAATCACTATTGTTATCTTTCTACTCATGATCTCTTGTATGTTCTATGGAGCCTTTGCTTTTCTTAAAATTGTATTTATTACTTTTAGTGAATCACCTTCCATCCCCACTATATTCCATTTCATTTGTCTACATATTTTAACCCTTCTAAATTTGCCCAAGATTCAACTTAATTATTTGTCTCAAATACACTATTGAAAGTACAATGTGATAAAATATCACCCCTATTATTTCTAATTATGTCTCAACCTCTTGTTGGTCCTAGATTTCCTTTAGATGCTCCATAAAAATTCAATTTGACCAACTCCACTTCTGGTGGTTTTTACTTTATATTCTTTGCCTTCATTTTATTTCTCCTATACTCAACATCATAATTCTATTTGATGACTTGACTCCATATATCAAGGCTCTCTACTTCAAAATTAGGGATTGTGTGAGTTGATAGGGTTGGTTTAGACTCCTCTATGGCTAAGCAAATCTTCATTTTCATTACCTCTAAATTGCTTTCCTTTCTTTAAATATTATTTTATTCCTTTCTAGCCATACTATCAAAAGTATTGTATCTTTCAATATCTCCTAGATTATTTGTAATGCCTCTATTTTAAAAGTGATCTTTCATTAATTTAACCATTCTTCAATTCTACCATTCATCACCATGCATTTACCAATCATGTTAAGAATCCACTACCATAATTCTCAACTATTGAACAATGTCCCAAGATATGGTCTATACTCTCCTCCTTTTTACATTGAACATATTGTGAGGGACCATAAAAACCTCTTTTCATTAGGTTATCCTAAGATAAAATTTTCCTATGACTTACTAGCCATACAAACATTTTAACTTTTGGAATGCTTGGGCTATCTCAAATATCTCCCCATATTCTTGTGAAATTCTCATTTAGTTAGTGCTTTACGTTATATCCACTTCTTTCTATGTATTCTCTTGAGATATTCAACTCCCAAAACATCTTATCCTTGGCTCCCATTAGAATAATCACTATTGCTATCTTTCTACTCATAAAAAAAATATTATTTCCATTTGTATCTTCCTTCCTAATCCTTATAGATAATGTTTGAAACCCTATCACCATATTTATCATGAAGTAATCTCATCCATGGTTTCAAAATTGGATCTATATAGAGTGGCTTTTTATCACACCATGTATCAATCCAAACAGAAAATTTTCCTCCAGTTCCAACCACCCATCTTAGATCTTTAATCACTAGATCAATTGATTTTTTTTTAAATTGTTCCATAGTAGAAAACCATTTGGTAGTGAAGATGTAAAAATCAAGATTGGATCATTGGGCTCAATGTACTTATAACATTTCTTTCTCGTTGTCTTTGACTCTCTTTGTACAATCTCCAAATTACTTTTCCCCTTAGAGCTAAGTTTGGGTCTATAAGAACTCTTAAACTAAGATCTCCCTTATTTTTATCATCACACACCTTGCTCCATTTCACCAAGGGAAATTTCCTTTTATAATTTAATCTTGACCACAAAAATAATCACATAATATAGATTAAAAAAAATTCTATCAATTTTGGCATAATATAGGACATATAATTTGTTGGAATTACCTATAAGACTGATTTAATTAGTTACACTCTTCCTGCTAATGATAATCATACACCTTTACATGTTAGTAGTTAGGGTTATGCACAGTGGAAAATATTTACAAATTGGGTGAATATTAGGATTTCCAAAATTGGAAATTGGCGAATATGAGGACCCTCGACGTTAGCCCATTCGCTTGAAATTTTTGGGACCAATTTTTTCTTAGGGACAATTTGCCACAATATATATCCAAACATAGACATATTTGTACTTGTTGGAAAGCTCTTTTTGAGCCTGATCTAATGGTGGTATTTTTATGAAGTTATAAGGTGATTTAATAGGTCAAAATTTTCTCCAAAGATGACCTTACTTTTTAGGGCTTCAAATACCCCAAATTTTGGTGTGAAGATGATTGATTTGATTTTCTTAGGATTCACCTTGATTCGTCTTGATTTCGATTAGGATTCACCATTTTTTTACAAGTACATTTTAAGTCCAACCCCTTATGCATAACCCTTTCGATAGTGTATTATGAACTTTACTTATAACTAGTTTACGTAATTTTATCATCATTATCCCCTCAAATAAGGGCATCCCTAGATATGTTGCTGGTAAATTTACCTCCTCCATTTGAATTAACCTGCATATCCCTACTTTTATTCTAGATGGAGTGTTTAGGAAGTAAATTTTGGATTTTGTCCTATTAATGCTTTACCCTAGTGCTCTTTCATATCCCTTTAGTAAGTCATTTAAATATCTGGAATTGTTTATCCCTACTCTCCCAAAAAGGATTGTATCATCTACAAATTTTTGATGGGTGATGTTGTCAATGTTATTACTAACCTTAAGATATGTGATGTTATCAAGGTAAGATACATTGCATTTATTTTCTAAAGTATGTATTTGTTTACCCTAGATTGCTCCACTGCCATCAATAATGAATCCTTCACTATTTCCTAGTTATGTTGATAGAATGTTGTTGAGAGCCCATACAAACCTAGGAATTTATCCTTATCAAAAGAGAAAAGAGCTAAATGAACTTCCTCTAGAGTAATAAGCTCCATCAATTTGTTATTGTCTTCATTTTTTATAACTAAAGGTAGTTCTTGTAGTAGTTTATGATTAAGAACTTTAATCTCCTCCAATATTAGAATATTGTAGTAAAAAATACTTGTCTCCTTTCTTATTTCACTTTGGCCTTCAATCCAAACCCCTTCTACTGATTTAATTCTACTAATTATGGATGATGATCTTTGTACTATTTCCATCCAATGAAAAAAATTGTGTTTATCTCCTTTTAACCAAGTCTATCTTGATTTTAATCTCCAAAATTTCTTTTTCTTACTAAAAATATTATTATATTCACTAAGCAACTCCCTTTCCTCTGAACTTGGATTATTGTGCTCATCATTTTAAAATTTTGAAAGTTTCTCTTTTAGTTCTTCTTTCTTCTCAAATATATTTTTAAAAGTGTTTTTATTCCAAAATTTTAATCTAGATATCATTGATTTAATTTTTTTTGGAAGTGTATACAACCCACCATTTCCTAAATAACTCCATGTTTGTGTTATCATATCAACAAATTGAGGATGATATTCCCACATCTCCTCAAATTTAAATTATAATCTTTCTTTGAATTCATTTACCATCATTTTAACTCTTATTGGTCAATGATTTGAACCAATCCTTGTCAAGGTATTAATTTGAGTAGAAGTCCCTTCATTTAGCAAATGATCTAAGAGTATGCATTTGTCTTTTTTTTTTGTTATCAAGTTCTAGCTTGTCCTATTGTTGGTCCATGTATAATTGTCCTCTTCAAATTCAACCTCCAATAGATTATTGTTTTGAATAAAAGCTGAGAAAATTTTCATACTTTAAGTTATTTTCTTAATTCCTCTAATTTTTTCATCCAAATCGGTTATGGCATTAAAATATCCTATGATCATGAATCAAATTTCTTGAATTTTACTTCTCATAAAGGCTTCAATCCCACTCTATACTTTTGATCTACTTGACAAAGTTGTAGGTCCATAAACATTGATAAGGATGAAACAAATATCTGCAAAGTAACATGTGACTAATGAAGCTATCCAATGCCTAGTTTTATGAATGGTTTCACAAGAGGCTCTAACTATATTCCAACATGTTAGAACTCCCCTTGCCACTCCTAAATCCACAACATCCCATTCATATCTCACTCATACCGATTTCATAGTTAACTTATTCCTTTATCATTTTAGTTCCCTAGATTCAAAGAATATTAGGCTTATTACTTAAATAGAGGTCTCTAATATACCTCTACTTTGAGGGGGCATTAGCACCCCTTAGATCCCATGAGATGATAATCATGTTTCATTTGGGGTTGATAGCCCTGCCTACAAATTACCAATATCATTTTGTTGTTTGGTAAAGAGAAGTTCAACTAACTTAGATTGTGTTCCTTTCTCTATGTTTGCTTGTTTTTCCCTAGCTTTGGCATAATAATTTGAAGGATTCTCTTTTCATGTTGCCAGTATTGGAAGTAGGTCTTATTATTCTATTTCTCAATTTTCTTTCACAGCTTTTATTTTCATCATATTTATACTCCCTTGGCTCTACTAAGGAAGCTTTTGACTTATCTTGCTCATTTTCTAGTATTTCCTTGTTAATTATAGAGGTATTAACATCTAACATTACATTTTCTCTACCACTTTCCTTCTCTTAAATGGTGCATGGTACTTCAAGAGAGTCTTAAAAATCTGATGAGGCACATTTTGTAGGATCAATGGGAATGTTCATCCCTAAATTGGGATCATATTGAGTAGATAGTTCCTTGTTAATTTTGATCATGTTGTGTTGTATCCTCTAAGCTCTGATTTGTTTTTCTTTATAGGCTAAAGCCTTAAAAAGTTTGGTATTTCTTACAATATCCTTAGTTATTGGTTTCCATTATTTATTTACTTTCATGTATATAGACCTATTTTTTGGAAGTTGAAAACCATCCTCATCCATATCCATTTGTAAGTTTCTCTTGAGGTTTTCTACATATGTTTCTATTGGACTCTTCTTAGGGAATGATCTCTCAATATGCCCCACCTCATGACATATTTCATGTTTCTATCTCTTTCCTCGGAATATAAAATGGTTAGGAAGAAACCTTTGGGAAGAAAAGATAAAATCACTCTTGGAGAATTTCATATCCTATCAATCTATTTTCTTAGAGTTGAAGCCCTTGGCTAGGACCTATTAAATTTATGAATGACTACCTTATATTTGAGCAACAAAGATTGTTGCTCTATGTTTTCTTCCCTAACCTCTACTATTATGGATGATTCTAAGGATTAGCTATAAACCAATCTTTGGGAAGGAAACTATAACTCAATATCTAGTAAAATTTACTAGTATAACCTTTAGCAATTATATTATTTGAAATTAAACCTACAATAATTTTCATGTAGAACTTCTAAAGTAATGGAGGAAAAAAATAAAGCTAGTTGAAACTTAGTTGAAAAAATTTATAGCCAAACAAAATGTCCTACCTCACTGAAACCCTTGCCCTTCATTGCTTCTCTCATAATATGAACTCTAGCTGACAAATTTCTGCAATTTTGTTTCTCATAACTTGAAAAATCATCATTGCTCTTATTTTGAATGGTTGAATTCATAGGTTCCTATCTCTCTCAGTACTTATCAGACTCCTTCATAAGACCACTCATTTTAAACCTCTTCAAATTCCACACAAATTGATCCAAGAATCATCTGAATCGGATAACTTTTCACAAAGGTATAGCTCTTGAAAAATAAGATGTTCTTCTAAAAAACATTGTCTTAATGTTGCCTTAGTTCTAGACGACTATTTTCATATGATCATATCTGCCTCAATGTTGCCTAGGTTCTTTCATATACCCACTCATTTCAAATCTTTTCAAATTTTGTATAAAATGGCATAAGAATTATCTGAATCAATTAAACAACTCCATGCAAAGATATGGCCCCTATCAATTCATAATTTCACCCAAGCAACTACAACAACTTGATCTTCTCCTTAAAACTTTAAAAAAAAAAAAAAAAGCACATAAAAATATTATCTTATTACAATATAATTTTTTTTTAAATTAAAGAGAACGTATTAAAAAAAATATATGTTTTTTTAAATGTCACACATTTACAAATTATACCAAAAAGTACCAAACAAACTTAAACTCTCACACCCTTAACCTCTTCATAACCAACAATCTAATTACCACTTGATGGGACCTTATAATCACAATATAAAACTTAAACCTAATAATACTATAGAAGAGGTATTAAAGTGGAACAAAATTCAACATAAAAATATGCCACGGATAATAAATAGCTTATATAAAAACAGCATCACATCAATACTTCTTTAAAATTATTCTATTATTTGTTCCTCCTTTTAAATTTAAAAATATATATATTAAATTAAAATTGATGACCTTCTCTAGTCCCATTTTGTTGGAATCCCCTCTACCGTCCAGAGATAATTCCAACGTCTTTAACACACCGTTTCACCAAAACAAATTCCAGATACATATATATCACCAACCACCTAGGTTTGTATTATAAACAGACAGATTCCATATATATATCACCAACCACCTAGTTTTTATTTATTAACATTGGCATAGTCTCATTGCCCTAGTCTCATGTTCTGTGTCCCTGTTATCAAAAATATTTGATCGCAGAATCAACTCTTAATAGCAAAAATATTTTATATAAAAAAATTAGAATACCATGATCCAGGGTGGTGCTCGAGGAAGAAGAGGGAGAAGGCATAAGAGCAGAGGGAGTGTAGAGATGGACAAGAACGATTATTATTATTATTTTCACAATTTTGGTGAAGACCAAGTTTACCCCTGGTTGGGGGGTCCATTTCGATCCAATGTGCGAGAGTTTCTATCAAAATACGCGCAGGAGATTTCTTCTTCTTCTTCTCATTTTTTTCGGAGGTGGCAACTTCGATTTCGCTTAGACAATCGTCCTAACCATAACCATGATGACGACGACGTCGTCGAATCTGTTACTCTCAACATTGTGGAGGAAAACATGGCGACCAAATATACCAAAATTCAGTCGAAGAGCGACCCTTCTCTCTCCCAGTCATGTTCCATCCATTGCACTCACTGCAGACTTGCAGGCATGTATACAATTTTTTTTTTTAAAACACATTCACACATTCCACTATCAACTATAGTTGATTCTATTCCAATGAGTGTGGCCTATTAATGATGTAACCCGGATTCAATAGTTATAATGGATATGTATTTACTCAATAAAAAAATTATAATTGATTCTCACATAATATGCGCACACACTTCATTATACAAGGACCATTTTGATAATATGCACACACAAACACACAACGTCAAGCCATACACACCAGGCTACAACCTAACTCTCGGTTGTAACTCTCCCAAGAGCCCAAAACCCACCCTATCCAACAGGAGGTATACACAGTTTTTTGATATATACTTTATTTATTTATATTTGGCATTTGTAAGGGATTAATTTGTTTATGTGTGTTTTGTTTGGCAGGATGGGGTGTGCATCCTGTCTGCACGAGAAGGTACCACTTCATCATAAGAGGAGAGGCCATGGAAGAAATGTGTCCAGCATGTGGAGCTTTGATTATGTCAACTGGGTGGACAAGGTCATATTTTGAGATTTTTTTTTTTTTTTTCTTTAAGTTCATATGTCTCTTCATGGTAGTAAAAATTCTTGAAATTGGTGTCGAATTTCAATTATAATCTTACCCTTGGGAAATCACCTACCTGTGTGTTGGGTACGACTAAGAAAGATGTAGTTGTTATAGTCACAGAATGCAAATGGAGTTTTGGTGTAGGTCTGATAGGAATTTGAGGAATTTGGCTTGGAGCGTTTTGTTTTATTTTGCATTGGTGAGAGTATTGTTTGGTTATGAGTTAGAATTTTTGTGGTTTCAGGAGCTGCGAGGATTGTGGTTTTGAAGTAGACAAAAGCATGGGCATTGAAAATGAGCTTGTATCAGAGGATGAAACTCACCTGTTGCATGGTGTCGTTCATGCAAATGGGTTTGGTCATCTGGTGAGAATGAATGGGTGGGAGGGTGGTTCTAGGTTCCTCTCTGGATGTGATATCATGAGCTTTTGGGACAGGTTGTGCTTCATTATTGGAGTTAGGTAAGCTACAAACTTTATATGAATGTTGTTGTAATTTGTTGATTTTTTTCGAATTAATATATAAAATTAAAAAGAGTATATTTGTATTATATTATGATATATTATTATAATATTTTATTAATTTTAAAATTAATATATAAAATAAAAATTTTGGTTTAAAATGTGTTTTTTAATTTATTTTAAATTAGCAGATAAATAATAATTTTATAATAAATTATGTAGGATTAAAATGATTCTACATCATTACATTACATGGTCAAGGTACCTTGGTCCATGGGTATGAAACTCTATCCTCACCGCAACTTAACCATCCATTGGTTTTGAAGTAAGTTGTAGTGAGAATAAAGTTTCACACCATGGACTAAAAAGGATTAATTTTGGTAAAAAGATTAATAAATTAATTTATTTGAAAAAAAATTATATTTTTATTTTTTCAAGTTTAAAGGTTTTTAGGTCAAGTTTTTATAAAGGATGTGGGACTATGTTCCCTGACATCTAATTTATTACAATTATCTATGCATAAGAGTAACTATGCAAAACAAAGATATATAAATCTTACTCTTATGCAAAAACAAAGATATATAAATCTAGATAAATAGGCAATACTACCATTAATGGTAGGAATGGAAAAAAAAAGCTTCTTTGGCCATTTGAGTCCACCATCTAACACGTAGAAGGATATCCATAACAAGTGAAGTCTCCTCGTCATCTACCATTTAGAAGGATATCCATAACAAGTGAAGTCTCCTCGATCAAGCCTTGTTTTTTCCATTGTCTATTGAGTCATTTATATTCTCCAATCTGTGTTCTTTTGCTTATCTAGTCTTTTTAAGTGGTTAATCATAATTTGAGAGTTTGATTGCATCTGAATTTTCCTCCATTCTGAATTTTCTTTCATCCCACCTCAGAGCCTTCAATAATCCCCTTATATATAATTTTTCTTGATTTTTTTCTTTTTGTTTATTAAGGATTGAAACCACAATGCTTTCAATTGGTTATATTACATAGCGACCATAAGTTGATTTATTATATAAAACTCTTCACAAATTAAGGTGTAAAACTCTTTATTTTTTTTTTACTTCAAATCCATTTAACTGATTGATTTGATTTTTTTTTCTTTTTAAAATCAATTTTATGGGATTGAAATGGGCCATTGCTTTAAATTGGTTATTGAAATGGTTCTATATCCCTGTTACACCCTGAATTCAAGTTGATTTATGGTGTGAAACTTTTCATTTTAAATAGTTTAAGTTAAATGTAATGAATGATTAAATTAATTTATTTATATTTTTTTAAATTATATATAAGATTGAAAGTAAGTTTTGTATTAAATTTTGATTGTGTTATCATGATATTATAACAACTTTATGCTTGTACCATCTAGCAAGACTCTTGTTTTCTCTTGTAGAAAGTAAAAGTATTTAATCTATTTATCTATCAATATGATTTAATTAAAGTAATGATTGCAATCCAGTAAAACATAGCTTTTTATGGTTATGTGAGATGTGTCTGCCTCACAACAATAATATCTTTGAATGGCCATTTTCCATTTCAGTTTTTCTGATGCCTGTCTGGCAGGGTCATTTATGATAAGAACATTTCTTAGGGCCTACATGTAATGTTTCTTTATGCTGAAATTGGGTAGAACGACTAGTAACATTTGAATGCTACTATTTTGCTTTATAGATATAGAAGACTGTAACATTTGACTTTGCTAATTGGCTGTAACATTTCCGTTCTAAATTTATTTTTTTCTATTGGAATTTCCTGTTGTGCATTTCTTGTTAATTCAATCTACCCAATAGTATAGTTCCTGAGCATTATGATTGTGGTGATTTTACATTCAAGGTCCACGAAGGTGATCATCAAAGTCAGTTACTATCTGCAATATATCTGGGAAAGTATTATAAATGACTACATTCGAACTTTTCTACCAGCTTGAGTTCACCACTTCTTCCTTTCAAATTGAAATTATACACAAAATAGGAATAAATTTATACCACTAGAATTAAGATTCAGTTCAAGGCTAGCTTTTTCTGGGGGTCATCAGCAACACTTTTTAATTCGAAGGGAGTTATTGAGCTTAACCTTTTCTATGACGTTGTGTTCACTACATACGAAAATTTACTAAGAAGTTACGCAGATTTGATGTAACTGGAAGCAATTTTTTTTTTTTTTTTAATTATTAGTTATATAATTTAATGGAGTTTAATTATAAAGATCTTAGAATTTTAAGTTTAAGATTTAAACTTTTAAAAATAAAATTAGATACAATAAACAAAATTCAAAAATTATCTATATAGTTTGTAACTTGTAGATATTAAAGTAAAATTTACTTTAACTTTTACCTTATAAACATAAAATGTGAAAGTAATTTGTTCCTAAAATGTGAAAGTAATCTGTTTAGCAATAAACTTTCAGCCTCAGTTCATCATTTTAGAAAATTATTTTGTAAAATTATGGAGAAGAATTTGTTTGGTAGCTAACAGCATGATTGTGATCCTTGTTTCAGAAAAATTAGTGTCATGGATGATTCAACCAAATATGGGCTTGATTACAGAGTTTTGCATGCTCTGCATAAAGGACACCCCTGGTTTGGCGATTGGGGTTACGAATTTGGAAGAGCAAGTTTTGGTATAACCTACCAATCATACAAGACAGCAGTTGAAAGACTGTCAAAAATTCCCCTGGCCCCGGTCCTTTCAGAGTTGGGTGAACATGATCAACAGTTGAAACGAGTTGTGTTGTTCTACTACTACATGTCTAAGGAACCTCTTGTGACCCTCCAAGATTTGATATGTTTTATCATGGAACTGCCGCAAAAAAGTCGTCCTGAAAATAAGGCAAGTGAGTCTTCAACTTTATATAAAGATTCAATGGACATGGATCAGTGGGCAGCCTCAGAGGTGAATGAGGTCATAGATGGCATACTCAACATGCTGAAAATGGAAGATACACCAAAGTGGATGGCATGGCTGGATTTAAGAGAAGCAATGCTTGGTGCAAAGGATCATAAGCTTGTGGACTTTGTTCTCACTGGGCTAGGAGGAACAATTGTGGGACACCAAATTGTGGAGCGTAGATGCACAGTTTCCACTCTAACAGTGGAATACAGGTTTATTTCACCAATGCTCATTTCTTCTTTTGATGTTATTTTTATACTACAAAGTTTCAAAGGGCAAATTGTTAAAGACTGCAATCATGTTAAGCTGACAACAATGACTGTTAATGCAGGTTGAAAGACATGAACAACATGGAAGGTGAAACATATGATCGAATTATCTGTGGTCCTTCTAGTTTGTCCATAAAAGAGCATATCTGCAAGGATCTGAAGAAGATTTATGACATCTTGTTGATGCCCACTGACCCTTTTGGGCTTTATTGGTTAGGCAAGCAGGGAGCTGATGCCTTAAGGAAATTGTTGGATTGTAAACAGTTTGTTAAAGACTATGAGCAGCTTATTAAAGAATACAAGGCAAAACATCATCCATTTGGGAACATGGACTCCAAAATAACAGTCAAAGTCACACCCAAGATTTTGAAGGATCCAAGGACTTTGGAAATGCCTCCATCTGAGTTATTGCTCTTGCCACAGGATTCTACTTTGGCTGATCTTGAGCAAGAAGCTGCAAAGGCATTCAAAGATGTTTATATCTGTCTAAGAAGGTTCCAAGTGGAATGTATTAAAGAGTTTGAAAATCTTGATACTTCATTAGGCCTGATGCTGCTTCTGGGACTAAAGGCCAATAATGTGACTGCTGCTGGCTCCTGCTCTGGGAGGGACATGTCTTTGCTGAGGACAGAGCGAGGGAACCACAACTGGCCTGTTAAGTGCCCTTGTGGTGCAAGAGATGATGATGGGGAGAGGATGATTGAATGTGTTATTTGTCAAAACCGGCAGCACAGCAGATGTGCCGGTATTGCAAACGGTGATGATGTGCCAAACAAATTCAGGTGTGAAGGATGCGTTGAAATTTTTGGTAAGCTACCCTTGTTAAGTGATGAATAAACTACCTCAATGGTAAAATAGAAACATTTGTTTCAAATCTTGATCTTCTCTATTGCTCTTGCTATTTTTGGCAAGAATACGCTGTTGTAAATAACTTGGGAAGCAAGTATTATGATATGGGCCAAATTTGGGCTTTTATTTATTTTATTTTATTTTGAGTTTAGTAGAAATTTTTATAGTTTATAGTTTATTGGTAACAATTTTATTTTAGTTTTTAAAATTTAATTTAAGCTAGCTGTTTAAATTAATATTAATCTTCATAAGGTTTTTAATTTTATTTTTTACAAAGGTGATCCTGATTAAAACAAGTCTCATCTTTATTATATTATTTGTTATAAACTTATGTCCACAAGTTTATAAGCTTTTAAATAGTTCAATTCAAAATCAATCTTGATAAGGGTTTATTACATCATAATTAGCATAACAATAGTCTGACAATTAATATTATTATCAGTTTTACAATAATTTGACAATTTTATATATTATTTAATAAGATTGGAAGTTAATTGTTCTTAAAAGTTAAGAATTCAACATTAAAACCACTATACAATTTGATAATTAATTTAGTAACATTTTTGATACATAGGGGAATCGGTAACCACATTTCTTTCCTACTACCAAGCAAGGTTCAAGTCTTGGGGGTGCCCCTTTAACCACTATTCCATCTAATTATTGTTTAGCCTAACATGAAATGGATCACCAAATGCTTGGGATTCGTACCATCATCGTTGGTCTGGTGCGCACTCAAAGAATTTAGATCGTACTACTACCTTTGCAAAGGGTTGGCTTCCTCTCAAGGTTTGAACCTTGGTCTCTTCTTGGTAAGTGCCCAACCACACCTGCACTTACCAATCCACGTAGCCCATGGGGGTAGTATTATAACATTTTAACAATAATGTCTATTTTGTTTGGCAAGATTTCAAAGTCGGTACCATCCCTAGAAGTTAAAATTTGTAAGATTCAAACCTAGTTGTCTCCTTAAAAGTATCATTTAATAAATATTAAGCTCCATTTATGGGATTTGAACTTCCTTTTATAGTTACCTAGGTGTTGTAGGTGAGTTGGAGAGGAGAGGGCAATCCTCCAAGGAAGGTCCCAGGTTCAAATATCCACCCTACCAAAAAGGTGAATTGGGTATCCAAAATCCAATTGATAATGTTGGTGCGGACAAGGTCGGGTTCGACTCTCGGGTGACTTTGACGATGTAGAACCCCCTGTTCATGGTATCTCAGACCAAGGCGGCCCCGCAAGGGGTTTTTCACTTTTTAAAAAAAAAAAAATTCCTTTTATAGTATGAAATTCTTTGCACCTAACCACTTATCCTTCCATAGGAAATTGTAATGGCCTAAAATATAGCTACAAGAAAACACGAAAAGAAAAGATTATTTTTTACTAAGAAGAGGGATTCATAAATTCCTAGTTGACCTATGGTTAATCTATTTGTTTAAGATCACAAAGTTTCCCAACTTTCCATAAGAGGTACATCACACCAAATACCCTCCCCCAAGTCCATCTATGTAGGTGTATTATGTGTTACTGCAAATAAGCTTATCTATCTTATCATCCTTGATGAGCTAAACTTATCACCTTCCATCAATAAAAGGTATACACCTATCACCATACCATACACAAGCCCGTCTGTATAGGTATTCTAAGTGTAAAAAATGCAAGCGATCAACAACCTTAGTATTGATATGAGTTTGAATAAATGCAATGCATTAGGTGGTTCCTTAACTACCAACCACCCCAACTAATTGGAGAGCGCTCATGCGCTATTTTACCAATTAATAATGTAATATGCTATTTGACACGTGCAAGTGCCTTGGTGAAAATATCTGCAACTTGCTCATCAGTGGGAATGTACTGGAGCTGTATGTGGTGCTTTGGAACTTCATCTCGAATGAAATGACATCGAGTGTCAATGTGTTTGGTACGCTCATGAAATACTGGATTCTTGACAAGATTCAAAACACCTTGATTGTCGCAAAACAAATGAAGTGGAAGATTCTTTGGAAGACCCATGTTTGTAAGAATGTGACTTAACCACATTATCTCGTAGACTGCTCCACTTGTTGCGCGATATTCTACCTCTGTAGAAGATAAAGCAACCACCTGCTGCTTCTTACTATGCCAAGAGATAGGTCCAGATCCAAGATGGAAAATGTATCCAGAAGTCGACTTGCGATCATCAATGGATCCGGCATAGTCTGAGTCCGTGTATCCCTGTAAGAAGAACTTGTCATTCTTCTTGTACTCCAGGCCATAGTCTGTACTACCACGGACATAATGAAGAACTCTCTTTGCTGCTTTCCAATGACTCACCTTAGGTTCCTGCATGAACCTTGAAAGATAACCCACAACAAAACTGAGATCTGGCCTGGTATTTGTTAGATATATGAGACTCCCAATCAGTTGGTGATAGAGAGTACCATCTACCTGTGGTGATTTATCATATCACGATAACTTAAGTCCTGGCTCCATTGGAGTCGCTTTAGACTTGCAATCAGTCATGCGATATTTTTCGACCAATGTCTTGGCATACTTCTTTTGTGTTACTCTGATATGATTCTTTTTTTGAGTCACTTCCAAACCAAGACAATAGTGAAGAAGTCCTAGATCTGTCATTTCAAAAGATTATTTCAAATCATCTTTCACTGCATCAATCATGTTCTCTGAACTACCTGTTATGATCAGATCATCCACATATAGTACCAAAATCACTATGTCAGAACCATTGTTCTTGATATAGAGATTTGCATCTGAAGGACTTCTTTTGAATCCATGCTGCACTAGGTGACTGTCTATTTTGATGTACCAAGCTCGTGGAGCTTGTTTTAGCCCATACAAGGATTTGACCAACTTGCAAACTTTTTGTTCTTGCCCTTCAACCACAAATCCTTCTGGTTGGGTCATGTACACTTCTTCTTGTAGGTCACCATTCAAGAAAGCACTTTTTACATCCATCTGATGTAACTTCCACCCAAACTGAGCTGCCATGGCACAAAGTACTCGAATGGTAGTCATTTTTGCAGTAGGGGCAAAAGTCTCTTCATAATCTATGCCTTCTTTCTGAGCATAGCCCTTTGCAACAAGATGGGCCTTATGCTTATCAATAGTACCATCTGCCTTATACTTCACTTTGAACACCCATTTGCAGCCAATGGGCTTCTTTCCTGAAGGCAGATTAACTAGCTTCCATGTATGATTTTTCATGAGAGATGTATGTTCTGCATCCATAGCAGCCTTCCACTGAGGCTCACTAAGTGCATCTTGAACTGTTGTGGGTTCATTCTCATCCAATGCTGACATATAAACCCATTCATCATCCATATATGTTTCTCTGTCTTCCTCTGCATCTATAGATAGTTCATCAAACTGTTGGTAAAGCTCATCAACCTCTGAAGTTGATGCCTCTGCTCTCATCTGTTGAGTCATACTACGAGTACAAGGTCGATCTAGAGTTAGATCTGGAAGTGAAGTCAACTTTGAATCTCTCAATGTGCTAGTATACCATTTTGGAACCTTGTTCTGTGGGGGTGGAACCTCTTTCTTAGGCTCCTCTTCCTCTAGGTATACAATTGTAGATGTGTTATCTGATGTGAAAGCTTCATCAAATACCACATCTCTACTAGTGTGTGTTTTCTTGGTCATAGGATCTATCAACCAATATCCCTTTGAATGCTCATCGTAACCAAGAAAAATACATTGCAAGGTTTTCTCATCTAACTTCTTCCTCTTCTATTTTGGTATGTGCATGAATGCCTTACATCCAAAAACCCTTAGATGAGAAATGGAGGGTTTCCTACCACTCCATGCTTCTTGTGGAGTCTTGCCCTGTAGAGCTCTTGTGGGTGCTCTATTCAGGAGGTACGATGTTGTACTCACTACTTCTGCCCAATACTCATGCTCAAGATGTGCCCCCTTAAGCATACATCGAACCATTTCCATAATGGAATGATTCCTCCTTTCAGCAACTCCATTTTGTTGTGGAGTATAGGCTGTTGTTCAGCTGTCTCTTAATCCCATGTGCATTCAAAAATGATGAAAATTCCTTGGAGGTATATTCCCCCTCGATCTGAGCGGAGGGTTTTGATGGAACATCCTGACTCCTTCTCAACAAGCTTCTTGAACTGCTGAAAGTACAAAAATACCTCTGACTTCAATTGAAGAAAGAAAACCCACATCTTCCATGAGTAATCATCAACAAACAATTGAAAATACCTCTTTCCACCATAGTTGTTTGGCATAGGACCGCACAGATCGGTGTGTACCAACTCCAAAGGTTTCTTAGCTCTTGAAGAGCTAACCTCAAATGGTACCCGGTGTTGCTTCCCTGCTAAGCAATCCGAGCATACTGGCAATGTGGATGAAAGGTTGGGAAGGCCTTTCACCATCTCATATTTGCTCAACTCGAGCAAATATCCTGAACTCAGATGCCCATATCTCTTGTGCCAAAGAGAAGTAGCCTCCTTTGTAGTCGCTGCCATGGCAACATGAGGCATGGAAATGACATCTAAGATGAACAAGCCATGCTTGTATGATCCTGTTGCTACATGCTTTCCCTTTCTGGTGATGAAACATCTCTTTCTGCCCTCCTCAACACGAAAAACAACATTCATGTCTCTATCCAAGATCTGAGGGATGGACAACAAATTGTTGGCCAATCCAAGAACATAGAGAACCTTCTCAATATGACATTTGCCATCTGGAAGAGTGACGGAAACATCTCCTTCACCCTGGACTCGATAGGTCTGATCATCAACAATTATCACTGGCTTACCTTCCTTTTCCTCAAATATCTCAAACCATGATCTATCTCCAATCATGTGTTTACTGGCACCAGAATCAATATACCACACTGCATCTTTCTGCTGAGAAGAAGTGTGAGTCATGAGCACCTTGTGTGCTCGCTCAGAATCTGAGTTTGAGTCTGATTCGGCATAAGCAACATTCCCCTTGGGTTGCTTATTCTTCTTCTATGGTTTGTATTTCCCTTTGCCCTTCTTCTTGTGATCTTGGTCATTCTGTTGTTTATTCTTAAACCAACACCTGTTGGTGTCATGGTTATTCATATCATAGATTTTGCAATATTGTTTGTCTTTCTATTGAGGTTGTTTCCCTTTTCCTTTTGATGAAGATCCTCCCTTCTAAAAATTACCTTGTTTCTTACCCCCTTGTTTGGTGTAGAGGGCATTATCTAGCACTTCATATTTCTGAAACTGATTTGCCTCCTCAGTTTGAAGCAAATTCACCAATTCCACAAAGGTAACTTGTCTACCAGACACATTGAGAGAGGTAATCAACACCTTGTAGGATTCTGGCAAAGCTCTCAAGATGACTGAGGTCAAGAGAGTATCTACCACTGTCTCTCCCATAGCATTCAATTTGGCTTTCAATTCTACCACTCTGCATAGGAATAGGTCAACTGTCTCACCAGATTTCATACTGAGTGTATGTAGTTGAGTTTGAAGGTTTAGAATAGTGGATTGATTCTTCCCTTCATAAATGGTAATCAAAGCATCCCAAGCTTCCTTACCAGATTTGGCATCACAGATATGAGGTTGGACCTCATCTATAGTAGCAAGCAGAATAAACATGAGATATCTTCTATCCTTCTTATCAAAGGCCTCTTGATCTGCCCTTGCTGTTGTAGGACGTTTTGTAGTGCCAGTCACTACATCCCACAAATCTTCAACCTGAAGGATAGCTCTCATCTTTGTCTTCCATGGTGCAAAATTAGAACCTTTGAGCAACTGTGAATCTGACAGATATTTGTGAATAGTGGCCATTGTGAAGGTTCCTTATAACACCAAATGGTCCCCCTTTCTTTATACTTGCAAGAGTACGTGAAAGGGAATTCAATCAAATTGATGGCACCTACCTCAAAACCCTTTGAAAGAAGGTTGATGAGTTGGAGGAGTTTAAGCCAAACAATCAGAAAGAATTAGGGTATTAAATGGAGTGAATATCAAAACTGGTTTGCCTTATTTCTCCTCGATGATTTATAGAGAACAATAGCTCAGACGTCGTTGTTGCAGCTATATTAGGCGTTAGATACAGTAGTCCAAGCACGACAACATCACCTGTAAGTGTGGACCAGAGGTACCGTATATACCGAACGTTGTTGTGCAATAAATTGCACAAATAGGTGTAAAATTTGGGGTCTTTTCTTTGCTTTGTATATTTTACTTTATGATTGAAATGCAAGAAAACAGGAAATTTAAATGCAAAAACAATCACAAGTGCCCACAAATTTAAACACTTTAGGTGTCGGTTTCCACCGAAAATGCACCTATTATAATGTTAGTTTTGTTACAATGAAGATATTCACTTCCAAAAGTTCTTTTCAAATCAACAATTTTTCTTCCCCCCTTTGTCTTAGAATTTTGCAAAAGAAAATGCTTTTGATCCCCCCTTTTTGTTGCAAAATAAACAAGGATGAAAAAATTGTGCTATACCCTTTCAAGTGCCAAAAAAACACTTATCCCTCCAAAAAATTGCTTGAAAGGAATAAACAAAGTATTTTAAAAAAATACCTCTTAAATAGCTCCTCCGCTTGCTTTGGCAGAAAAATAATGCCCTTCTTTGTCAAAAAATGCCCCTCCTTTGGCAAAAAAATGGCCCTCCTTTGGCAAAAAATTGTTGACAAAAAATTGTCAATTTTGCAAAAAATTGCTTAAGAAAAAAATTGCTAGCAAATTTTGCTTGGTGAAAAAAAATTGCTAGGCGCATAAACTAGGCGGGCAAAAATTATTTGTTTTTGTTTTTAATCCCTCCGCAAGATTTGAATCGAAGACCACCGCCATGCAAATGTCTTACCACCGAGCGCACTGACCAGGTGAGCTATAGGGCCCGACTGGGTATGAATAAGCACATCATGCCTTTATGGAAGATGCCATCCGATAAAACAAAAAAAAAAATTGTGGAACTATTGTCCCACACGTATCCTACAGATGCATTCAAAATAGTTTTAAACCGTAAACTAGATGTAGTAAGGTGACTACCTTCGAGCGGTCACCCCTCTAACCTTTTGCCTCCCACCAACCAATAGATAACCACCACATAGTCACCATGTCACCTTGACCTTATGTGCAATCTGGCCTAATTAACCACTGCCACGTTACCTCGAACTACATATAATCTAAGTCCAGCCAAAAATGACATGTGCCACATCATCCATATCGGTTTGTGTGTCTCTATCTCAGTTTACGTATCAATCTATGAGTCTATGTGGTGTCTGTGTCTGATCACCAAGCATTGCCTACGCTCAGTCACCGTGCATTGGCTATCTTGAGTCTTGTGTCTAGTCTGCCTCTAGCCTAGTGTTCGTTTGGTTTGTTAGTCTACATCAGTCCCCTATGTCAATCTCATCTAATTTGTCAATCTCCTATGTTAGTCTCATCCACGTCAGGGCCTTTCTATTGAGTATCAAGGTCGGTCTATTGCTTCATTTGTTGTGCTCACCAAGAACCCACATTAGGGTCTATCTATCACTTCATATATTGTGCTCACCAAGAACTTGCATCAGGGTCTATCTACCACTTCGTCTGTTGTGCTTACCAAGAACCCGTGTCAGAGAGTATGCAAGGAATTTGGAGTAGTTAAAAATACTACCTTACCCAACCGCCAATGAATTATCGTCTCCTTGTCCAATCGTAGCTCTAATACCATTTTAGAAATGCAAGCGATCAACAACCTTGGTATTGATATGAGTTTGAATAAATACAATGCATTAGGTGGTTTCTCAACTACCAACCACCCCAACTAATTGGAGAGTGCTCATGCGCTATTTTACCAATCAATAATGTAATATGCTAAATACAATAATTGCTAACACTAAGCGTATTTCGAGTTAAGCTATCCATCTCATCTCCATGATGAGCTATCTTAACTCATATGTAATATTTTAGTCTAATTAGTTTTCATTCTCCCTAAGGGGTCTTAATCCCTTAGGTCTTCCTATGTTCACCCTAAGAGGTCTCAATCCCTTAGGTCACTCTCTAGGTTCACCCTAAGATCTCAATTTCTTAGGTCACTTTTATGTTTAGCAAGAAAAAATAATAATTCAATCAAAGAACATATATATAAGGTATACAAAGGTGCTTAGAAGAGAAAGAAATTTAAACAAAAGTAAGAATTAAATAAAAGGGGAAATCTAGGTAACAAATGTAAATAAAACATGATAGTAAACTAACGATACAATTCCTGTACATTCATCAAATTATTACACATATCCAAGTATGGTAAAACCTCCATACTTTTAAAGAATAAAGTAATATGCTACATTCATTTAGGGATATCTCCCCACAATTCTAGTTTATTTGAGCATAAGTAAATCATTACAAGTAGAATCAAACTGATGCATTGGTTCCAACTACCTCTTTGGTCCTCCATCTCTTTCCATCGATCATTTGAGGATAGTAGGGGATCAGGGCACTCATGGTTCCATGATAGACATGCTTCTAAATGCATTTACTATTTTCTTTTCCAAATTATAACTATACAAATTAAATCAAAGTATCTAACCATCTACTGCATAATTGATATCATAAGAATCACAATTTTTATTTTCACCTCTCATTACCCATAAAGAGTCTTTCAACAACTACAGCTAGATCACAAGTTTTACTTTAATCTATTCACCTTTATTTACCTTTAATCATTAAATAAACTATTCCCTTTATTTAATAAATCAAAGTCTCCCTACATTAATGTATAAATAAACTATTTTTCCTTCATTTCATAAATCAAAGTCTCATACCCTTAATTTATAAAACAAACCATTTTCTTTATTTAATAAATCAAAGTCTCCCTACTTTAATTTATAATATAACTTTTTCCTTCATTTTATAAATCAAAGTCCCATACCCTTAATTTATAAAACAAACCATTCCCTTTATTTAATAAATCAAAGTCTCCCTACTTTAATTTATAAATAAACTATTTTTCCTTCATTTCATAAATCAAAGTCCTATACCCTTAATTTATAAAATAAACCATTCCCTTTATTTAATAAATCAAAGTCTCCCTACTTTAATTTATAATATAATTTTTTCCTTCATTTTATAAATCAAAGTCTCATACCTTTAATTTATAAAACAAACCATTCCCTTTATTTAATAAATCAAAGTCTCCCTACTTTAATTTATAAATAAACTATTTTTCCTTCATTTCATAAATCAAAGTCCTATACCCTTAATTTAAAAAATAAGTCATTCCCTTTATTTAATAAATCAAATTCTCCCTACTTTAATTTATAAGTAAACTATTTTTTCTTCATTTCATAAATCAAAGTCCCGTACCCTTAATTTATAAAACAAACAATTCTCTTTATTTAATAAATCAAATTCACGTACCCTTAATTTATAAAACAAACCATTCTCTTTATTTAATAAATCAAATTCTTTCTACTTTAATTTATAAATAAACTATTTTTCCTTCATTTCATAAATCAAAGTCCCATACCCTTAATTTATAAAACAAACCATTCTCTTTATTTAATAAATCAAAGTCTCCCTACTATAATTTATAATAAACTATTTTTACTTCATTTCATAAATCAAAGTCTTCGTGCTTTAATTTACAAATAATTTACAAATAATCCATTTTACCTTTATTTTATAAATCAAAGTCTCCCTACTTTAATTTTAAAATAATTCATTTTACCTCTATTTTATAAATTAAAGTCTCCTTAATAATTCATTTTACCTTTATTTTATAAATCAAAGTCTCCTTACTTTAATTTATAAAATAGCTACATTTTCTTATTTAATAAATCAAAGCCTTCCTTTAATTTACAAATAACTTGTTTTACCTTTAACAAAGCATAAACAAACCCCTTCGTTAATCTACCCATATTCTTCCTATGACTCAACCAAGCTATAGGGAAGAATAAGGATAGACTAAAATATTCAATTAAACTATGCAAGGGTCATTTGACAACTAAATAAAATGACTCTCCATGAGCCTGAAATAACCATGACCAACAACCCATGCCACATGGCAACAACAAGCAAGAGCATGCATGGAGAAATGGCCTTGGCAGAGCTTAGGGTTTGCAAGTAACGAGTGCTAAAACACACAAAGGTAGGCTTAGCCAAACACCTAAGATGCTTGGATACTAGCCTATAGGTGCTCGATGCCCTAAAAGCCACCGTCAATCAACAACCTGATGATTGTGGAATAAAAGGCCCTAGTCACACTACCAACAAGCTCATCGAACAACTACAAATGGTACCAATGAGAGGGAGCACCAAGGGAATTCAACATCCCTAGTAGATTCTAGCAGGGGTTACATAAATCTTGAACCCAAATATATGAGAGGACCACATACTCAACAAATGACCGAACATATTCCAAAGTGTGTAAAGAGAGAGCACTGACCTTCCTGGTCATATGGTGTTGGTAACCTAGGAAGAAATATAGGCTTCCCTACATAGAGCTTCAATACAACAACAAATAATGATAAAAATCATCCACTTGAAGAAAATTGAAGGGGAAGAAAATAGGTTTTACTTGAGAACTTAGACGAAGACAACAAACAGACCTATAACATAGTCCCTTCAATAGGTGCACAAAAGTCTCTCACAAAGAGATCAAAAAGAGACTAGGTAGACATGGTCAATGTCAAAATAGTTGACTGCCCACAGGCGCTATCACCAAACCATACATCGAAAAACATGAGCAAACAAAAGAATAAGGAAATGAACATATATGTTATCAAAATGAGCAAACCGATCATAGGAATCCCAACCTACAACTTCTAAATAATTAGCTATGCTTTTTCGTTCTGGAGTGTAATGTTATCAAGACGTTTGGCTCGAGGTTATTCAATATCCTTGCCTCCTTCTTCTTCCTTTTTCTTCATATCCCATATGTGCATTATTTTGCTCCTTTTGTCCAAGACTCCTCTCTTGTACGTCCACCCACCACCCACTCTCTGACTTACCTCATCAACGTTATTTCATCTCTTTACGGTTGTAGGCTTAAAGAAATTATTTTTATCTTCTTCCAAAACCTCATCATAATGAAGCTATCCTCTCAACGTCAATCAAAATCTTCACATTACAAGCAAAATCAGATCTCTTTAAAAGGGTGGTCTCCTCAAATCAAATCTCGCAAGGTCTTTATTTCTTTTATTAAAATAAATCATATTATCTCTTTAATAAAAACTTTGCTATCTGTAAAATGAATTTAAATAAAGACTTTGTTAACTATTAAATGAATTTCCATTATCATTTAAATAAAAGCTTTGCTAACTATTAAATGAATTTTCATTATCATTTAAATAAAAGCTTTGCTAACTATTAAATGAATTTTCATTATCATTTAAATAAAATATTTATCACTATTGAATGAATTTTCATTATCACTATAAAATAAATTTCCATTATCATTTAAATAAAAGCTTTTTCACTATTAAATTTCATCTATTAGTTAAATATAGATTTAAACTATATATATATATGCTTGCTTGGGTTCAAGAAGTTTCAAAGGTAACCAACTAATGCATGCTTTATAAACCATTGATGAAAAAAGAAGCATGGTAAAACAATACTCTAAAAACTTAAACTAGTTTTTGATTCACCAGATCACAAATGTGCAAGTGAAGAGCATACTCTTAGTGTTACAAGCTTTTTGGTTCACGAGATCACATTACTTGCAAGTGAAGATCATAATACCAACAACAAAAATGTATTAGAAAATAGAAGGAAAAAAACGAGGGATTATAAACTTAAAGAAAGTTATGAGTTAGAAAAGGAACAAAAAACATTTGATTGAATTTTTATTCCAAAAAAAAGAAGTGATACATCTACAAAACTTTGAACATGTTTTGACCTATAGGTCTCATTAGCGGAGTGAGCTTCAAAGAGGTACAACCTCTCTTTATAAAGACCAAAATTTATAGGGGGAGCTAAAGAGTAATGCATGTGGGATAAAAACATCCAAGCATTATTACAAACCTCAGGTTTATAGACCAATACGGTGAAAAGAAGAGAAGTCCCAAGCTCAACCCCCCAAAAAACACCCACCTAGAAAAGAGAAGAAACACATTAAAAAATATGAAAATATAAGGTGGGAAAGAGTCCCTCAAACAATTTTAATTTTACAAAGATAATATTGAAGAGGTTTTTAGTTTCTTCAACAATTGATGCCTCGAGCAATGTGCTTGAGCTCTCTATATTTTCTCCATTATTCAAACATTGGAGAAATAATATTTATGCCAATTCGAAGATCTTTGACAAAATTGCAATTGTCCAACTTCAAAATAAGAGGAATTATTTTTATTTTTGATCCATGTTTGCGTGTTGATCGCTCTAAAACTTTGGACAAAAGTAAAGGTCTACCATCAAATTTAACTTTCTCAAAAAAAAGTAGGAGAAAATTAATTTGATATCCCTTAGCTCTGAGTCTGTTAAAAAAACTATTTTTAACAGAAATAAATTCATCCATAGAGCTTTCTCTAACAAAAAATTTATTGATTTCACTCATGATAAAGACATTTTTCTGATGAACTGGATGATGGGAGGAAGTAGGGATGTATTGATAGGCATTCATCGGCTTCTAAAATAATTGGGTGAAAATAATTCCAATCTGAGCAAAACCAGGTCCCTTGAAAAACATAGTATCTAGACGTGTTACTTCACAATCAGAAACAAAGAAATTAATTTTAATACTATCATAGAAGAAACCATAGGCAACAAGAAAACCATTAAGATCCTCCTTAGGGCCATGCCAAACTCCAATGGCATCATCAATGTATCTTTGATAAAATAAAGTATTTTCCACAACAACATTATTAAATACATGTTCTTCTAGATGACAAATAAATAAACAAGCATAAACCACAACAAAATTACTTTGCAATCCCATGTGTTGTAGGTGAGTTGGAGAGGAGAGGCCAATCCTCCAAGGGATGTCCCAGGTTCAAATCTCCACCCTACCAAAAAGCTGAATTGGGTATCCAAAATCCAATTGATAATTTTGGTATGGGTAGGGTCGGGTGCGACTCCCGGGAGACTTTGACGGTGTAGAACCCCTTGTCTGTGGTCTCTCTGACCAAGGTGGCCCCACAAGGGGTTTTTCGCTTAAAAAAAAAATTACTTTGCATGGTTGTTCCTCTTATTTGTATATATGTTTTTCCTTTGAATTCCAAGTAGTGTTGTGTTAACACTATCTCTGCAAGCCTTATCACAAAGTTTGTCTTGGTCGGATAAAATTCATTTCTTAAAAAATGATGAAGAGTTATTAATCCTTGAGAGGTGGGGATGCTGGGATAGAGGCTCTCAACATAAAAAGAGAAAATAATAATATCCTAAGTAAAAGTATGGCCATGCAGATCTTTAATTAGATATATGGAATCCAAGAGATTATTTTTTTGCTTCAACAAAATTGGCAAGGGCGGATAAATTTCACATAGACTTAGAATGGAACTCAAGAATATTTACCGACATGACTTCAATATCCTTTGGATTTGCCATCTAAAATTTATAAATATCCCACACATGTTCAGGGTTAGCAACATATTTCCTAAGAAAGGATATGTAGAAGGTGTCATGGATATTTGATAGGTTAGATGGTAAAGCAAGTCGATATGCAACCAAACTAATATTTTCAATGATCTCAAAGGGTCCCACAAATCAAGGATCCAACTTTATGGATTTTATAGCACTCTTCATAATTTTAACCCTCAAAAACACTTTATCTCCAACTGAGTACTCTCTTAGAGTTCTCTTTAGATCAACATAACTTTTCTACCTATTGGTAGCCTCTTTAAGTTTTTCCTTGATTACCTTTAACTGGTATTCCATTTCTCTAACCATATCTAGCCCAATCACAACTCGATATTCCAAGTTATCCCAAGATAATGGCATTCTACACTTTTGCCCATACAAGGAATCAAAAGGAGCCATTCCTAGAGAGGAGTGATGTCCATTATTGTAGGCAAACTCTACAAGATGTAGGTAGTCTTTCCAACGAGACTTTTGATCCATGCAATACATGTAGAGCATGTCCTCTAGTACTTGGTTTACCCATTCAGTTTGACCATTTATCTGAGGGTGGTATACCAAGATCATATTTAGTTTCATACCTACTGCATGATGGAGGGCTTTCCAGAATTCAAAAATAAATCTAGACTCCCTATTTGAAATTATTACCTCTGGACATTCATGCAATAAGAATACCTCTTTGTAAAATCTGTTAGCCACCACTTGAGCATCATTCTTGATGTTTCCTGGTATGAAATATGCAACCTTAGTTAATCTATCAACTATTACAAGGATTGCATCATGTTGATACTTAGTCTTGGGTAACCCTACTATAAAATCCATAGATATAACTTACTATTTTTGTGTAGGTACATCATGTGGATACAATTATCATGTAGGATGCTTACGTCCAGCCTTACCTTTTTGACATTCGAGGCATAGAGCGATAAAATCGATGATATCCTTCTTCAATCCTACCCAAAAGAAGGCTTTCAATAGTGTATTTAAGATAAATAATGAAGCTGAAGCTTGGGCAGCTTTAGAAGGGTTAAAAATATGTAAAAAAATGAAACGGAATAGAGTATGGATGGAAGGTGATTCTCTCATAGTAATAAATGCAATTTTGAGGAAAGCAAAGGCTCCATGGAACATACAAGAGATAATTGTGGAAATTCAAGATCTTGCTAAAGAGTTTGAAGAAATTAGGTTTACACATATATTAAGAAAAGGAAACAAATGTACAGATATGCTAGCCAATAGAGGGGTTTTTATTGAGGATCTTGAAGTTAAATTCTCCTTTCCATTGTTAGAGGAAGTAGAAAGTTTAGTTGAATATAACAAAAAATGTTGGTTGCCTAAATCAATTAATGATTAAGTTTTAATTTAATTTTTTTCATTTGTAATATCTGTTTTATTTTGTAACAATAATGTATTTTCATTTAGACTACTTATTATAATTTTTGTGGTTGCACTTGTGTTTTAGGAAGGAAACTAGCAATCTAGATTTGGTAAAGCAGACTATGATAGTGTGATGCTTTGGAAATATTACTCTACTAAGATGCAAGGCATAGATAGTAGAGGTGAAGTTTGGGAATTGTGAAGGTTGCTATAGGAAAAAATTCAATAAAGATGATAAATTCTGGAGTAATTGTATTCAAACAGAGATTTGAAAAGATCCAAAAAATGAAAATCAAGAATTCAGACATTTTATGTAAAATGATGTAGGTTTCTAGCTATAGCATCTCAATTGAGATGAGAAGTGTATCTATTTGTAAACTCTCAAGCTCTAAATAAGAGAGATGTAATTTTTCAAGGGTGGGAGACCCGAGTACAACCCCTTATTATCAAGCAAAAAAATAAATTGTATATATTACATGTATATCCAAAGAGGATTACCAAACATGCATAAGCCTCAAAAAAATAAATTGGTACCTTATTATTAAAAATTCATTTTCAAAAATGGTGTATACCCAACCTTGATCATATTCAAATATCAAGTGTCTATATGTTAAACCTCAACTTTATCCACATTTTACAAAACTGCCTCAACACTTCTTATCACCAACCAACCTTGCAACATATTAAATAACAATATTTGTAAATGAAATTGCATCTAAAAAGTAGAGTGGGTGATGAAAATAATAAAATATATATAGATATATAGATAGATATATTTAAAGTGTTGTGCACTGGACCTTACCATGAGATACACCGAGTTTATTCAAAAGAGTACTTTGCAAACTTAGAAAGCAGAGTGGAGTTTCATGATTGCAAGGAATTGGTTAGCCAAGTGCATGAATGCATGAATGCATGATTGAGTCGGAAGAAGAAGATGAAAAGGATGATATTGGATGTCACATGGATGTGGTTGAGGAGTCCATGGATAGTTTGTCTAAAGCAATTGTAAATGCAAAGGCTGTGATTTTAAGAACTTCATACTATAGGTTGTCTCTATTGTAACCCATGAACCCTACCAAACTATAATTTTAACTTTGACTGTTGGTTTGGTTAGTGCGATTGTTCTTCGTCATCCTATATGGTTTCCTCTAATAAAGATAATTTGGAAGGCAGGAATTATTTATTGTCTCTACATGACCAAAAGAGTTAGATGGTAATATGAAATAGAAACATCAATATCATATCTAAAGGTTTGTGTCAAATTGTTCTCTAATTATAGAGCATTGCAATACCTAGCAATTGGAATGACAATAAATTATTTTATAAACCTTGCTAAGGTTATCATCTGGTAAACATTTTACATTGATAAGGGTCTTATTAAGCATTCATGATAGTTGTAGTACTTGTTTCCATGTTAGTGAAGTAGTTGGTGTTGTGTTTCTAGTTGATAGGTAGACAACTTTTACTAAAAAAAGTGATATAAGTGTGATGAAATTAAAAAATGTGAATTTTTAATAATCTTATTTGTATCTTTAGAGGATACTTCCCTTCGTATGAGCTTTTTCGTGCTCCTAAAAGACCTATTTTTTGAGATAGCAAAGTTTATATCTCCCTATTTAAAGGGATTGAAACACAAAATCATAAAAAATATAAAATGAATAGTTTAACAATGTATTGTTCTTTTGTGGGTTTGTTGAAGAAAGTTTTGAAGGTAATTTTAGTGAAGATAACATCAACAATTCACCCTTTTGACTCATTGTTTTATTATAAAGGACAGATCCACTTTGACTTTTGGGTTATTAGTGGCCCTTCTAGTTATTGGGGTGTTGAGCCACCAACAGAGTCAATATTGAACCCTTCAACACCCTTCATTAAGTCGCACATGAATCAATTGCAACTAGCTACCTATTTGTAATATAATAGTTTATGACATTGATTGGCTAGTATTAAAATGTAATACCTTCTATCAATACCAATGTGCTCTACCATAAAATGACTATCTTTTCACAGTCTTGGATTGTGTCCAAGTGTAGAGTGAATCTTCTATTGTTGTTTTCAAAAATCCATTAGAGGTGAATTCCATTATCCATATTTATAGACCATACCATTAGGTGATAGAGTTATCATTTCTTCTATTGAAGTGAGAACAGAGTGAAATATTATTAGGGTTCTATTTGGCTCATCTCAGGCTACTAGGTTCTATGTATGGTACACCAAAATTTTCTTCAAAATAATTTTTTCAAATGTAAAATGTACTCCCTCAAATACCCCCATGACAAGTGGCCTAAATTAGGGTTTAAAATTTAATCTAGGGTTTAATTTAGGGTTTAAATTTTACAAGTCTCATGCGTAAACACAACATTACAAACTAAAAACTTCCAAAATTTAATTACAAAAATACCTAAAATAATGTAAAATTCACTGAATCTAACTAACCTCATCTCTTCTAATATTAAATTCATCTTCATGCCTTGTTTTTTTCCTTCAGCTTCAACCCTCATCTCTCACCATTTTGGGTAAATTAGTAAAATTTCAAGGCAAACCATACCCAAAAAATGAACATCACAAATCGAAGCTCAAGATCCCCAAAAGTTTTAGAGAAATTTTAGGTCAAACCCTAGCCAAAAAATGAATAGCATGAATTGAATATTGGGAGCCCTAGGTTGTGTACATGGTGTGGATATTATACATGTGGTGTGGAGGTTGTAGTAAAGGTACAATGTGGAGGTTGTGTGCATGGTGTGGAGGTTGTAGTAGCTAAGGCACAATGTGGAGGTTGTAGTAGCTAAGGTACGATGTGGAGGTTATAGTAGCTAAGGTATGGTGTGGAGGTTGTGCATGCAGTATAGATATTGCAGTAACTAAGGCATGGTGTGGAGGTTGCATTAGCTAAGGCAAATGGATTGTCTATTCATGAATCTTCAAAGAAAAAATTATGTCACCATGTGAGGATTTAAGCCCACCTATTAAAAAAAACCTAAACCACCTCTAAGAAGGTGGTTTATAATTGCCTTCTTAAGCAAAATAGGGTGTTTTATAACCACCCTCATAGAGGCACTCAAAAGAAATTAGGTTTCCCTAAGAGGGCGGTTATAAACTACCCTCTTATTCCTAAGAGGGTGGTTATAAACTGCCCTCTTAGATCACCCTAAGACGACGGTTTATAACTATCATCTTAGTCCTACAAGGGTGGTTATCCTAAGAGGGCAATTATAAACCACCCTTTTAATATATGTTAGAATAGTTTTTTACTGTTGTAAAAAACCACCTTATTTTAGCCATTTTTAAAGCCTTTTTTGGTGTAGTGGAGGAATGTTAACCAATCGTAGAAAGCAAAAGAGATAACCATAGAGCATTTGAAGAAAAGACTCCATTCAATCTAGACTGACATATTTAGTTTCTTATACAAAATTGCCAATAGAAGTGTGTTGCTGCTATGCAAAAGATAAAAGAAAAAATAAATAAATAATAAAAAAACAACTCTGAGAAAATAATATCCATTTCATTTTGCATGCAAAAAGTGACATTAGTATCCTGTATGAAAATGATGTAAACAAGAATCAATACTTTTGCATCAATTTAGTCTTTTGTGAAAATGCATGGCAACAGCAGGTCAAATTATGTTCTACAGGATTATTATGAATCCATGTTGAGAGAGACTCATGAAAAGAAAAATGCACCTATTCTCCAACATCCCATAAAATCTTGTCCATCTAATTTTTTGTGCTTCTTTTTCAACAGTTGAAAAAGGATAATCAAGACGACACAAATAAATCTAACTTGAAATTTTGTGCTTCTTTTTAAACAGTTGAAAAAAGATAATCAAGATGACACAAATAACTCCAACTTGACAAGTGCTTCTAGAGGCAACTGGTGGCAAGGTAAGAGTTGTGATTTATCTATGGTGAAATTTTATGCAATCAACTCAGGGATTCCCTTCTAATTCAAGTCTGGATTTTGTTGTTACAGGATCACTATACTATTAAACCTTCAAGTCAAAATAGCTTGTTTGACACAGTAAATAAAGGTATATAAACCTGTTTGACACAGTAAATAAAGGTATATAAACCTGTTTGACATGCTTGTGTTTCAACTGTTCCATGATCTGTTTATCAGATGGTTGTCTATGTTTTTCTCCTCTATGCCATGTTCAAGAATCAAACATTTGTTGTAGGTTTTATTATTGGAATTTGTTACTATTTTACCTCATGTAATGTGATGGCACATTGAAGTACAAGTTATCATGTAAGACAAGATTTTTATTTTTTTTAGGTACATATGAGAAGAATGACTAGATGTAGTCAGAAGTATAATGGTTCAACAAGTGGTCAGACCATCACCATCAACTAGAGGCTATCCTGTGTAATCAAATTAATCTATTTTTTTGTGTAATATGAGGAGCAGATTGTGTGCTTCAAATCTGCAGTTTTGTTTGAAGAGCTAACCAAAAATGTATGTTCTGTCAACAAATTTTGGTAGATAGACTATGTTATGCTATGTAAATAATGTAATAATATGGCCATTTCAGAGGCCATTCTGTATATGTTCTTTTGGACATTTGTTGCATCCTAAGTTCAATGCTTTCAATCTATATGCTTGAGACTGTCTTGTATTGGTTTATCTTACGGGTAAATTCTTCTCACTAATATAGACTATACAAATAGACATAATTTTAGTTGTGACTTCCTTTTGATTGAATTTAGCATGAGATATATGGAGCTAAATGGTATGGTTTAGACATAAGCAAACCAAATCTGGATGATAGATTTTGGAATAGACAAGGGATGAGTAAAAATTTCTCTTTCACTTGATAATAAGATTTGATTTTACAATCACAAATGCCATATGTAATAAAAATTTGTTTGTCAGTGCAAAGCTCCTCATTAATTGAGGTTGATATCTATCTATAAGGAACAATATATGTGTCTTAATGTTGATTTCAATTCAATATATGTGTCTTAATATTGATTTCAACTTGTTTCTCTGTAAGATGTCTTTCGGTATATTGTTAAGCACTTAAAATTTTCATTCTGGTATTGTAAGCATTTTGGTTTTTAACACAGAGACACAGATACATACGTGTATGGAATTCAAAATCTTAACAAAGCCGGCCTAATTTTCACATTTGATAAATTTTTCCTCTCTATTTATTATATTTCTTTTAAAATCAAAATCCTCATTGTCACTGGTTTTTATTTATATATTTTTTAAAAGTCACCCTATGTTTCTTTTGTAGTGGTCCAATCATATGTTTGTGAAGTGCAACTTAAAATGTGCATACTTTATAGTACATATTAATTTGGATTCAATGTCAATAGTGTAGTCTTTCATCAGTGCAGGTTTGTATATAAAAATATTTCAGTTGTTAAATCAGTCGTTGCTCACTACACTAAAGCAAAAATCCGTCTAGAAACTATTTGGACAGATGTTGATTATATGGATGGCTACCACGATTTCACTCTGGACCCTGTGAATTACCCTAAGAAAGAAATGAGAGAGTTCATTGGATAAATAAATGCTAATGGGCAGAAATATGTGATCATAGTTGATCCAGGTAATGCTAAATGACAGTGTTAAGAATGAATTGACCCATGGTTTAATAAATTGTCCACCATGCTTGTGTGTTTTTTTTTTCTTAATGGTATAGTTAGAAGGTAGAAGATATTTGAGTTATAAAAACAAAACCCATGTTGTTTCCTTAATTTGTGCGGGAATACACGTAGATGAAACATACAAAACTTTTCAAAGAGGCATGCAAGCCGATATTTTTGTGAAAAGAGGTGGTGTTCCCTACCTTGGACAAGTATGGCCAGGCCCAGTATACTTTCCAGACTTTCTGAACCCCAAGACTCAGTCTTTCTGGACAAATGAAATTTCAGAATTTCACAATATGATTCCATTTGATGGCCTTTGGATTGATATGAATGAGGTTTCAAACTTCTGCAGTGGCATTACATGTTCCTTACCAAAGGATGGGAGTTGCACAAGAACAAATGGACTGATAGAATGTTGTTTAGTATGTAATGATGTCAGTCCACCATATGGGATGAACCCCCTTACAAAATAAATGCAGCTGGAATTCATAGACCTCTGGGTAACACGACCATAGCTGCTAGTGCAGTTCACTATAATGATATCTTGGAATACAATGCACATAATCTATATTGTCTTACAGAAGCCATTGCTACCAACAACGCATTGAGATCAACATTAAACAAGAGACCATTCATTCTCACTCGTTCTACCTTTATTGGATCTTAAGCCCATGCTGCACATTAGACAGGAGATAATGTAGCAACATGGGATGATCTCTCCTACTCCTTACCCAAAATATTAAGTTTTGAATTATTTGGAGTCCCTATGGTCGGTGCATATATTTGTAGGCTTTTTTCAATACAACAAAGGAGCTATGTAGTAGATGGATTCAACTAGGTTCATTTTATCCTTTTGCTAGAGCTCATTCCGATAGGACTTCAATACGCCAAGAACTTTATTTATGGAAGTCTGTAGCAGTGTCTGCAAGGAAGGCACTAGGTTTGAGATATCGCCTTCTTCCATACATATACACATTGTCTTATGAAGCCCACACCAAAGGATCCCCAATTGCAAGGCCTCTATTTTTCACATTCCCTGAGGATTCTAACACATTGGGAGTCAGCACCCAATTTCTACTGGGTAAGGGGGTTCTAGTCTCCCCTGTTTTTAAGCCAAACAAAACTAGTTAATGTTTATTTTACAAATGGAAGCTTGGTACAGTTTGTTTAATATTTCAGATTCAGTGAGTGTGGAGTGTGGTTCATATGTTGAACTTCAAGCACCATTAGATACCATCAACATCCATGTCTATGAAGGGATAATATTGCCAATGCAAGAGGCAGGAATGACAATTCGTGAATCAAGAAAAACTCCATTCAGTTTGGTGGTAGCCCTAGGAAGTAGGATGGAAGCAAATGGAGATTTGTACTTGGATGATGGAGAGAATTTGGCAATGGAATTAGTGAGTGGGACATCATGCTATGTAGAATTCCAAGAAAATATTGTGGAAGTAGGATTTAGGTTCTCATCAGTTGTTCAATGGGAGAGTATGCAATGAAGGAGGGATGATTCTCAATACTGTCACACTTTTGGTAAGGAACTCTTCTTCTTCTAGCTTTGAGCTAGTGTTTTCAAATATTTCTCTTCCAATTGGAAAGAGCATTGATTTGATTCTACTGATTTGATTCTACCATGGAAGAAGTAATTATGTAGAAATCATGTAAGCAACATGGCAATGAGCTTCATATATGTAAATAAATAATCTAATAAATTAGAATTCTCCTATTTCTATGCACATATTTTCTTTTCAATTGAATCACAATAATAAATTACCATGTGTTGTCACTGTTTTTATATATATTTTTTAAAAATTCACCCTAAGAGGGTGGTTTTAAATCACCCTCTTAGGGATTTTTTATATAAGGTAAATTCTAAACCACCCTCGTAGGGTGGCCTAAAAAGGTGGTTTAAAACCCTTAAGAAGATGGTTTCAAACCACCCTCTTAGACCCTAAGAGGGTGGCTTCTTTAGGCAGTTTTTGGTTGTCATCGTATGGGAACGAAATTTTTATGATACCCTCATAGACAAAAATGGAATAACCACCCTTAAAGGTCTTTAAGGACGGTTTAAAACCTTTGTTAAAGCTCTTTTTTTGTGTAGTGTCCATAGTAACATATATTCAAGTATATATAGCATGTTTTCTCTCCTTAGTAGTTACTCTCTCCTTGATGAATTCCCTTAGGTTATTTCCAATATTATTCAAAATTTACTTATTAATAAGCTGATATGGAAGTCCCAAAAGCCTAACTCACACCAAAAAATTCTTAATAGTTTCTATCTCAATAGAAATTTATTCATTCCATGGTCTAAAATAAAGTGTATTGTCAGCCTAGTTTATAGGTGATCACCCATTATTTTATTCCTAATTATTGAACTGGAAAAGATGATGATTAAAAAGCCTTTAGAAAGGAAATTAACAAAGTAATTTGAATTCAATCCCCACTTCCACTTGATCCAATTTTTAATCTCTAAAAACCCTGGCCATGAACTATGGAACTCACATATTAACCATTTACTTTTAAGAATCATTATATCATGCTCAATCATCTCATCTTTGATACTCACTTTTGGTGTAACATGTGCTACCTAGATCAAACTTGTCATGTATTCTCTCTTTCGCTAATCTCCAACTTGGACCTCCACACTTCTATAATAATTAGTGTCTTTATATTATTTTCTTTAAGATGTTAAATCTCGTTAAACCAATTATCTTTTAAAATTTAAATTTTACCTATACCACTATCACCATTGGTTGACATATTAATGGTCACCCATATAATTTTAACTAGACTACTCCTTTCTATTCCTTTCTCACTATTTGATACAAATCCAATAAACTATTTAACTTGGTCACTAAATTTGATTTGTGAAAAATATATTTTTGTTTAAATTCTAGTGGAAGATATTGATGGTTGGCAATATTTTTATCCTATCATGTTTTCTCTTGCCATGTATATATATCTACATATAAAAAAAAATTATATATACTCTATTTTAGGAGGTAGTTTGATTTGTTTTCTTGGTTATATGTTTTAATTGGGATGATAGATATATATAAAGATTTTAATATTTGTATATGTACTTTATTTTTAGCTAGTATTTTTTAAAAATAAACTATAGGGATATTGTCCCATAATAAAATAAAATTTATTTTTTATTTTTTGTTGGAGAACAAGGGGTTGTACTTGGTTTCCTTACCTTTGAAAAGTCACAACTTTCTCCTTTAGAGCTTGAGAGTTTACAAACATATTTAATTCACATCTCAATTGAGATGCTATAACTAGATACCTAAATTATTTTCATAAAACTTTTGAATTCTTGATTTTCATTTTTTTAATCTTCTTCCACAAATATTCTAGAATTCAACATCCTTCTTGGCATTTTTCTACAAAAACTTTCACAATGCCAAAACTCCACCTCTACTATTTATGCATTTTATCTTAGTAGAGTAATATTTTTAAAATATTGCACTATCGTAGTCCACTTTACCAAATCTGGATTGCTAGTTTCCTTCTTGAAGCATAACTACAATAAAAAACTATAATAAATAGTTTATATGAAAACATATTAATGTTATAAAATAAAAAAAATATTACCAATGAAAAACATTATAATAAATCTTAATCATTATTTGAAATCAATATTTTTTTTCAACTTCAGTGAAACTTACTACTTCCTGTAACCATAGAAAATAGAATTTAACTTCACGATCCTTAATTAAAACCCCCCTATTGGCTAGCTTATGTACACATTTGTTTTCTTCCCTTAAATTTTGTGTAAACCTGATTTTTTTAAACCAAAGCAAGGTCTTCAATTTCCACAATTATCTCTTGTATATTTTATGGAGCCTTTACTTTTCTCAAATTTGCTTTTATTACTATGAGTGAGTCACCTTCCATCCTTACTCTGTTATAATTAATTTATTTGTATATTTTAACTCTTCCAAATTTTCCCAAGCTTTAGCTTTATTATTTGTTGTAAATCCACTATAAAAATATAATGAGACAAAATATCTCATCTGTTATTTCTAATTATTCATCCTCCTCTTATTGGTCTTATATTTCCTTTAGATTCTTCATCAAAATTCAATTTTACCAACTCCATATCTGATGGTTTCTACTTTATATTTTTTACCTTTTTTTGTTTCTCTTGTACCCAATATCATAATTCCATTTGATGACTTGAATTCATCTATCAATGCTCTCTTCTTCTAGATTAGGGATTGGGTGAGTTGATAGAGTTGGTTTAGACTCCTCTATGGCTAAAAAAATCTTCTTTTTCATTACCTCTAAATTGCTTTCCTTTCCTTTAAATATTCTTCTATTCCTTTCTAGCCAAACAGTCCAAAGTATTGTATATTTTGATATATCCCAAATTGTTTGTAAAGACTCACTTTTAAAAGTGCTATGTCATTGTTTTAACCATTCTTCAATTATTCCATTCATCACCATGCATTTACCAAACATATTAAGAATCCATTTCCATAGATTCCATACTATTGAGTAGTATCCCAATATATGGTCTATACTTTCCTCCTCCCTTTTATAAAGAGCATATTGTGAGGGGCCATGAAAACCCCTTTGCATAAGGTTATCCTGTTGATAAATATTACATTATTTTGTGCATGCTAATGTACTCCCATTGTATATTCATGGTAGAATTGTAAATGTGTAATATATTAGAGTTGATTCTATAGTTTAGGAGTGTGTTTTATATTCCCCTTTCATGTAAGTGTCAATGTGTAGGAAATGCAAAAATATCATGTAAGTTAGAGTGCAAGTGTAGATTGAGAGAATGTGCACAAGTGTCATGTATGTAAGTGTGCAAATATGTAATGTGAGGATGTGCACAAGTGTCTTAGAGTAGGTGTAGAAGTGTGCAAGTGTCATAGAGTCAAGTGTGCATGTAAAAATAAAGTGAAGAGTCTAGTATGCAAGTGGCAAGATGATAAGCCAAAGGTCATGGGACTTGTCATATGGAGAGCAATAATCAAGTACATGAAGAGTCATATTCTATGTATATATTATGGATACAAATATCCATGAAGAGATATCCAAGATCAAATATCCAATATTGATATGGAATCAGTTACAATAGACATGATAAAATGAGAAGACAATCCAAACTTAGTTTCCATTAACAAAAGAAACCTATAAATAGGTATTACAAACATAAGCTATGGATAAGAACACATTAAATAATGTTTATACTTAGCTAACAAATTATTATAAACATGCGCTATAATCCATATCAAATATCCAATATCTGATTATAAGTGGAAGGAAGTGAGTAAAGCTTGTATACATATTTTGAGCAATTAATATTGTAAGTTTTTCTTCATGCATAGTTCATGAATGACTTAGGCCATTTACATTCATATTTTATTATATAAATGAATGTTATTTTTAGTATTATATAGGCCTTGATATACATATTAATTTGCTCATATATAATTCTACTCTACAATATTTATATTTTGACCTTCAATATTATGGTTATTTTATATTGGGACCTATGATATTTTGTGGTAGTAAGGATTAAAAATCCAATAGTGGTATTAGATATACCATCCGACTCTATCCATTTTTGATAGAGTTATTTTATTAGCCACCTATATCAATATTTAACTTTATCCACTTCTTGATAAAGTTCTATTAGAGTATATCCACTTTAAACGTAGTGCAGAATTTTATTTCATTTTTAAAGGTTTGATTGAGTAGAATATTGAGAGAACAAATATAATCACCCTAATTTGAATGATAGGGTCTTTCCACATGGTTAAAGAAAAACTAGTGAAGACTAGGACTAGGCTATATTAATAGAAAGGATCAATTCAGAAGAAAATTTGGACATTGATAGAGATAACCAACTTAGAAGAGAGAATCACTATTGAAGATTGAAGAACCAATTTAGGAGAAATTTGGTCATTCAAGGATATTCATAATTGCCCTAACACTAATATTGGGTTCTTAGGCACAACCTAAGACATTGAAGATTTCAAATTTTAGAGGAGCATTATAGCTATCAAAGAATTTTGAGAACCAACATTTCTTCATACAGATACAAAGAAACATTCTTAGCTTCCAAGGATAGAATATCATCATAGGCTATTCTATAGAGGTCAATATTTGAAAGATAAAGTATGCAAAAATATTATAGTATAGCTACTTACAACAAGTAAAATATTGTATAGAATAGCATAGTGCTTATAAGGATCTATATAGAACAACAAGCTATTATAAGGTGCTAAATATGGATTAGCAAGATCTCATAAGGTGCTACAATAAAGCATTCACAAAGAGCTTGTAAAGCTTTCTAGGAAAGCTATCATAAGGTGCTACAATAGGTATTCAATAGGCACTTGAAGTAAAGCACATAAGGTGATAATATAGAAGCTCTAAGGTGCTAGAAGGAAGCGCATAAGGAATTAAAATAAAAATATATAGTGCTAAGAGAAGAGTACATACAATACTAAGAAAGAAGCACTTAAGATGCTAAGGGATAAGCAAATCAACCACTAGATAAGAAAAAGAGGTACTCATAGAGTGCTAAAGATAAGATAAATCACCAGCAAGCCAAATATCGTGTTCTCATCAAATAATGTGTTGTTATCAAGCAATTTGAAGAACATGTTCATATCAGAAAGAAATCCCTAGAATGTGTTATTATCAATCAAGTTATAAAATGTGTTGTCATCAACAAGCAAGCTAGAGATCATGCTAGCAAAATAATATGCTCTCATTGAAAAGCAAACCGAGTCATAGTGAATGTACAATGATCCAGGCAAATTATTATTGATATACAAGGAAGAAATACTCCTGGAATCAAATAGACATCAGGCCATAGGAGGCAAAAAAGTGAGTCATTTGGAATTCTAGCTATTGAGAAATTCATAGCAATGGATGAGCCACATGAAGCTGAGATGTCTGAGATCACCATCAGAAGCAAATATTTTCTCATCCCAAGAAATGTACAATGTGAACCAAGTAGCAACATAAAACTCAAATAAAGTTAGGGTAATGAAGGAATAATGAATGTTAAAGAACATTATAAATATTTCACCTAATATTGCAAGCGAAATTGAGGCATTGAATCAAGATTTGAGCAACTATTATCTCACTGATTCATTCTCAAGTAACGAATAACAGTTACAAATTAAGTGCATATTATTTTTGGTGGGAATGAAATAAGTTTGAATAACTTTCCAATTTGGAGTTATAAGGTTTATGCACTTTAATTTTTGAAATATTAGATTATATTTGAAATTTGGAGTAATAAGGTTTATTTAAGGATTTTTTAAGATATTTAAAATTTATTAAAGTTATTAGAAAGTGGAAATATAATGAGTAAAAGGTTTTTAAGTTTTTAGATTAGTAAGATTTGAAGAGTTTGAAAGTTTTTTGAGTATTTTAGAAATTTTGAAAAACTTTAAAAAACTTTGATTTTTTGATATTTTAAAAATTTGCAAATTTATTTATTGAGTTAAAAGAATTTCTACATCAAAGGTTAGACAGTTTAAAATTTATAAATTTATTATTTGAGAGTTATAAGTTTTTTTAAAAAATTGAATTTTGATAATTATGGAAAGAAATATGGAGTCTATAATTAGAAAGCAAAGATTAGAAGTTATAAAATATGGCATTGGAAAATTGATTGAAAAATCTAAAGGTAAGCTAGATATGGCAATACAATTTATCTACAAAGAGGCCATGGATGAAATTTTTGAGACATTTGAATACTATTTACACTCAGAACTTGTTGAAGTAATTGATCATCCAAATGATGATATTATGATACCTCTTGATATAGGTATAATAATGTATATGGCACTACTCTCACTTGAACTACACAAAAATAAAAATCTAAAATAAAAGGAGTTGATTGAAGCTCTAAAAAGGAAAGTAGAGATTGATACAATTGAATCAAGTGAATCATATCTAAAAACATCATTTCATTCTTTATGTAATATTGACATTCCATGTTCATCAAATTCAAGAAATTATTATGATGCTCTAAGTGAATGTTCATAAGATACAAGATTATAATAAAACTAGATCAAATAAAGCACAAGATATAGAGATCATGGACAAAGGAAAATTTCAATCTATTCATGCACATGAACCTGAAGTCAAAGAAGTTTGAGCAATTTGTAATCTAGATCATGAAGATACAAATATTGAGAATCTAAAGAATGAAGATGAACCTAATGGATAATGAAAAATGCAAGATCATTTGAATATTGAAGACAAATATGAAGATCAAGATTGAAGACTAAAGTCTTCAATAACCAAATAATGTATTATAGAGGGGTGTTGAGGAATATTACATTATTTGGTACATGCTAATGTACTCCCATGATGCCTTCATGGTATAATTGTAAGTATATAATAGATTAGAGTTGATTCTATAGTTAAGAGTGTGTTTTTTATTTTCCCTTTCATATAAGTGTCAATGTGCAAGAAATGCATGTATCATGTAAGTTAGAGTTTTCATCTATAAGTGTCTAAACATCTATAATAAATAGGACATTTGCATCAAGATTGAAAAAAAAATTCTAATGAATATAAATGTTTGTATATTTTACAATAATATGGTAGGCAAAAATAATTAATTTCATCCAGGTCCAATTCTCTAAAAAAATTTAAAAAATAATAATACCAAATTTTAAAATTTTGATTTTATTCAATCTAATTTTAAATTATCAATTCATATTTTCTAGCAGGATCCATCAACCAACTAGCAACAACAAAAACAACTAAGACTATCCACATAATCATCCTTCCATTATTTTATTTTGTTCTAAGCAAAACTACACACCTTACAACATGTGAATGCACATAAAAAATGGTCAACCAACTATATAAGCACAAAAAATGAAAGTAAAACTACACACCTTACAACATGTGAGTGCACATGAAAATGGTCAAACAACTATATAAGCACAAAAAATAAAGTCACCATGACCAATATGGGAAAATCAAAATGCTTGCTTCCAAAATATTCATCACACTCACAACTTCCTAACAATGTGACCATAAATTTGCAAGGCACTAAGCATTTCAAATTGCATGTAAACCACACAATTTATCACCAACTCTCTCTCTCTCTCTATCTCTCTCTCTCTCTCTCTCTCTCTCTCTCTCTCTCTCTCTCTCTCTCTCTCTCTATATATATATATATATATATATATATATATATATATATATATATATATATATATATATATATTATGAGCCTCAAAAATGCTCATATTTTGTATGAGTTTCATTGATTATTATGCGGCAATATAATAGGAACTGTGTACTTTTATGAATTATTATGTAATTATTTAATAGAATTGTGTGTGTTATCTAATTTGTGTGTTTTAGTGTGTTTTTGTGGAAATGTAGTTGGTTTTGACAGATTTGGATCAGTCGAGGTCCTTCATGGACCTGGCACTCTATTTCTTTTGGGATCAAGGCATGGTGAGTAGGCGCCTTCCTCTTCAAGGAAGGTGCCAAGAGAAGGTAGGCGCCTTCCGTATAAAGAAGGCACCCGACATACTTAGGCGCCTTCCGCATAAGGAAGGCGCCCCATGCAAGGCAAGGCGCCTTCCACATAAAGAAGGTGCCCAACATCAGTAGGCGCCTTCCACATGAAGAAGGCACCCAACCTTAGTAGGCACCTTCCACATGAGGAAGGTGCTCAACATCAGTATGCGCCTTCCACATAAGGAAGGTACCTGCCAAAGCACATGAGGAAGGCACCTTCCTCATAGAGAAGGTGCCTCCATTTTTTGCTAGTTGACCAAATAAAGAGACGTGGGTAGTGTTGACCAGTGTAGTTCCAGTTCCACGTCATGCAAGATAATTTTAGGAATTGTACCAATGGATGAGAATGTCTTACCTACGCCAGGTGAAGCATGAACTCAAGCAACTGAACCAATCAACGAACGCACCACCATTAGGAACAATGCCTATTTTTAGCAGATGTCGATTGCGGTTACCAGACTATCCTAGTTTAGTCTGGACTGAACTACTGTTGTAACTTCCTTGTAACAGAATATCTGTGTGTGTGCTATATAAACACACATAGACCTCTCTAATAGATATCCAGAAAGATAATTGAGAATACATTTATCATTCTGAGGAGATAGAAGTATTGTAATAATTATTTTGCAATCATAATAAAGTTCGAGAGTTCCTAATCACGTGTTCAACTGGAAGGGAGCTGCTGGAGCCTAGGCCCACTCCAAGCCAGTATTCCTTCCCTTTTACTTGTGCTTTCCTAGATTAATTTCCTACTTTCATAGGTTTGCTTTTTGTACTATTATTTTCATTGTCGTAGTGAACTTACTTTCATGTCTAGTTAATTATGCACGTATGAATATTTACTTTCTAAGGATTTAATTATTCATACATAAATTATTGTGGTGTGGATGAATAATTGTTGATATTTTAAACCCCCCAATGATAGAATTAGTCGGACTCATCTCAAAGTGGGTATTGTAATGATCTTGTTTGAGACACTTCTAAAGTTTATGAAGCTCCCTGGGTTGACAATTTAAATGCACGAGCAGTGACAAAATAGGAACAAAATTAACCTATGTTTGGCCCGCAACATTTTGGCATCATTGCTGGGAAGCACCTCTACTAGATTAATTGCAATACCTAAAAACCTTCCATCTAACTTTGTATGAGTTCCTCGAGAAGAAGAGGACCTGACGGTCATTTTGTAAAACAAAGTCCACCAAAATATGAGTCAATCGAACACTCTGAATTTGAATTAGATTCCCTAGACTTGTCACCAGTAGTCCACTAGAGTGAGAATCCTCACTTTGTGCAAAGTGCTTCCTCATCCCACCAACCTGGGGAGGAACGAACCATTGTAAACCCATTATTTAAGAGGACACCCTCAGAGGAAGCCCTGTTGTGGAAAGCTATAGAGGATCAAACGATAACACCAGCCGATTTTAGAGCCCTGACTCAAAAAGTTTTGAATGACCATGAGGCCATAAGAACTGCATTAGAGACCACATTTCCTAAAAAAATGGCCGAAGAAGAGACTTCATCTGGCTTTAGTTTCCCAATTGAGGAAGGAGTAGGAGAAACCAAAATGAAAAACATATCCCCTGCTCACCTTCCTACCTTCAGAGGATACCCAACCGAGGACCCTGACCTATTTTTATTTAAGTTTGATGTTCTATGCAGGTCTGTGGACTACAAATATGATACACAGAAGCTGAAGCTCTTTCCTTCCACATTAGATGATGCAGCTCTGTGGTGGTTCATCGGTCTGGGAGACAAACACATTGCCACATGGGATCAAATGAAGAGGCTCTTTTTAGAGCAATATCAAGACTTCAGGAGAGCAAGAGACTCCAGAGAAGAGGTCCTGAGCATGACATAGAAAGAAGATGAGTCTCTTGAGGAGTACTGGGAGAGATTCAATTTCAATCTTCAATGATCTCCTCATGCGAAGTTAGCCGACAAGTCTCTTAAAAGCATATTTTTGAGAGGACTTAACAATGAATCATTAGAAGCTCTCAACATGATTTCTGGAGGTGACGTCTACCAGCACGCTATGGAAGATATCCGACAATTATGCTGGAACTACTCAAGAAGGAGAGGCAAGACCACTTCTAGAACCATGAAAGCAACTGCTTCGGTCACAAAAATAGAGATAGGCAATATGCTAGAATATTTGAAAAGTGAGATGCTTTCATCTCTGGCATTACAAATGGACACGCTATTGTTGGAGAAAAAGAAGCAAGAAAATGAAGCAGCATTGGCTTATTTCTGCCCAAAATGTAGAGGAAAGCATGCAAAGAATGCATGCCCAGAGAACAAAGTTAGAGTATGCATGGTCTACAAACTAAATCATAAGACTCGATTGTGCCCACAATTGCCTAGTATCAAGGAGGATGTTGATGTCACGAAAGCCTATTTTATAGGCAATCGGAGGAGTTGGCCACAACCCCCTATGGGGAATACGCCACCAAGAATGCCATCATACGGGGGAGGACCATACATGCCACAAGGCCAGCCTCAACCACCTAACATGGGGTGGTGGGGGCCATCGCCTTGGTCCAACGCACCCCCAGGAGCAACATTTTTGAACCAGTAGCCCTGGATGCCATATCAATATCCTGGGCAATAGTGGAGAGGCCATGCTCCATGGAATCCAGCTCCACAGAATGTAGTGCCAACTCACCCCCATCAAAACCTATCGGCTTTACCCATAGTGAGACCTGCGTAGCTACCTGCACAATCGATGATGAATCCAAATAATAGAGTAAATCAATCGGCATACAATGTAGAAGGTGAGATGTATCCGATGTATCATATTAGTTGCAATCCTATTCAGCTTAGATCAGGTAGACAACTAGGAGTAGAGACACCTCCATTGATAGAAGAGGAGGCAGATGTAGGAGAAACACCTCTTATAGAAGAGGTGGAAGAAGAAGTGGCTGAGAGAACAAAGGCTCCATTTCCTAACCGACTGCAAGAATAGAAGAAACAAACGCAGCCAGAGTATGATATTCTTTCTAGCTTGAAAAATCTCACAATGACAATTCCACTTTTTCAAGCTATCCGAGACGTCCCGATATATACTAAGGTGATAAAGGAGATGTGCCTAAGAAATTCAGGATGAAAAGTAACCCAGACTATCAATGTCATGGGTAAGTTGGTAGATTTAATGATGGGGAAGGTGTGTCATCCTAAGTACGTAGACCCAGGCAGCCCAATGTTGACTATAAAAATTGGGGGACATTCCTTGACCAATACGTTGGTCGATCTCGATGCAACCATCAACGTAATGCCTCAGGAGACCATGCAGAGGCTACAACTCATAGACCTGAGACCTACCTCAATGGTGCTACAACTGGTTGATCGATCAACCGTAGCACCAAAAGGAATGCTTGAAGATATAATAGTGACGGTTGATGCATGGGAATATCCAACCGAATTCCTGGTCTTACAGTCTAAAACAAGGCTGGGTGGCTACCCGCTTATCTTGGGAAGACCATGGTTGGCGATAATCGATGCTTACATCAGCTGTCGTGATGGCCTGATGACCATCTCCAATGGAAAAAATATCAAAAGGTTGACCATTTCACCCCCCTGCATAGTCCGTTGATTCGTTGGGAGAGCCTACATTGACCAAGCATGGAGACAATGAGTTGTCCATAATCCAGCCGATGATGGCATTGGATGAATTGGCAGAGGATGAATATGAGGATGGTGCTATCATGGAATTCCTCCAGGGAGAATCCTCCATCACCATGCCTGAGTCACCATTGGTCGGTGCCCAAAACCACCACATTCAGTAGATAAACGTTGGGTCGAGAAAGATGTTAAACATCAGTAGTGGGTTGACCCCCACATAGCTAACAAAAGTGGAAGAGCTCTTGGTAAAACACCAATGGGCATTTGCATGGGATTACTCGGATATGAAAGGTATCAGCCCAAAAATATGTACCCATCGAATATACCTCAATGAGTAGGCAACTCCAAGTAGGCAACCACAAAGAAGAATGAATCCGACAATGAAAGACATTGTCAAGGTGGAGCTGCAAAAACTATTGTTCAGATTCATCTATTCAATTTATGATAGTGAGTGGGTGTCACCGCTTGTGGTGGTCCCCAAGAAGAATGGGAAGTGGTAGATTTGTGTGGACTATAGGGCATTGAAAAAAGTGACCAAAAAGGATCACTTCCCACTCCCATTCATCGATCAAGTCTTGGATACACTTTTAGGGTGAAAGTACTTCTCCTTCCTGGATGGATTCAATGGATACAACCAGATCCAGATAGGAGAAGAAGATCAGGATAAAACAATGTTCACCTACCCATGGGGAACATTTGCTTATCGGGTATTGCCTTTCAGGTTATGCAACGCACCAGCCACCTTTCAAAGGGTGGTGCTTAGCATATTTTTAGACATGATAGGAGATGTGGTCGAAGTGTACATGGATGACTTCACCATTTATGGAGAAACCTTTGAAGAAGCAATGACAAACTTGGAAAGAGTGCTCAAAAGAAGCGAGGAAAATAATTTATCCCTTAGTAATGAAAAATGCTTTATTATGATGCAAGAGGGCATCGTATTGGGACACCATCTCTCCATGGAAGGAATAAAGGTTGACAAAAGAAATATCGAGGTCATCAAGGACCTACCCAACCCTAGAACGTAGTGAGAGGTGAGAAGTTTTCTCGGATCTGTTGGGTATTACCGATGATTTATCATCGACTTCAATAAGATTGCAAAACCACTACACACTCTATTGTCTAAATATGTGGAGTTCAACTAGATGGAAGACTACGAAAGAGTGTTTCAGTCACTCAAAGAAAAGTTGATATCTGCACCTATTTTAAGGGGACCAAATTGGGCCATACCCTTCCATATCTATTGTGATGCATCCAACAATGCGATTGGAGCAGTCCTTGAGCAGAAGGATGGCGAGGAATTTTATGCCATCTACTACGTCAGCAAAAACTTAGCAGGGGCTGAGCTCAACTATACAATGATGGAGAAAGAGTTCCTTGTGGTTGTGCATGCCATCAATAAATTCTACCATTATATCATCGGATACTAGGTGTTCATCCATACGGACCATGCAGCCATCAGGTATTTAATGAGCAAACCGGCTATTGGTGGAAGAGTTATCAGATGGCTTCTACTATTACAGGAATTTGATATAACAATAGTTGACAAACCTAGCAAAGACAATGTAGTAGCAGATTTTCTATCCAGATTAATACCAGCAGACCATGCGGTAGTGGAAGACCAATTTTTGGATGAACATCTTCCAAAAATTTAATGGTAGACATAGAGGTGTCCACCAAAATTAGTTAGTTTAGGTTTGTTTATTTCTTATGATGTGTTTTGTAGGGATGATGCCCGCATGCAAGCTACAGGTATCCTGAGTCTAGGGCCTAATAGGCATAGATTGTTATATTTTCTTTTCTTTTTGTTTGCTTTTTGTAGGTGAAGGGCTTGATAGCACAAAAAATAGGTATCTAGGAAACCAGGCCTGAACCGGCTCAACATCCCGCCACCTACGCATATAGTTTAGAAGCAGCATCTATCCAAGCTCGAGGATGGCAACAAACTCTCCTCTAAGGGAAAAATCACATGCCAGGCCTGGTAGGAAGATGTTGGGGCAGCATGAAGTAAGTCTAAGGAGGCTTGATCACCCTTGCCTGGACAATCACAATGTGGCTACTAAGAAAAATGCCTTGCAGAAAGCCTTCATCTTCAAAGAAGACTCTCCACTTAAGGAACGGTGCCTTCCTCCTCGAAGAAGGTACCTAACTAAGGTGGACATTTCCCATCGTGAAGAAGGTATCAAGCTAGAGGTAAGGCGCCTTCCTTATAAAGAAGGCACCCCATGAAAATAAGGTGCCTTCCTTATAAAGAAGGCACCCATAGAAATAAGGTGCCTTCCTTATAAATAAGGCACCTCCATGGAAAGAAGGTACCCAACTAAAATAAGGTGCCTTCCTTATAAAGAAGGCACCCATCGAGGGTTCCTAAAAATATATATTGAGAGAAGGCGCCTTCCACATCATGAAGGCGCCTTGAAAAAAAAATTATGAAGGTGCCTTCCACTCCAGGAAGGTGCATCCATTCAAAGTGCCTTCTGCAGTAGGAAGGCATCATTCTTCAAAAGTGCCTTCCACAGTAGGAAGGCATCATTCTTCAAAAGCGTCTTTCACAGTAGGAAGGCATCATTCTTCAGAAGCGCCTTCCATAGCAGGAAGGCACCATCAAGCAAAAGTGCCTTCCACCTAGGGAAGGCGCTAGTCATTTAAAGTACCTTCCACATCGGGAAGGCACCAAAAGTGCCTTACGAGTATAATCGAGCACTTTGATTTCACGTGTGCCTCGATTCAAATGAGATCAACACATGATTGGGCAGCACCAGATTACCACCATCACCCCACATGATGGAAATATGCCCCAACCAAAAATCTTGTAGAGTTACGAGGTGGGATCCTTGCGCATACCCCAAGGATGATGGACAGATGGTTTTCAAGCCAATCAAGAGTCTGTCTTTGGCATCAAACCTCGAACAACGTAGCAACGAAGTCCAACGTAATCCGCACATGTAAAATACCCATCCTCCATGTCATAGACCGACGAATCACTATTTTCCATGATGCATGAAGCATCCAATCAGGTACGTGCATAATTCTAATTAAATTTTTATATAATTTTTCATGAACTATGCAGTACCAAAAAATAGCGCCGCCATAAAAATCATGCACCCCTCCATGGCCAAAATATCATGCCAACGTTATGGCTCGAGAGGCGTACCTTGCCAACCCCAAAATTGAATGCTAGGGTTAGGCACCTTCCTTATAAGAAGGCACCTTCCTGAGAAGGTAGGGCAGGAAAATAGAGGAGCGATTAAGGAAGGCACCATGGGAGGATGATCAAAGAACCACGCCGTCAAGAAAAATGAGCCAAGTGACATGGAAGGGATCAGGGGGGCGGTCAGGACTCAGTTTGAAGCCGAGGGATGGCTCGATTACTATACCCTGGTCTATCAGAACCAGGATATGGAGGCAGCCAAGGAATTTGCTACCTCCTTGAGAGGTGACACAACTCAAGTGCATGGAAGGGAGATTTCGGTCACCCCATAATACATCTCCCAGGTGACCGGCTTGCCTCTCATAGGCGAGAGCATATACAAGGGTGGTATGTTGAAATAGTACACCGAATTATTGTTGGAGGGAGAAAGTGTGCAGATAGAGAAGGAAGGGCTACCAAAAAGTAGACTTCCAATGAACCTGCGAAAGATGTTCGAGCAGGTTGCTCGATTCTTCACATGCATAGGGAAATATTCCCACCTGCACGTTAATCATGTGCAGTTTTTAAATCACCTGGTGCATGGAAGAAAAATCAACGTGCCCTTCTACCTGGAAAATGCCCTGAAGGAGGAAGTGGCTCGATACCAGAGGGGTGCACCTTCCACCTTGGCCCACCATGGGTTGATAACAGCACTGGTTCACCATGCAGAAGCACAAAGGGAAGACTCCAATGCAGAGGAATATGGCAACCAAGAAGGACGGGAAGATTCTACCATCGGGGAAGGGCAAGATGAAGAAAGCCCCATAGAGGAGGTAGAAGAAAGAGGGCAATCACCATTGCCCAATTTCATAGAGGAAGGGGCACAGCTCGCCAATGGTGGAACCCAATTATGGCAACTTGAACCAGTCCCTGGGAGAAGGCACCTATGACGTCTGCTCCTATCATCAGAGGAGGAAGAAGATGACCCAGAGGTTGGTCTTGTAGCCCAGACCCTCCAGGAATTAATAAGCCAGAGTCCATAGGATGTAGGGACTTCTAAGGGCATTAATCAGCAAGTTGACGCAGCCCTAGAGGAGGCCCTAGAATGGCAAACCGAGTGTTGGATGGCCCAACAAATTTTGGAGGATTTCCAGACAATGCACATAGGGAGGAATTGGAGGAGCAAGCACAAAGGATATCTCAGCTTGAGTAGCTGGTCCAGTAGCTGCAGGATGAGAATCAACAATTCTGGGCCAAGGAGATAGAGAAGAGGGATGCATCCACTCAAACCGACTGGGCGATGGAGATCTCGATGAATTCCCCTACCTCATTAGAATGAGTATTCTCTTCGGGGGAATTCTGGTCGGATGCTCATCAAAGTAGCCCAAAAGTAGGGGAGAATTCCTCTATTTTTGATATTGATGGGAGAGGGAGCCCAACGGAGCCCCCTGTTATAGACTTGAGTGATACAGAGCCTGGTGTGGACCAGCAGCCGTAGACAAAACCAAGGGTCAAGGAAGAATTCCCTAGACCTGAGGAAGGAGGGATCGAGGGACCTACGGGGTCGACACCAGAGCAACTAGAGAAAGGAGGGACAACTCCAGGGACATCAGAGCAAGTCCCTCACAATGAAGAGACACCCATCGGGAAGGAGGAGAAACCCCCTACTCGAGCCACCACACTTTCTACAAGGGCCAAAGGAAAAGGGCCCATGACGACTCGAAAGAAGGCGAAGGTGACCTTCACCGAACCGGTCGAAGATGAGTGGGATATGCAGCCATTCGTAGAGAGGTAGAAGCGGTTCGAACAACTACATGAAGAGATGGCGACAGCAAAGGAGGCCAGGAAATCAGCTTCGAAGGTCCAGGGAGACCCTGGTATTTGCGTTAATCCGATGGATGACGATCAATTTTGGGAGATTTATGGGTCATCCCGAGGATGCCCCTCTAAAATACGGAGATATTTTGAGATATGGGGGGTATATGGGCCTGAATTAGAAGTCATTGCCATTGCAAAATAAAATGTAGGGCTTACCCCTGAAGCAGCCCAATTACCCAAGGCCCAGGTAGTTCATCTCAGGAGGGACAATTTTGACATCCCTCTTGTAGTTGTCAGGCCTCCGGATGCTGACCTATGGTAGGCTGCAGAAGCTGCATTCCAGGCAGCAGGGACCACGTTAGCTATACCACCTCCAGTAGTAGCCGGGGTGGGAAACCCAAATAGGCAGAGTCAGCGGATTGAGTAGAGGCAGACAATAGAAGTTGGCCGCCTCAACACCATAGTTCCATATAGGAAAATAAATACCGCACCTCCCGATGTCGGTCCACAAAAAAAGCAATCACAGGCCATAGGTACAACCAGATCTACTAGAAAATTATGACGATGAGGAGTATGAAGGGCTACCTACAGTTTGATGCCACGAGGGTGTGGCATATGTTAGGCATGGGGGGATGATGAGCCTCAAAAATGCTCATATTTTGTATGAGTTTCATTGATTATTATGCGGCAATATAATAGGAACTATGTACTTTTATGAATTATTATGTAATTATTTAATAGAATTGTGTGTGTTATCTAATTTGTGTGTTTTAGTGTGTTTTTGTGGAAATGTAGTTGGTTTTGACAGATTTGGATCAGTCGAGGTCCTTCATGGACCTGGCACTCTATTTCTTTTGGGATCAAGGCATGGTGAGTAGGCGCCTTCCTCTTCAAGGAAGGCACCAAGAGAAGGTAGGTGCCTTCCTCTTCAAGGAAGGCGCCCACAGAAGGTAGGCGCCTTCCGTATAAAGAAGGCACCCGACATACTTAGAGGAAATGCAAGGCAAGGCACCTTTCGCATAAATAAGGCACCCAACATCAGTAGGCACCTTCCACATGAAGAAGGCGCCCAACCTTAGTAGGCACCTTTCACATGAGGAAGGCGCTCAACATCAGTATGCGCCTTCCACATAAGGAAGGTGCCTGCCAAAGCACATGAGGAAGGCACCTTCCTCATAGAGAAGGCACCTCCATTCTTTGCCAGTTGACCAAATAAAGAGACGTGGGCAGTGTTGACCGGTGCAGTTCCAATTCCACGTCACGCAAGATAATTCTGGGAATTGCACCAATGGATGAGAACGTCTTACCTATGCCAGGTGAAGCATGATCCAACTCAAGCAACTCGAACCAATCAGCGAACGCACCACCATTAGGAACAATGCCTATTTTTAGTAGATGTCGATTGCGGTTACCAAACTATCCCAGTTTAGTCTGGACTGAACTACTGTTGTAACTTCCTTGTAACAGAATATCTATGTGTGTGCTATATAAACACACACAGACCTCTCTGATAGATATCCATAAAGATATCTAGAATATATTTATCATTCTGAGGAGATAGAAGTATTGTAATAATTATTTTGCAATCATAATAAATTTTGAGAGTTCCTAATCGTGTGTTCAGCTGGAAGGGAGTTGCTGGAGCCTGGGCCCACTCCAAGCCAGTATTCCTTCCCTTTTACTTGTGCTTTCCTAGACTAATTTCTTGCTTTCATAGGTTTGCTTTTTGTACTATTATTTTCATTGTCGTAGTGAACTTACTTTCATGTCTAGTTAATTATGCACGTATGAATATTTAATTTCCAAGGATTTAATTATTCATACATAAATTATTGTGGTGTGGATGAATAATTGTTGATATTTTAAACCCCCCAATGATAGAATTAGTCGGACTCATCTCAAAGTGGGTATTGTAAGTGATCTTGTATGAGACACTTCTAAAGTTTACGAAGCTCCCTGGGTTGACAATTTAAATGCACAGGCAAGTGACAAAATAGGATAAAAATTAACCTGTGTTTGGCCCGCAACAAATATATATATATATATATATATATATATATATATATATATCAATTTTAAAACAACCAATGTCCACCATGTGGCATCGAATCCTTATGAAATCTTAATCGAATATGAATGATAATGCGCTTGTTCTTTTAGCGCATATGGGATGAACATAGGAGTTGGATTTAAACAAAAATGTGCACGTAACACTCATGGAGTAGGCTGATGATACCAACCCTACTCAATTGGACCAATCACATGCACTTTAAGCAACTTGATTAAATTTTCTTTGTCGATCTTCAACAACTTCATGATGTAGTATTGCTTGTTTTCAATGGTTAGTTGTAAATCGTGATATCTTCCTACATCATAAAAAACACTTCTATATTCAACAAATCACAACAAATTATTTTTTTCTAATTCATTCGATCAAATGGTGTTGTTTGCATGTAAGGTATTGTCAATGTCTTTGTCTTATAGCATTGTAGTATGTTAATGAATTGTTTTCTTCATATTTTACATAGTATTGTTTGAGTGATATTTCTATGCCATATTCTCAAAGTTGTTTTGCATTTGTGGTCAAATATCATATCATAAAATGTTCATATTATACATCTTGTCTTATATCCATCATGGAACAACTATGTTTTCTCCCATGATTGTGAAGCATGTTCTTTGATGACTCAGACATGAGATCTTTACAAGAATCAAGAAGTCTATTTTATTACAATAGTAATGTATGCTCATTCTTTGTTACATTTGTATGGTTTTCTATCATGTATTTCATAACATCTCATTTGCTTCAATACATCCTTCTTCTAGTGTAAGTACTCTTTCATGATGTCTTAGTGCTTAGCAATGGTTTTCATGCTTCTTCATGCAATCTAATATTATGTTTGATGAATGGATTATATTTCTTAGTACATTATTCATCTACTTTGGTGATAATTGTACAATTTTTTATCATTCATATGGTATTTAACATAACAAATCAAGTCATATGTCTCCAAAATATTTCTTACCACTACTTTTATTGTGCACTTGTCCAATGCAAATCCATAGGATAGTTTATTATTATCATTCTTTGATGATATTTAAATAGTGTTAAATATTTATAATCTCCTCCATTCTCCTATCATCATCTCACATTATTTTCTTCCATAGAATCTTAGTGCATGCCTTGCAAAATATTTTCATATCTCCTTGACCTTACTATCAACACAACTTCTCTAATAATAGTTTCATAGCTCTTCCACTTTGAGTTCATAAAAATCAATATACAAATATTTATTTCAATGGAATAATGTTTAGATAAGTCTATATGGACCATTGAACAAATTTTAATGATTCTCATTCAAACAACCTCTTCCTAGGATAACCTATTAAATGTTAATCTCTCTTGATGATCCATCATGGGTGACATGTGTGGATAACATCTTCTCTTTTAGACAACCCATATGCACATTTTTTAGAAATATCTTGCATTTTTTTACATGTTCAACTTGTCATATGGCCTCTACAACTTACATGTTGAATTTTGCTCCTTTGGATTTTTAATGCTTTCATTATCAAAGTCAAGCATTTCACTAGTGTGTAACTTCTTCATACTTTCAATATTTGAAAGCAGTGTTCTTTAGGCTTACAACATGTATGTAAACACCCTGATACCATTTTATGCATACCTAGTGGTATTATTTGCATTCAATATTTTAGCAACCAACCATTTATCTAAGGATATTACAATCTTGAACACTGTTCACTATTGATATATTGACTAATTTCACAAATCTTTTCTTTCACATGCTTAAGGAATGATGAAAAATATAGTACCACATATTGGATAGGTAGGGTGTTGGATAAATTTAAATTAATAAAAAATATGTATATGTACATTGAATATGATAGTGGTTATTATTGCTAATTGTTTATCAACCACCTATTTGGGTATAACTCCCAAATACCTAACTAACTGTATTACATGATGTGATAAAATCCTAACAAATGATAAGAAGAAAATATATCAAAACTTGCAATGAAATACAATTAAAAACCACATGCAAAATAAATATCTTCATATATGAAAAGGTTAGCTAAAATATATAAGAATAAATAATAATAAAATAATGAAACGTAAACATCTCTAAAATATAGATGAAGAGGTTAGCTAAAAGATATAAGAAGAAAATACAGAGATCTTTACATTTCCTTATTTAAGTATATATCTTCAAAGGTTGATAGAGATATTTATGTTTCCTTATTTAAGCTATCAAAACTTGCAATGAAATACAATGAAATACCACATGCAAAATAAATGTCTATATAGATTAAGAGGTTAGCTAAAAGGCAATAATAAAACAAAGTACAAGCTAAAATAAAATAAGGTGGATTATGATGATTTAAATGAAATAAATATATTTATATTAGAATATAGATTTAGAGGAGAAAGGACAAAAAAATCTCATCCAAAGCTATGATTAACATGCATAACAAGAATGACTCCAAAAATCTTACATGCACCTTGTATGGTAGGACCCTATCCTAACACAACCATCATTATGAATTGTCTAGTGTTGGTGTATATTGCACCTTGGGCACCTAATGCATAACAGTCATTATGATATAATCATTACTTTATTTGCAAGCAAGAGTTATTAATGATGTAATACTTAATTTTTTTGTAAGTAGGAGTTACTAGCTTGGATCCTCTCTTGCATGTGGAACGATCCTTGAGCATTAGGGCTAGGGTAAATAAAAGTATTTATAAAGGCAATGGTAGGAATAGAATGTATCAAGTATTTTTTCTCAAATTGCATCAAAGCTTTGATTCTAAGGAGGTTGGCCCCTTGAAGAGGCCTACAATATTGCTTTCTCTTTATTAATAAAGTTAATTCATTTCCATTCAGTATTTCTCAAGCACTTCTCTTAGTTTATTTTTTGCATTTCCTTTAATTTTTTCATTACTTTTGTAGATGTGCTTATTTTTTATTTGGATGATCCTAACAAGTCTTATTAGAGAACTTTCCATGGTTGTATTTTGTAGTAGTAGCAATAGTTTTTATCCTTCCATCATTTTTTGTATTCTATATATTTTTCATTCTGCTCATTGTCCATTAAAAATATCATGCAAAAAAAGTCATACTTTTTTCTTTAATTATTTTAAGTGGATTAGGTTAGAAACTCTATGTTGAGGTTTTTAAAATTCCATGGAGTGGGTGTCATTTTTTCTAAGCTAGAATTTAGTAGCATATCACTCTTATTCATAGGTTAATCAATCTCCCAGGATCAAACAATATCTCAAGAACATACAAGAATCAATCCATGATAATGAAGATAAAACTCATTGAGTATTATTGATAAACATCTACTTTAAGCAATGAATGAAGGAAATGATTGTTCGATACATATTACAAAGTTTTCACTTCAATATATATACATGAAACTCTTCATGTTCACATATTTAAACAAATATAAAGTCTCACATGATTGCTCATAACTCACAAGTCCTCATTTCTAAACATGTCACTTCACTTACATAACTCCACACTTATTTACATGGCACATAACTCACACTTAGTAACATTTTTTTTTAAGCGAAAAACCCTTTGTGGGGCCTCCTTGGTCTAAGATACCATGACCAGGGGGTTCTACACCATCAAAGTCACCCGGGAGTCACGCCCGACCCTGCCCGCACTAACATTATCAATTGGATTTTGGGTACCCAATTAAACTTTTTGGTAAGGTGGAGATTAGAACCTGAGACCTCCCTTGGAGGATTGCCCTCTCCTCTCCAACTCACCTACAACACCTTGGTAACTCACACTTCGTAACATGACATCTACTATAGACTCAATTATTAAACACATCCTAGACTAAACTATTTACAAGATCCTTGCATTAATATTGCAAGGTACCAATTAATGTAATACCTCCAACACCCCCATATTACATTGTTTAGTATGAAGGTATTTTGCCTTCACATACTTTCAGTCTTTGATTCTTGTCTTAGTCTTCTTGCTTTGGCTTTGGTACTACTTTAGGTTCTAACACTCTATTTGTTCCACTAAGCTATTATTGTATCTTCTTTTTTTCTTCATAATTTATATACAAATCTATGCTTGTTAGACTTATTTCTTTCTTGTAAAAATATTTTAGCACTTCCATAATTTGGTTCCATGATATTATGTTTATCCATATATAATATACTTCAATTTTATTTTCTTGACAAGACTTTTGTTTGTTATTTTCACAAATTTTGCAATTATGAAGCATCCATCATTTTTGTTTTAGTTAATGTCTTTTGTTCTTTTTCCTTGTTTCCTTTTCAATAATTCTTGTTTATTTCTAATACTATCAGTGCCATTGAGAATTTATTTTTTTTTTGATTGGTTGAAAGGGTGTTGAAAGGTCCCTGAACCTTGTACAAAACAGTCGTGGGCCTCCGAAGAGGGAGGCAAAGGGGAAGAACGGCGGCAGCAGAACGAGACAGCCTGAAAACAGCAGGGGCCACCTAAGGTAAAGGCGCCCAGAGGAACCAACTAGAAGAACTAACTAAAGGGAAACATGACCAGAGGCTAATCAGAAAAGGGAAAGCGAAACTTAAACAGAGAAATTCACCATTTGGAGGTGTTGTGGCTGCTCCACAACGTACCCCAAAATTGGGGACCCACCTTTTTTGCATGTTTTCCAAGAAGACCGAAGAGGCCCATATGCTAAAGATCAAAGAAAAAGCAAAACACCACAAGGAGGAAAAAGTGTCGCGATATCGCGACATGTTGCATTTTCGCGGTCCAAAGCAAAGGGAGAAAGCAAGGAGGAAAAAGTGTCACGATATCGCGACATGTTGCATCATCGCGGCCAAAGGAGGAAAAGGTGTCACGATATCGTGACATGTTGCATCGTCGCGGCCAAAGGAGAAAAAGTGTCACGATATCGTGACATGTTGCATCATCACGGCCAAAAGAGAAAAAGTGTCACGATATCGCGACATGTTGCATCGTCAGGCCAAAAGAGAAAAAGTGTCATGATATCGCGACATGTTGCATCGTCGAGGCCAAAAGAGAAAAAGTGTCACGATATCGTGACATGTTGCATCGTCGAGGCCAAAGAGAAAAAGTGTCACGATATCGCGACATGTTGCATCGTCACGGCCAAAAGAGAAAAAGTGTCACGATATCGCGACATGTTGCATCGTCGCGGCCAAAAGAGGAAAAAGTGTCGCGATATCGCGACATGTTGCATCATCGCGGCCAAAGGAGGAAAAAGTGTCACGATATCGTGACATGTTGCATCGTCGCGACCAAAGGAGAAAAAGTGTCACGATATCGCGACATGTTGCATCATCGCGGCCAAAAGAGAAAAGTGTCACGATATCGCGACATGTTGCATCGTCATGGCCAAAAGAGAAAAAGTGTCACGATATCGTGACATGTTGCATCATCACAGCCAAAAGAGAAAAAGTGTCACGATATCACGACATGTTGCATCGTCACGCCAAAGAGAAAAGTGTCGCGATATCGCGACATGTTGCATCATCGCGGCCAAAAGAGAAAAAGTGTCACGATATCGCGACATGTTGCATCATCACGACCAAAGAGAAAAAGTGTCACGATATCGCGACATGTTGCATCGTCACGGCCAAAGGAGGAAAAAGTGTCGCGATATCGCGACATGTTGCATCGTCGCGGCCAAAGGAGGAAAAAGTGTCGCGATATCGCGACATGTTGCATTTTCGCAGCCAAAAGAGAAAAGTGTCGCGATATCGTGACATGTTGCATTTTCATGGCCAAAAGAGAAGAAAGAAAAAGTGTCACGATATCGCGACATGTTGCATTTTCACGATTCAAAAGAGAGAAACAAGAAGTGTCACGATTTCATGACATGTCGATTTTTGGGCACAGGAGTTGATGTTGACTCTGATTTCGAACAAACCCTCCCTGAGAATGTCATGGAAAGACTCCGTGGTCGGCAGGCAACGTGCAGACCAACTGATCGGGTTCCAACTGTCCTCAATCTGGAGATTATTGAGATGCTTGTGGATACATTTGTGGATGGGATTTGCCAGCGTGGCGTAGGTGATTAGAGCATCAACAGACCATACCAATCCCCCTGGCAACAACTCACATTGTGCAAACATTGAAACTTGTAGGATCATTCCTTAGGCCAATGGGGAAGGAGTCTCTCCACACTTGAATGTCAGATTCGTCGACTCCCCTATTAGCTAGCCAGTCCGTAGCTTTGTTTCCTTCTCGATACTGATGCTTAATGACTAATTCTGGGTAATTGCCAACTAGAGCCTTGCATTCTTGGAAAATCAAAGCTAGGGACCAGGGAGGCTTAGTTGTACCTTTGAGGCAGTTGATACAGTGCAACGAGTCTCCTTCGATGATAAGTTTATTGATGGTCAACCCTTCCATGAGGATCAAACTTTGGAACAGAGCTCGAGCCTCTGCCATATTGTTGGATTGAATTCCCAGGTTCTGGGCGAAGGCCAAAATTATTTCTCCCCTGTGGTTTTTGAGAATTCCTCCTCCGCCAGCCGCTCCTGGGTTGCCTTTAGCCGCACCATCGAAATTGAGCTTGTGCCACCCAGTAGGTGGTAAGACCCACTTGATGACAGACCTGTCAACAGAATTACGAAGCATAACAGAGATGTTAGACAGATTGAAAAGTTTGGCTAGATCCGATTCTAAGCCAGGAGGGGGGGTTTGGAGAAGAAACAAGAGAGGCATTCTCCGTAGATAGGGCCAAGATTTTGACAATGATAATCTTCTTATCAATGGCTTGATTTTTGAAAATTTTGGCATTTCTCTCGAGCCATATCTGCCACAGGTAAAGGTGAAGGCAAGCTTGCCACATGAATTTTAGTTGGTTGCTCTTGAAAGGCCGGGGCCATTGCTTAATAAGGAGGGGAATGGAAGGTGGGAGGGCTGTGGAGATGCCAAAGGTGTTATGGACCTGGTTGAGAACTGCTAAAGAGAAGGGACATTCCAAAAAAACATGCGAAATTGACTCACAGGCGTTTTTGCACAGGATACACCAATTGGGAATGAGTAACCCTCTGATTATCAAGTTGTCTATGGTGAGGATTCTATTTTGGGTGGCCAACCAACAAAAGAATTTGACCTTGGGAATGATCTTGGGAACCCAGACCTGATTTGATAAGTCCCATCCATCTGTGGGAGTTTCTTGACTGTAGTAAGCTGATTTGACAGTGAAATTTCTAGATTCTTCAAGGTTCCAGACCATGGAATCATCTTTGTGTGAGCTCGGGATGATGCAAGTCCTCAACAAGTTTTGTAACCGCCTGAGAGCCTCGGTGATATGCCTGGGCCCATTAAGAGCCAGGTGTTTCCATTTACGTCTTGTAGGACCTTGGGTAATGAAGTGACACACCTTATCTCCAAAGGTGGCTTCTGTAGTCGCCTTGAGCACTGCAAGATGCGGATCTTGGCTGAGAGGTTTATCACGGATCCACGGGTCATCCCAGAAATGGATGGTCATTCCAGTTCCTAGACACCACCTTAAGCCTTCCATGATGATTTTCCTTGTTTTGATTACGCCATTCCAAAAATGGGATCCGATAGGTAGGTTGTGCTCTCCAAGAAATGAAAACTGTTGAAGGTACTTAGCTTTAATGATATCAATCCATGTGACTTTTTCATTGATGGTAAGTCTCCAGGCCTGCTTGGCAATGAGGGCCATGTTCATCCGGTTGATGTCTCTGAATCCGAGTCCTCCATCCTTTTTCTTGGAACAGACCCTGTCCCAGGCGACTAGCAAAAATTTATTCTTGTTTTCGTTTCCAGCCCAAAGGAATCTGCGTTGAATTTGTTCAATTTTTTGGCAGATGGTAGTTGGAGCTTTGAAGATAGATAAGAAAAAAATGGGGATACTTTGAAGGCAAGCTTGGACCAGAGTGGCTTTGGCTGCCTGGCTGAGCATTGAGCTTTTCCACCCCGCTAGTTTCTTGTTGAGGCGATCTAAAACAGGGTTCCACATAGCCGAGACAGATCTGCCGTGGAAAAGCGGTAATCCAAGATAAGTAGTTGGAAGACTCCCAATGTTGCACCCAAGGATCTCAGCAATCCTATTTTGTCTGTGAGTGGGGGTATTGAGAAAGTACAACTTGCTTTTACGGTAGTTGACTTTCTGACCAACCGCCTCTTCATAAGAATCAAGAATGTTCTTAATGATTTTTGCTTCGGGAACGGAAGCATAAGAGGTTAGAATAGTATCATCAACAAACTGTTGATGGGATATGGCTTTGGATGTTGAGGCTGGTTTGATCCCAGAAATAAGACCCCTATTATAGGCAGCTGAAAGGGTTCTTCCAAGGGTTTCGACCAAAATGATGAAGAGAAAGGGAGACAGAGGGTCCCCTTGACGGATGCCTTTGAAACTTTGGAAGAAACCTGCGGGTGAGCCATTGATTAGAACAGAGAACCAAGCAGTCGAGATACATTCATGAACCATCTTGATCCATTCTTTGTGAAACCCAAACTTTTCCAGGACTTCGAACAGGAATTTCCAGGAAACACGGTCAAAAGCCTTGTTCATGTCAAGCTTGAGGAACATGTTGGGTTTTTTATTTTTAGATGTCGAGTGGGCCAGTTCATGGATGGTTATCACTCCATCCGAGATGAGTCTGCCTTTGACCGAGCTCCCTTGGCACTGGTCGATGATGGAGGGAAGGATGGCTTTCAACCTATTTGCCATAACTTTGGTGATAAGTTTGTAAATGACACTGCAGAGGCTGATCGACCTGAAATCAGAAAGGGAAGCGCAATCGTTGGACTTGGGGATTAAAACAATGAAAGTGGAATTGGCCTCTCTCGGCATATTTTTGGCTCTCTGGAAGAATTTAACTACAGCAACGACATCTTGGCCCACGATTTCCTAGAAGTGTTGAAAAAACCGGGGTGGGAAGCCATCGGGTCCGGGGGCCTTATCAGGTTCCATTGCGAACAGAGCTTCTTTGATCTCATCTTCAGTGAAGCTTTCAAGCAATTTTCCATTATCATTGTTAGACACCATCTTTGGGATGTTCTGTAGCAGAGAACTTGAGGTGAGGGGATGGCAACCAGTGCTTGGTCCTAAGATTTCCTGGAAGTGGCAAACAACTTCTTGTCTGATTGCTTGGATGTCAGAGACAATGGATCCATCTACCTTGGTCAGCTCAGTGATTTTATTAGAGCCTCTGTGACGCATGGTGGATGCATGGAAAAACTTCGTGTTGGTGTCTCCTTCTTTGAGCCAGAGGTTTCTGGATTTTTGCCTCCAATATGTCTCTTCCTTAGCCAAGGCATTGTGAAAATTTGAGAGGAGGCTCTTTTCTTCAAGGAAAGTTTTGGCCCTCAGATCTCCTCCCTGAATCAGATTTTCCACCCTTTTCAGCTCATCCATCAGATGCTTTTTCTCGCTAAAGAGGTTGCCGAAGACATCCCTGTTCCAACATTTCAGCTTGAGTTTGACCGCTTTCAGTTTGAGGAACAGATTTGTGAGAGGGTTTGGACAGAAATCCTGCTGCCACCATTGGCGAATACACCGGCCTATATCTGGATGAGTGAGCCACATATTTTCAAACCTGAAAGGGGTTTTGAAGATTTGTTGGGGTCGTGTACAATCCAAAATTAAGGGATTGTGGTCGGAGCCAATTTTTGGGTGGCTATGAAGCCTGGCATCGCCAAAAATAGGAATGAGTTCTTTGGATAAGAGAAATCTATCTAGCCGGATTTGGATGTGTTGGATTCTCGATCGTCTATTGCTCCATGTGTAGTTGGATCCTTGGAGCGGCATGTCCATTAGCTCGTTGTGGTTGACAAAGTCACTGAAATCTTCTATGCAACTGCTGGTGATCGGATTGCCTCCTTGTTTATCATACAAATGGAGGGGAGAATTAAAATCGCCACATAACATCCATGGAAAGTCTTCAAAGTTATTACGCATTGCAGAAATGTTATCCCACAACAGTCTTCTGTTAAGAGGACTGTTTGGTCCATATACATTGGTGGCGATCCACTAGAGGTGAGTGACTTTATTAGTAAATAGGATGTTGATGGTTCTGTCTGAGACTGAAAGAACTCTCCCTTCAATGGTTGTCGGGTCCCATAAACAGAGGAGACCCCCGGAGGCCCCTGTGGAGGGACAAAAGGCAAAGTTGTTGTTTTCCCAGATTAGCTTGCAGACTTGAATGCTGCTATTCTCATCTAATTTGGATTCTTGAAGGAACATAATATTTGGTTTTAGATTTTTTCTTACTGTTTTAACAGTTCTCTGTTTTGCAGTCCCGTTGAGGCCTCTGACATTCCAGGAGACGATCTTCATCGAGACGATTTGGAGTTTGCTTTGCGGCCTCTGCCTCTCCCTTGAGACGGAGTTAGTTTGGGTCTAACTTCATCCTCGTCTTGATGAGTTGTGTTGGAGTGGTCAGAAATGGGGCCCAAGATGGTAGGCACTGTGCCGTCAGCCATTTCGATCTCAGCTGCTTTGAAAAGTTTTTTTGCATTTGACGGTCGTCCCCTCCTCTGGTCTTTGTTGACGTCTGCTTTGGGTGCGGGATTGGGTGATTTCGATGGGCTGGAGGTTTGGTGGATGTCGGTGGATAGCGAGTCAGCCCCAGGGAAAGCGGGTCATTGGGGGGATGAAGAGCGGGGAGGCGGGCACAGGGCAGCAGACTCTGGGGGTTGGGGAAGGGGGCTCTGGGAAGGGGGGAGGGGCGGGAAGGGAAGAGGAAGGTGTGAGGGACCGAAATCGATGGGTGAGTTTGGAACAGTCATTGCAGACTTTCCTTTGGACAAAGGGGACTGGATCAAATTGGGTGTGGACGTGACGGTTAGGTCTATGGGTAGGTCATCTAAAATGTCCTCTCCAATGTGCAGGTTATTTAAGGGGGAAAAATGATTAGAGCGAGGAGGCTGAGCGCTTACCTTGTTGGGTTTGACTGGATCTGAAGCAGAGGTCTTAGATGGGCCCACAGATCGGCCATGTCCTCGGGCAGGAGCCTTTTTTGGAAAGTCTGGATCTGAGTAGCCATATTTCGGCCCGAATCACTATGGATTTCTTTTTTTCGAGAAGGGCATTGAGAAAGCAGATGGCCCTGTGTATTGCACTCCAAGCAAAAAGTGGGCTTGTTTTCGTACTCAACTCCTTGGCATCTCCTGTAGCTCCCGTAGTTGATACCAATACAGGTAGGCAAAGCCGAGTCCAGATTTGCCATGACACAAACTCGAGCATAGGTCATTCTGGTTCTGGCTCGGGTAGCAGGGTCGATGGCGACCATATCTCCAATCGGTTGAGTGATGCCTTTGAGTGCGTCATTGTAGAAGAACTGGGGGGAGCCCATGAAGTTTGACCCAAATCGGTGCGATATTGATAGACTGAGTATCGGGGTCAAAGTCTTCCCCCCATCTCCATAGAAACAGGCTACGACGGCCAAAAAACCATGGCCCTCCGGTAAGGATGCGGTGGGTGTCAAGGGCATTATTCAGCCTTATCATGAAAAACCCTCTGGGAAAGGCCACTAACTCCATGCTGCCCGAAAGCTTCCATTTGGATAGAGCCCACTCGCGGATTGTTTCAATATCAGGCCGAGCTCCGACAAATTTTCCAATGAGAGAGATAGACTCTTGGAAAATCAGTGGCTCCATGTCTTCACGCGGGAAAGAGACTTCAGTGCCCGTTACAGAGAAGGACAAAGGAGTTTGGAAAGAAAAAGCGTCGGACAAAGACCGAACTTTGTCAGCAAAGGATAAAGACCAAGGAGGTGCTTTGGAAGGAGAAGAGGAAGAAACCCTAACGGTTTTAGAGTGGCTTCCATCACCATCCATCGGTTTAACCACGCCGTTAGGGTCTTCACCGAGATTCCCGTCGAGTGGGCCTGACAGTGAACCCTTGACGGGGACGTGGAATGACCACTCTTCACAAATTCCTCTTTTTCATTAATATCCTTTGGAAAGTAATTACATATGTAAAAATTAAACCGCCAGCAGGCTTTACAATGGCCATGCTCGGCCTGAACTTCTTCCCTGCACTCTGTCTCTCCCTCTGTTCTTATCGGATCCCCCTTCTAAAACAAAAATTTCAAGTTTTTATATCGGAGTCTCGGCTCCCTAGGCAATTAATGCCCCCTAGTGTGAAAAAAAAAACAATTTAAAAACTGCAAAATTGGCCTTTCCCGTCGAGTCCTCGATCTTCCACCTGTCAATCGCCAACCACTCCCAATCTGCCATGAAGGCACGCATTCAATCGGACCTTACCCTGCAACCGCTGCTTTTCCAGACTATCCCTCGGGAACTGTTACCTTGTCAGAAATTCCATCTGCACCCGCTACCTCTTTTCCCGCACGCGGGACCATCCACGTGTCAAATTCGGTTTGTCTTCTACTAGCCACGAAATCGCGACCAAATGGCACCTTGCCTTCGTCCGCCAGAAATGTAGCGAAATAGCTACTAAAAAGTCCCTCCACACCAAAGCTACAAAAATGGCGCGACATCGTGACATCGCGACATCGCGACGTCGCGCTATCACGACGGAAACTCCACGGCATGCCCTTGCCGCAAAAATGTCACGACATCGCGACGTCACGATATCACGATGAAAACTCCACTGCTTTCCCTTGCCTCCTTCGTCGTTGCCTCCGCCTTCAACCTGTCTTCGAAGGCCTTGCCTTTGTCTTAAGCTCCCATTGTTGTCACCTTTGTCTTCGAAGCCATGATTTCGTGACATGTCACGATTTCACAGCTCCCCTACACTGTCTTCTGCCGCCTTCAAAATCGTCGTGTTATCGCGATGTCACGATATCACGACATCGCGATATCACGACGTCGCGATATCACAACAGAAACTTTCCTCTCGCCTTTGCTTTCGAAATCATCGTGATATCGCGACAAAAACCGCCCCTTCGCCAATGCTCTCAAAACCGTCGCGATATCGCGACAAAAACTACCCCTGCCTTGCTGCAGCCTTTGGGGTCGCGATTTCGTGACCCCCTTCGCGACTTTGCCTTGGAAACAAAAACACACTCATTAGAAACTCCGGTTGATGCCCGATTGTCCTGTTGTCGTCGGATGCTCCTACATCAACCCTTAACAATGAGATTGACAGTGCTTTGGTCGTGGATCACTCTGGATGCGGTAGAACCAGCAACGCCTGTAGATCCCAAAAACTTTGTTGCATCAGCTATTCCTGCCTTCGTCGCCATCCCAAAAATGAAATTTCTAGTTTAGGAATTTAACTTGTATTTTTTCAGTGAGTTTACACAAGGTTTTTATGAGGGGTCCTCTCATATTGAGTGTCATTGAGAATTTATGATTGGCTTGTATCATTACTATTTTTTGCATATGGCTTTTGAATTTGATCCATAAATTATTATTTGGAACCTGTATTATCAACAATGAAGAGATCTATAATTCTTCCTATTAGAGCTCTAAATATTTTTATTTTCTTCCCCATTGATGTTCTCTATTTCTTGTACTTCTTGGACCATATTTCCTCTTTGATTTTCCTATTTTGTATATCATTGGTGTGCTGATGTGTTTCATTATTTATTAATATGATATTGTCTATGTTGGTATCTTTGAAAAGGTTTGTACATTTTATTCCATTGGTTTAAAGAATTGTATCTACAATAATTGATGTTCTGATTCTCTTTGTTATATATGCAACGATATTTTTCTTCATTCAAGTTGATGTTGTGAAGATGAAGTAATATTATTTTGTGCCTTTCTTGTTGAGATAAAAGCATGGTTTATCACTTCATCTCTAGTTTGGTTTTCTATTTCATATTCCTAAAGTATGTTGACTAATTCATCAAAGGATATGGTTCTTTTTAGCACTTTAAGAGAGGAGACTAATATTTTAAATTTTTCTAGAAGTGCTCTTGATGTAACTTGAAAGAAAAAATTCTTCCACTTTCTCTCCCATAGTTTGTAGTTTAGATTTTAATTATGTTACCCTTTGAAAAAAATGTTCAATATTTTCTCCATCATGCACTTTTAAGAAATATAACTAATATTTCAAGTGTAAAATAGTCATTTCATTCTTTTCTTAAAATATTGTGCATTATTTATCCCTAACATTTTTTAAATTTTTAGCCTCACTTATGTGTGCTTGAATTTCATCTATTATACCAAATGTGATCAACACAAACTCTCCTAGCATGGTTGGCTTTGAGGATGCAGTCAAGGTTCTTCCCTACAACTACCTCCTTGTGGATTCAAAATCTTCCTCAATCATAGATATTCTTCAAAACTACTCTTCATCATTCTCTTTCACCAAATACTCCTCTTCTCTCTATCCTAGACATCTAACAAATGTGGCTCTAATAACACTGTTAGCAAATCACTCTTATTCTCAAGTTAACCAATCTTCCAAGATCAAATAATATCTCAAGAACATACAAGAATCAATCAATAATAATAAACATAAAACTCACTAAATATTATTGATGAACATCTACTTTAAGCAATGCATGAATGTAATGCTTATTTGATATATATCACAAAGCTTTATCTTTAATATATACATACGTGCAACTCTTCATATTCACATGACTCTTGACCTTCATCTCCTCATACTCATAGGAAGTATAACTATTCATATTTCTCAAATACATAATAATAAATCTCACATATTTACATAAATAATAAGTCTCTCATCTTGATCTTGATCAAATCTGCAACAAGGGTGAGATCAAGGAATTACCAAGACCATGGAAGAACTGATCTTGATCAACTCTATGATGAGGGTGAGATCAAGTATGATTTTTGTGAGGATTTGCATCATTGTAGACCTTGATTTTGATCTCTCATATTGTATTGAACTTGTCTTAGATTTAGGATCTAGGGTTTAAACTATAGAATATGAGAATCGACCAATTTATGTTCTAGCTATAAGAAATCAGGACACCTCTTAGCTCAATGTCCTTAAAAAAAATGGTGAAAAAACTCTGGTCAAGAAAAAATACTGGAGATAAATTTTCCCAAGAATCCTCCAAGGAGTAGGGGGCTAGAACTTTAGCTCAGGAATATAGGGAAGTTGGGGAAGATAGCACTATTTTAGAAGTCGTGGATGTTGTGGGTGCTAATTCTTCTTCTCAGGGAGTGGTGAAATATTAGAATGGCCTAGAAATCTCTCTTTAGGAAGTGAAAACCTCTAAGATGACCCTGGTTGCACCTCTAGCTGAGGGAGAAGAGAAATGCCAGACCCAATTATCTTATGTTAGCTCTATTTCCCCATCCCCAAAAATAATTCTTTTAAATTCTATCCTACAAAACTCTTTTGATTGTCTTGCTTCAGTATCTGAGTCCCTAGTTTATGAGATCATTGGGCTTGAATAAAATACCCCTATCCCAATGAATTCGTATATTAGATTTTTGAGTCCCAAGTTGAGGTCCCTAAACCCAATTTGGATAAGAGATCCCCTAGCCTAAAAATTGGAAGCCATAAAAAGGTTCCAATTGATGTGGGTGTGAAGCAAAAATTTGGGAAGCCTCCCAATAAATATATTAGGAAAAAGGAGATAAAATAAGAGATAGATAATGGAACACAATCACAACTAAGAATAGAATAAGGGAAGGATCCTTGTGAAAAAATAATTAAAGATAACATCCTTTAGTTCTCAACCTCCTCCTCCTAATGGTAAAGGAAATAAACCTAATCCCAAACCACATAAATGAAGTTCATCTCTTGGAACATAAGAGACCTAAATGGTCACTCAAAGAAGAGAATGTTAGCCTCCTTAAGAAAATATATTTTTCTAGAAATTTTTCTCCTCCAAGAACCAAAGTGGAGGAATGTAATATTGATTCAGTCAAAAATATTATATGGAAGGATGTTGGGTTTGCAGCTAGTCTGGCTCATGGGGCCTCAAGGGGTCTCCTATGTCTCTAGGACACTTAAAATATGGATGGTTCTATTACCTTGGCTTTAGATAAAGTTACCAACATTATTTTCTCTTGTAAGGAAACTAAGCATGGGTGGGTCTTTTCAAATATCTATGCACCAAAATCTTGCCTTGGAAGGAGTTTGCTTTGGGATTCTTTGGGATTGATGAGAGAGGTATTTCAATATGAGATCTAGTTTTTAGTGGGGATTTCAACTCTCACCTTTATCAATTTAATAAAAAATAAGGTAATCCAATTCTATCAAAAGGTATGGAATATTTTTTCCCTTTTGTAAACCAAAATGAGTTGATGGACATGGACCTAAAAAGAAACAAGTTCACTTGGAGAAATAGAAGATTAGGAAGTTAGGTTATCCAAATAATATTGTATAGAGTCTTTATTTCTAAAGAAGGTTTATCTTATTTTGGGTATGCTTCCTTAATTTCTCTCCCTAAAGTGGGATTGGACCACAACCCTTTACTGTTTGAAACAATTCAAAATCCCAAAAAATTCCTTAGACCTTTCAAATTTGAAGCAATGTGGATTAAACACCTAGATTTTGAGGATAAAATTAAGGAGTGGTTGTCCTATAAATTATTTGGGCCCCTAATTTTCCAAGTGGCTAATAAATTGAGGTTGGTCAAATCTAACCTAAAATTCTGAAATAAATTTATTTTTGGGAATATCTTTCAAAAGAAAGACTTGAGAAAGGAATTGAAGGAAATTGAATTCACTATGGAATCTAGATATTTATCCTTGGATACTAGAGATAAGGAGAAAATGCTCTTGATATAATTTCGCAATATTTTGGCTAGTGAAGAGATGTTATGGAGACAAAAATCAAGGGCCTTATGGATTAAATACAAAGACCGTAATACCAAATTCTTTCATATTTTAACCTTGAGGTACATAAGTACCAATAGAATCAGAGAGATTTTAAAAGCGAAAGGTTATAAATCAATGAATATTCAAGAAATTAGAACTAAAATTGTTAATTTTTTTTAAACTCTTATATGAGAAGGAGGATGGTGATGATCTAACTGATAGGAACTCGCTTCTCAACATCCCTCCCCTTGTCTCAAAGGATATGAAATCTCACCTAATAAACTCTTTTAAGGATGATGATATTAGAAGGGTTTTTGATGAGGAATCTTAGACCTAGGGGCTAATTATTTTTAGAACTAGGAAATGTTCATTAGGACTTAGTATGCAGAATAATCAATGTGAGTTGTTTATTTCCTCTATTGAAAGGTCTAGGTCTAGGTGCAGTTCTTTTCGTTATTTTAGGGCTTATATCTTAGCCTTTTCGTGATTGTGTACGTAAATCCTTGGAGCAGTTCATGATTTCTAGGATTACAGTTTTCATTTTTAGACTTATTTAAGTCCTAAGTTTGCAAATAATATTTAGCTTCATATTTTGCATATCAGTTGGTATCAGAGCGTAGTAGTTTTGGGGGTTTTGGGTTATTTTCGATCTCCAAAGTGTGGTTTGGATAGTTTTCCATCACCTGCCTTCCCTGTTTGAAGCTCAGGAGGAATTGTTGCAATTTTGCTATCAAATTTTGCAGCAAATTGTTGACAAATTCATTTGTTGTCAGAAGTTGCTGACAATTTTCCTACAATAAAAAAATTGTCGATAACTTTTTATTTTAAAATATATATATATATATATATATATATATATATATATATATATATATATATATATATTTTTTCTTTGAAGGGCAAATCATTTTGAGGGCAGTGTGCGTGGCTGCGTTAAATTCTGAAGCCAGCAAAACATTCTCTTCGTTATACATTCCCAACGTCACCAACTGAACGTCCTACAGATTCTAAAGCTCCGACCGTCCATGACCGTTTCATGATGATTTTTGGCATTTTCGATGTCGTTAGACGCAAACTGTTGATCTGGTGCGTAGTTCCAAACCCTCGAACTATGCTCTGTTTTGTCTCTTGTGATCCTGATGATCCAGATGATCCAAATAATTCTTCGTGATAGCTTCAGCTAGACTTGTCAGACGACGATGGGACAATCCATGCGGATCCACTCTGTCAGCATTCTATAAGACCTGACGCCTGCCAGGTTCCGAAAGATCCACGCGAGATAGCAGGTTGTGGCAGGCGGCTGTCAGATCTCGTAGCTTGCCATCAGATCTCTGTAGTCTGCCTACAGATCGCAATCAAGTTGATAGAAGGTAGAAGGACATCTGGTACTCTAACATCTATCAGAATTGCCAGAAGGTGCCAGCATCTGCGTGCGGATGGGTAGCTCCGCTGGAAGCCAAACTCGCTCGAACACTGCACTCTGCATTTTCTCAGCCTGCATGCTATAGACGAAATGTGCATCGAGGTCATGCAATTTTGACTTGTGCAGGGCCAGGTTTGACGGTGCCAATTGATAATCTTTGGATTTCCGCGATTGAGGATTGTGGATTCTGGCTGCCACGTCGCGACGTCCGACAGTCAACTACCACCTGTTCCCGCGTTGATTCTGCCATGATGTTTTCAAGGCATGCCGCTCTGGTGGACGTAAATTCGCTGGTTGGAATAGCCACCGAACAGTGGTTTTAATTTCCCTTTTGATTAGCCAAGCAAAACATTAATTTTTATTTTTAATTAAAAAAAAAAAAACAAGTAACTTTTTGTCTTTATTCCAAAGTCAATTTTGACTTTTTAAGACATTGTGCAAGCACATTTTTGCAACATTGTGCAAATATTTCTTTTGCCCTTCCATGTTGTAAAATTGCAATTTTTGCAAATTAAATTGGGCACATTTTATTTTGCACATTTTGTAACTTTGTCTTTTTGTGACAATTTTTGCTGGCGATCACTCGGGGTCAAATGGCTTCTGAATTAGCCGACAAATTGGCTCAAGTAACCCAACTTGTCAGCGTTTTGGCTGATAAGGTTACTTCTAATGAAGTCCAACAACAATGTGAGGTTCCCATTTACACTGGTTCGCGAGATCCAGAGGTCCTCAACAGTTGGATTTTGGACATGGACAGTTGGTTTGAGTATACCAAGATAGCAAAGGATCAGCAAGTTAACTTTGCTAAGTTGAAGCTTTCTGGCATTGCCAAGGTCCTTGTCACTGATCGACAATGGACCCAAAATCCCATTGACACGTGGGATGAATTGCAAAGAGTTTTGAAGAATAATTTTTATCCTTCAAACTATGCCACTGAGCTTGACATCAAGTGGCTTCGTCTTCGACAAACCTCCAATATGAGTGTTCATGACTATATTTTTCAATTTAACAAGTTGCGGATTTTGAATTCTGTTCAGGATAATGCAGCACAACTTGTTAACAAATTCAAAAGTGGCTTGCAGGAACCCATTTACAGGAAGATGAAATACAAGTTGATTGTTAACATTGACATGGCTTTCAATCAAGCCCTTCTTGCTCGAGGAGGAAATGAGGGAGCAATCGCGTGGGACTCGCTCTTCTACGTCAGGAGGAAATCAGAAGGCTTCTCCTCAACCTTCCAAGGGAGCTAAATCTTCTTCTTCTCCTTCTCCCTCTTCTTCATCTTCCCCTTCTTCTTCTTCACAAAAATCTTCTTCTTCTAAATCACCTTTGATTTGTAATTATTGTAAAAAGCTAGGACATACTCAAAAGAGGTGTTTTAAGTTGCAAAATGTGAAGAAACAATCCCTAGTTGTAAAGCCTTCCAATGAGGACTCACAAGAAAGTCCCATTGAGGCTACAGGGGAACGTAAGCCTTATAAGGAATTGGCAGGGTTAAACAAATTGACCCTTATGAATACTTCACAAGGTGATCGCGAGAATTTGTTTGTGACTACGGTCCATCTCAGTGACACCTTTATGGTTGATTGTATAATCGATAGCGGCTCGTAGAAAAATCTAATTGCGAGGTCCGTTGTTGACAAACTGAAGTTACCGATGAATCCCCATCCTCATCCTTATCCTTTGGGATGGAAGGACAATGGGATTACATCCGACATCACACACACTTGCACTGTGAATTTTGCTTTCAGTCCTTCTTTTGTGGACTCGGTTGTGTGCGATGTAACTCCAATGGATTGTTGTGGCTTGTTGCTTGGAAGACCCTATCAATACGATAGGAGGTCTATACATGATGGGTACAAAAATACATACACTTTGCACAAAGACAATAAAACTTTCATAATCAGAAGTACACAACAAACTCCACATAATTTGATGTTGAGTTGTAGACAAGCACGCAAAGTCTGTAAATCAAGCAAAGGAATTAGCACTCATCTTCATCAGACCAATTCAAGAAGAAAAGCAAGCACCTAAGCACACTAATAACAGGAGTTCTTCAGTTCATTCAATACTTCAATCATTTTTTGATGTTTTTCAAGAACCCACAAGTCTTCCTCCTGAAAGACAGATTAATCATAGTATTGAGATTGTTCCTGCATCTTCTCTTCCTAATTCTTCAATGTATAGACAATCAATAGTGCAAATGGAAGAAATTAAGAAACAAATTCAAGCATTGTTGACTAAAGGGTTCATCAAACCCAGTACTTCCCCTTGTGCTTCTCCTATCTTGCTTGTGTTGAAGAAGGATGGCACATGGAGATTATGCATTGATTTCAGGGCACTCAATAAGATTACAATCAAGAATCGTTATCCACTTCCTCGCATTGATGATCTCTTGGACCAATTGCAAGGTGCAAAATTCTTCTCCAAGATTGATCTCAAAAGTGGGTATCATCAGGTGAGAATTCAAGCAGAAGACACTTGGAAAACAACATTTAAGACCAAAATGGGGCTCTTTGAATGGCTTGTCATGCCCTTTGGCCTTACAAATGCTCCAACTACATTCATGCGGCTGATGAATGAAGTATTCAGAGATTGTTTGGATCAATTTGTAATCATCTATTTGGATGACATTCTTATATATTCTTCTACTTGGGAGAATCATTTGGAACACTTGGAAACGGTTCTTCAAACTCTTCGAAAGAACCAATTGTATGCAAATTTTCCTAAATGTTCCTTTGGGCAAACATTCATTGCCTATCTTGGATTTGTAATTAGTGAAAAAGGTGTGCAAGTAGATCCTTCCAAAGTTGAAGTTATCTTCTCTTGGCCAACTCCTACTTCAGTCACGGAGTTAAGGAGTTTTCTTGGACTTGCCAATTTCTATCGCAAGTTCATTGGAGGATATTCTTCTATTGCTGCACCTTTACACTATTTGACGAAGATCAAAGTTCAGTTTCAATGGACAAAGGATCAACAAAAAGCCTTTGACACATTGAAACACAAATTGAGTACTGCACCAGTTCTTGTTCTTCCTGATTTGTCTCAACCATTTGAGATAGAAACTGATGCTTCGCAAGTTGCACTTGGAGCTGTGCTCATGCAGAATGGCCATCCAGTGGCTTACCATTCAGAAACATTTTTAGAGGCCAAGAAGAACTATTCTACATATGATAAGGAGTTCTATGCTTTGGTTCAAGCAATCAAGTATTGGAGGCATTATCTCTTGGGAAAAGAAACAATTGTTCATACAGATCACATGCCCCTTAAGTTTCTTCAATCTCAAACAAAAATTGAGGAAGCTAGGCACATGAAATGGGCATCGTACTTGCAACAATTCCATTTGGTAATCAAGTACAAGAAAGGATGAAACAATGCAGTGGCTGATTGTTTGAGTCGTCCTCCTTCTACTCTTGTTTTGACAATTGTCACTACATCCCATCTTGGCTTCCAAACTTGGCCTACACAGTATCCTATGGATCCAGATTTTGGCAAAGTTTTCCACCAACTTTCCAATCCTTCTTCTTCAAATTTGAGAGCTCTTCAAGACTTTCATATTCAGGATGGAATGTTGTACAAATTGGACAAACTTTGTGTTCCTCATGGGAACAGGGAGTCTCTTCTGAAGGAGGCTCATTCCACACTCTATGGGGGACATTTTGGTAGGCAGAAAACTCTTCATCATCTTCAGCGGTTTTTCTTTTGGCCACACATGCAAAGAGATGTTCTTCGCTTCTTGCGACAATGTGCAGTCTGTAATCGCTCCAAATCAGCCAATAGGACATTGGGAATGAGCATGCCTTTGCCCATTCCTTCTCGTCCATGGGAAAGCATTTCCATGGATCTCTTGAGCGGTTTTCCAATGACAATACGCAAGCATGATTGTGTCTTTGTTGTGGTGGACAGATTCAACAAAATGGCCAAATTCATTCCTTGTCGCAAGACAAGTACTGCACAGGATCTTGCCCAACTCTTCTTTGAGGTGGTATGGCATTCTTTTGGTCTTCCTACCAGCATTGTCTCTGATCGTGACTCACGCTTTGTGGGTCACTTTTGGCGATCACTTTGGAAGATTTTGGGAGTATCTCTTAACTTCTCTACTGCTTATCATCCTCAATCCGATGGGCAGACAGAGGTAGTTAATCGTACTCTCATGCAGAGTTTGAGGATTTACCATCATTCCACTCCAGCCAAGTGGGACTTAAGCCTCACTCACATTGAGCATGCCTACAACAGGGCCGTCCACAGTTCTACCGGGCACTCTCCATTTGAAGTGTGTTTTGGTTTTCAACCACTTGCTCCTTATGAGTTACCTTTGTCTTTGCCTTCTTCAGCCACAATGCACATTCAGAAGGAACAAGACAAGGCCAACTCTTTTGTACAACATTTGCAGAGTCTTCAAGCCAAAGTGGTTCAAATTCTTCAGAAGACTCAGCAAAAGCAGAAACAACAGATGGACAAGCACCGCACTCCTCATTCCTTTCAAGTTGGTGACAAAGTATGGTTTCATCTTGACAAACGACGATTTGCAGATAAGGCACATAGCAAAATCAAGCCTCTTCGTTATGGGCCTTATACTATTCTTCAACAAATCTCTGAGAATGCCTTTCGCTTGGACCTTCCAGCTCATCTTGGCATTCACGATGTCGTCAATGTTGATCTTCTCAAACCATACTATGATTCCACACTGGAAACAGTTCCAGCCATCATACATCCAGTTGATGTGGTTCCTGATGCTCAGCTTCCGCTTGACGCCGATACAGTCTTTGATACGAAGACCCGACAAACACGCCAAGGTGCTTCTACTTCATATCTTGTGGCCCGACGAGGCCAATTTCCACATCAGGCTCGCTGGATTTCTGCTCACATTCTGTCCCGGGATTTTCCCTCTTTGTTAAAAGCATTGGAGTCCAATGCTTCTTTTGTTGGGACGAATGATGAGGAATCTTAGACCTAGGGGCTAATTATTTTTAGACCTAGGATATGTTCATTAGGACTTAGTATGCAGAATAATCAACGTGAGTTGTTTCTTTCCTCCGTTGAATGGTCTAGGTCTAGGTGTTTTTCTTTTCGTTATTTTAGGGCTTACATCTTTAGCCTTTCCTTGATTTTGTACGTAAATCCTTGGAGCAGTTCATGATTTCCAGGATTACGGTTTTCATTTTGGACTTATTTAAGTCCTATGTTTTCAAATAATATTTAGCTTCATATTTTCCATATCAATTTTTTCTCTATGGGCTGTCTGAAAGATCTTGGTCCCAATGGCTTCCTCCATTTTTTTTCAAAAATTCTTGCACTTCCTTGGTAAAGAGATTAGGGATGCCTTGAATGATATCTAAAGGATGAGATTCATTCTAAAATATGTGAACTCTACCTTATTGGTTATCATTCCCAAGTCGATAAGAGCTAAATATTTCAAAGACTTTAGACCTATTAATCTCTACAATACCATTTAAAATTTTGACTAAAATCTTGGCTAATAGAGTTAAAAAAATATTTTCCAGTATTATTGACCATGCTCAGGGTGAATTTGTGGTAGGAAGAAAAAGTTTGGATGGTATTATAATAGTTCATGAACGTATTCATTATGTTGATAAGAGTGGAAGAGTGGGGCTATTCCTTAAGCTTGACATGAATAAAATATATGATAGATTCTCTTGAGACTTCCTCTTGGAAGTCATGGCCAAATTCAAATTTCATCAAAATTTGTTAAATCTTATTAGAGAAAGCATCTCAATTATGATGTTTTTAGTCATCATTAATGGGTATGCTATATATTATTTTAAGATACAAAGGATCCTCTATTAAGGAGATCCTCTTTACCCCTATATTTTCATCTCGATGGATGAAGTGTTGGGTAGATATTTTAAAGTTATTTCCATTAAAGTTATTAGACCTACCCTATGTTTAGATCCTGTTATTCACCAATAATTTATGGATGATACTCTCTTAAACACTTCTACCTCTATCCAATAAATTCAAGGACATCCTATCCTCCTTCGAGAGAGTTGCAGGTTAGAATATCAATTTCATTCAGAGTAAAATCTTCTTCCTTAATAATCCTTCCAAGAGGTAGAGAAAGATTGATCAAATCTTACGGTGTGAGATTAATGAACTCTCTTCAATTTATATTGGGATGCCTCTCTTCAAAGGTATATTAAAAGAGAATATCTAGGATCCTATGGTGGAGAGAATCCAAATGAAGCTTATTGGTTGGAAAGGTGCCCTTCTCAGTTAGGCAGGTATAGCTCAATTAGTGAAGTCCACTCTTCAAAGTATTCCTATATATTTCCTGTCTCTCTATAAAATCCCTATTAAAGTCACTCAAAAAATTGAACACGTCTTGAAAACCTTTCTCTAGTCGAATGTAAAGAAAAAAAAGAGATTCCCTCTAGTCTCATAGGATCAGGTTTACAGTAAAATAGAAGCAAGAGGTTTGAACCTTAGAAAACTAAATCAAATAAATAAAGCATTAATGTCTAAGCAAGGTTGGAAATTATTTAGAAAGGAAAACTTAGGTTGGGTGCACATTCTCTTAGCTAAGTATTTTAATCATAATAAAAAAATTTGTTTGGATCCCCTTCCATCCTCAGGTTTTACTTTTTGGCTTAGCATTCTCAAAATAAAATCTATCCTTAAGGGATGCAGGTGGAATATGGGGAATAGCAATAAAATTTATTTCTAGTAGGATTCTTTTCTTCTAAACTCCCCTCTTTCTAAATTTCCAAATCTTTCAGTTGTGGAACCTAAAATTAGGTTTCTCTTTGGTCCCAAAGTGGCTGATTTTATTGAAACAACTAATGACAGGAAACATATAGAACCCTCTCTATCCCTAACCTAAATCAAGAAGATGAAGATACCACTAGATTCTTATCTAATAATTTGAGAACATGGGTTACTAAAACATTATATGAGGATGATTATGTTTTTTAGAAAGGTGAAGAGGATGGCTCTTTCTCCATAAAATTTGTTTACTTCCTTGTTGAAGAAGACCCTGATACTTGGTTTTCTAGAATAAAAACTTGGTTTAAAAACCTCATCCCCAAAGTCAACTTCCTTCTTTGGTTGTCTATTTAGAATAAGGTCTTCACTATATGAAATTTTCAAAAAATATGGATGTATATTCCTAATAGGTGTTATCTTTGTGAAAGGTGTGTTTAATCTTTGAACCATTTATTCTTTCCATGTTTTCTTTCTCTAGAAGTTATTTATTCCTTTTTTAATATACTTAGGGTTTTTTGGATTGTTCTATGTCTCCTCTTTGATGTTTGTAATCAGTGAACATCACTCTTTTTCAACCCAATACTTTAGATTCTCTGGTCCTTTTAGCCTCCCCCACCTTATTTAGGGGATTTGGAAGGAAAGAAATCATAGGGCCTTTAAGGATTACAAAAGAGATTTTACCTCTATGTGTTCCAAAATCCTAATTGCTATTGTGGAAAATGTCTCAAGTCTTCACCTACACCATAATAGAGGTTGCAAGGATGATAACAATCTAGAGGAGAAGTTAGAGCTTTAGTCAAGAAATAGAGAGATGGTGCAACATGGATTGAACATCATATCCCAAACTAAATGGAGTCCCCATCCACATGGTTGGATCAAACTTAGTTTTTATGAAGTTTTTAAAGGAAATCCAGTGAAATTTGGGTCCAAGGGTATGTTTAGAATTGATAAATGAGAGATCATTCTTGCTTATTCTGAAAAACTAGGATTTCAAACTAGTCACTATGCGGAAGCCAAAGCTCTTTTCTAGGGAACAATATTGCTTGAGTATTTAGAATGCATCATCAACTTTGTAATTAGATCCCAAATCCCTACCTGGTTTATAGCAAATATGATATAGGAAGCAAAAATATATATCCAAGCCATGGAATAATTCTAAATTAGACATAATTTATAGAGAAGGCAACATATCTATGGATATCTTAGCCAATCTAGGATTGCACCAAATAGGAATTACAACTTGGAGGGAAAGGTTTCCCCCAAGGTATTTCTTATATGGAGTAATGGTTTTTGTGATGTTACATCTTTCTATAGATTTTCTTTTTGTGATGAGTTTTATTAAGAATATTTAACCTACAAAGTGGTGGAGATGGTTATTATTTTCATTCCAGGGTCTTGCCTTTCCAGTACCTTGAGGAGAACTTGTTGGTGCTATAAGATCTTCTTCAAACTTGAACACTCTCATGTTGGCAGTTATGTTTAAGGTAGATAAATTGGTTATCTATATAATAAGCACTTGTTTGTAAGGTTCATTTGTTTACTTTAGAATATTGTAGGGAAAAAATTGTATTTTAAGAAGGGGTTATGTTATTGTTGATGGATAATATTTTTTCTTGAATATAATATTTATAGGGCTTATTGTAACATATGGTTATTTTTAAAAGAATAATTTTTAGTTATCTAAAGGCTTGTGTAGATAATAGAAACTAAGATAGAGGATATTATGGGATACCCTCATAAAATTGAATGTAATATATGGATCTTTAAAAAAAAAAAAAAATTAAGAATAATTTTTAGTTAATCTGAGGCTTATGTAGATAACGAAAACTAAAATAGAGGGTATTATGGGATGCCCTCATAAAATGCAATATTTTTCTTTGATGAAAAAATAGATAATTACATGTGTATTAATTTTTGTAAGAATTGTGTGGGTAGTGAAAAGTACTATGAAGAGATGTATGATATTCTCTTGTACATGAATTAGTTATTATTTGTATGGTGCAATTGCATGTAGGAATGCATACATATATATGAGTTGTCCTAATCTCTTATTTCATCATTATTATACTTTAGAGAGAAGGCACGTCCAAACTTGAGGATAAGTGAAGAAAATAATTCTTTTTATGGTTCCTTGGAAATCGTAACGAATTCTTCTATAGAAATTCCTCTTCAAAAAAATTATCATTTGTGAGTTATGCATTATGAAAGGAATATTGAAAATTATGGATATTGAGGAAGACTCAAACTTATTGATAAGCTTAACTACTTGACTTGGTTTACATGTAGTTACTTATGAGTTCCTCTTGTATATTCCTTAATTTTTTATTATAAAGGAAATAAAAATAATTGATGATTAAGAATTTACCATGTGATGGTACGATGTTCAATTATAATATGAGATGGCATTAAATGATTTTTCACATATTTTTTTATTGATGGAAAAAAAAGGTTTTGAAAAGAACCCCAAACCTTTTACAAAAAAGCCCAAAAGGAGGCAGCAACCAACAGGACTACCTCAACAAAAAGATAAACAAAGAAAATAAACAAGAGGACATAGTTGGGACAAGAGAGAATCTCCCCAAAAATAAAATATAAATTAGAGAGGAAAACAAGGGTGTAAATCAAGGGAATGGAGTCCCTTGGGCACCCTCAAAAATAGGACCAACAAAAGACCACGACTAATCAAAAGCCTCAGATACCTTTGGTTCACCATATTTAGCACTGACATCATTATCTGAGATTTGGGTAATGACCTATGTATGCTTCTTGATGGAGCTTATAACTTTAGCTGCTTGTTGGATGTTGGACTCTATAGAATTTATGAGGATCTCTAGATTGGACAGAGGATCACGGCTAGCAGCTCTCAATAGATAATGGGTCAAAGGTACACTAGGGGATTCATCATCACTGAGGGAGAGCAACTGACGAGGATCATCCTCAAATTTAATCTTCTTGTGATTCGCAGGAGACTCTCTAGGGGTATCTTAGTAATGTATGTTATGATGCTTTTCTTTTCCTTTATGAGAAAGAGTTGATATAGTTTTGAAAGTGTTATTTTCTTTGGGTTGTGAATTGGTATCTTGGGAGGTTTTGCTCATAGTACCATTGTTGAGATAAATACCAATATTTGATTTATTGTGAGAAGGCAATATTCAAATCGGTTGCAATGATTACATCTTGAGTGGTGTAGCTTAGATGTATTCCAAAAAATGTGGAGCTTTTAAGGAATTCCCACCGTGGAGGTTGGGAAATAATTTACAACATGAGCAAGTGATGGTTCTTTGATCAGGAATAATTAGGTGACCATGTGTATTATCACATGAAGTGATAATACCTTTAATTAGCCCACCATAGAGGTGTGGTAATTAAGCACCAAGTACTAGTTGTCTCAGCATTATGCCAAACACCTATATAGACTACCTTATGTATGGCGAGGGAAATGACACCCACATTTATCTAAATATTGATAAGGGATAATCCCCTATGCTATGGTTAAAATACCTATAGTCATATAGAATATACAGAGTGTGGGGAGACCACTGAAGGTGTCTTTTCTAATCATGGAATTTTAGGAAACTTAACCCTAAATATAGCTATGGGACGTTGTCCTATCCTATCCACTTGAGTGTTGTTGGCAGTGATAAGAAATCAAAATTAGTTATGCCTTAGTTATTAAAAATAAAAGAGTATGATAATAACTTTGTAAACCTTACTTGTGAATCTATTTCAAAAAAATATATAGTTAGGTGAATAGGACCATCAATGGTTCTACAACTATTAAAATAGCCCACAAAAAAACTCCAAAAAATAGAACCTTTATGATCAATCCCCATGGTCATAGGGTTCAACCAAGATGCAATGAAGGGCTAAAAAATATATAGAAGCTCTTCGTAAAATAATAGAAGAGAAAAAAATAAATTTTCACCTTCTAGGACTTAGAAAACTTCAATCTCCAACTACCTTCAACATGATCTTGTTGCATGAACCTCAACAATAAATATTTCCAATAGTCCTCAAAGCTCTGATACCATGAAAGGAATGATGGAAAAATTCAAAACACCAAACCAAGCCACAAGGATCAAAGGGTTAAAGCAACACCACATTAACCAAAACAAAGAGACTAAAAAACAAAAACAAGATAACGAAAGCTAACACAAAAACTGCAATATCATATCATATGTTAGAATTGATTTTGATTATTATGGAGAAGCCTTGCTTAAATAGGTAAGGAAGATCCACCACAACTTTAGGATCAAAAAAGAGATAAGGATCAATATTTGTCGTACAAATAAGGAGGTGGATATGATCTGTGGAGAAAAAATCTCAACCCTCTAAATGTAATCAATGAGTGTAACTCCCTAGGAATGCCAAATATCCCCATAATATTTAAATGACATAAAAATAAATATCCACACATAAAGTGTGTGAAAAAACTAAACTAATAAAAATAAAGTACCTAGGTGAGCATGACCTAGAGTCTAAACATCTACTCTAACAGATTATCTTTATTTTGCATAGAAATGGTGCATGAATGGTTAGAATAAACCTTTTTGTTTAAAATGATATTAATAGTTTTAAGGTTCTATTAATATCATATTAAAATATTAATTATTTAATACAATTATTAATCATTAATTAAATTAATCAATCTTAGTACTTGATTAATAATGTTTTTTGATCTTGGATGATAACCATTAAGGGAATACAAATGGCACATTTAATTGGTTGATTTAAAAAAAACTTGATGTTATGAATATTTCAAGTTATTTATAAATGGTGAGAGATCCTTGATAATTTTAATTAAAATAAAGAAAGAAAAGTTCTTTTTATTAGTAATAAAATAAAGTTATTTTTTTTGCGATATATTTGAAAAAAAACTTAGGTCGAAAGATTTTTTCCTTAAAATGCATAGACAGAAAAATAAGTATTATTAATGGGTGAGAGTGGAAGTTATTGGAGAAAAAATAAAACCCTAAATTTAGTGCATACATTACTTATTTTTAATGCATGTTTTAACGAGGAAATTAATAGCTTGGAGGAAGTTATTGTGGCATGTTCTCAGATTCTTTTTTATATGGCTAGTTTTTGCCAAGTTGAGGGAAGGCAACCATTTGGAATGGGGGACGTGAGGAAAACATGAGAAGTAAGGGAGAGCAAACTACAATGAAAATACAATAAGATATACCAAGAGGGTACTTCATAAGTAGGGGAGAGCAAACTACAATGGAAACCCGAGAAGAGATACCAGGAGGGTACTTCGCAGATTAATACTAGGTTTACCTGTCCTCACCCTATTCCTTGCATGTTAAATATTGGATATTTTATATTTTATAAGCTTTAAAATGTTTATGCTATTTTGCATGTTAGATATGGGTAGATTTTAAATTAAGCTTTTAAATGTTTCTACACTTTTGCATGTTAAATATTGGGCAATTTATAGTTTAGAAGCTTTAATATGTTTATGCTATTTTACATGTTAGAGCTAGGCAAATTTTATATTTTATATTAAGCTTTAAAATTTTAATGTTTTTCTACGTGTTAGAGCTAGGCAGATTGTATATTAAGCTTTAAAATGTTTAAGCTTTTTTGTATGTTAGAGTTGGGCAGATTTTATATTAAGCTTTAAAATATTTCTACACTTCTACATGTTAAAGATTGGGCAGATTTTATATTTTATACTAAGCCTTAAAATGTTTATGTTTTTTGTGTGTTAGATTTGGGAATATTATATATTAAGCTTGAAAAAATTTATGTTTTTCTTGCATGTTAGAGCTGGGCAAATTTTATATTAAGTTTTAAAAGTTTATGCTTTTTCGCATGTTAAAGTCAGGGCAGATTATTATTTTTAATTAAGCTTCAATATGTATATGATTTTCTATCTTTGGAAGCCTAGGCAGAGTTATATTAAGTTTTAATATGTATATGTTACCTTGTTTTGCATTTTTATAAGCTTGAGCAATGTAGATGTTTTAAAATAAGGATATGCATGAGTAGTTTGGAAAAATATTAAAATAAGTTCTCTTGTCTTAAAAACCTTCTTGTTTGTTTGGATATGCATATGCAATTTATATAGGGGAGAAACCTTGCATTCTTAAAAAGAAGATTAATTATTTTTGTTACCTTAAAAAATTATTAAGTTAGTAATTGTTTTTCAAAAGAAATCTTACATTTCTTAGAAGCTTAAATGCATAAGTTGGCTGGAACAATTATTAAGTTATTAATTGATTTTCAGAAGAAATATTGAACTCTTAGAAAGAAGCATAATAGTTTGCTCCTCATTAAAGTTTTTGTTGTTTTTAACTGATTGTTAAATCATTTCATAAATGTTATTAATGTTTATCACCTTGTTTGGAGAAAACAAACTCATTATTGTTGGAATCCTTTCTTTTAAAAGCTTAAGAAATAATTTATCTGGTTGTTGCCTTTTTATAATTAGAGGAAAATTAAAGAATAAATTTTATTAGTTGCTACCTTTCATATGTAAAAGGAATATTAAAGGATGAATTAACAAAGGAATATTAAATAAAGCATAGCAGTTATATTTAAGGTAGAGAAACTGGTTATCCGTAGACGAAATACTTGTTTGTAAGGTTCATTTGTTTACTTTAGAATATTGTAGGGAAAGAAATTGTATTTAAAAAAGGGGTTATTTTATTGTTGATAGATAATCTCTTTTCTTGAATATAATATTTATAGGGTTTATTGTAACATATGGTTATTTTTAAAAGAACAAATTTGAGAATAACTTTTAGTTATCCCGAGGCTTATGTATATAAGGGAAACTAAGATAGAGATTATTAAAATATAGGGTATAGGATTCTCTCGTGCATTAATTACTTGTTATTTGTATGGTGCAATTGCATTATGAAAAGAGCATGTAGGAATCCATACATATATATGAGTTGTCCTAATCACTTACTTTATTTTGTAAGGAAATGGAAATAATAGATGATTAAGCATTTACCACATGATGGTATGGTGTTCAATTATAATATGAGATGGTATTAATTGATTTATCATATCTTAGTAATGTATGTTACAATGCTTTCCTTTTCCTTTATGAGAAAGAGATGAAATAGTTTTGAAAATGTTATTTTCTTTAGGTTCTGAAGGGTATCTTGGGAGGGTTTTCTTATAGTACCCTTGTTGAGATAAATATCAATATTTTATTTATTGTGAGAAGTTAATAGTCAAATCGGTTGCAATGATTACATCTTGAGTGGTGTAGCTTAGATGTATTCCCAAAAATATGGAGCTTTTGAGGAATTCCTACAGTGGAGGTTGGAAAATAATTTGCAACATGAGCAAGTGATGGTGCTTTGATCAAGAAGAATCAAGTGACCATGTGTATTATCACATAAAGTGATAATACCTTTAATTATACCACCAAAGAGGTGTGGTAACTAAGCACTAAGTATTAGTTGTCTCATCATAGAGATGGGATAATTGGAATTTATGACATTATATCAAACACCTACATAGACCGCCTTATGTATGGTGAGGGCAATGGCATCCCCCTTTCTCTAAATATTGATAAGGTATAATCCCCTATGCTATGTTGAAATGCATATACTCGTACAGAGTATACAAAGTGTGGAGAGGCCACTAAATGTATATTTTCTAATCGTGGAGGTTTAGAAAAGTTAATCCCAAAAATAGCTATGGGATGTTGCCCTATCCTATTCACTTGAGTGACATTGGTAGTGATAATAACTCAAAAGTGGTTATACCTTAATTATGCAAAACAAAATAGTATGTAATATCTTTGTGAACTTTACTTGTGAATCTATTTCAAAAAAAATTAATCTGTTGGGATGGTTAGAATTGGGTTGTTAGACTTGGTATTAGATCTCTAGGTCATAGGACTAGAAGCTTCCATGAGAGAACCTAGGATCAACCATCTTGATGTGTAACTTTGAGAATATTTGTAACTTTAGGGACCTTAACTTGGAATGGGTTCATTGGGTATTGCACAATGGTGGGATCAATTTATACCAAAGTAAAAATCGAAAAGGATGCAATATGTTATTCGAAATGGCACCTTACATGGAGTGAGTGCGACCATTGATAATATCAATGGATGATAATATTGTATTGTTAGTTTATATAAATAATGAAACTAACTAGAATTTAGTAGTACAATTAGAAAGAAAATTATAACCTAACTCATTTTTTTGTGGCCAAAAAATATGGTACCAAAGTTAAAGAGAGGAAAAGGAGGATATTCTCAGACTCCAAGATAGGCTAGGTAGAATAATGTCGAAGCTAGACCCCAAGGAGAACTTGGGTATATTTTTAACATGATGGTGATTACCTCTAAACATACCAATATAAATCCAACTACATCAGGTAGTGTTTTATCTAGGAGTTGTCTTCAGTTAAACTAACCATCATTTTTATTAACAGATGGAACAAGGAAACAAATTCAAGAAATAACCTAAGTATCCATGGGAGGTTGCTACAATTGTGGAGGTATGCACTATGTGAAAAAGTGTCCTTAGTGGCCAAAATAAAGCAACAGTGTTGAGAAACAACCACACTAGATTTATACAACTCAGAGAGATTTGACATAGGCTCAAGGAAGTTGTCGATCACTAGAAGAACTATGTTGATATGAAAAGTCACCTAGAGAATTCTCTATATAATAGAGACTTCTTAAGGATAAGATCCATGAAGAGTGCCATCAAGTCAAATAGGTTGGATCCTTGTTTTATAGGGATTTTTGAAAATCATTGATAATATTAGCCTTTAGTCTCGGCTTACCATCCAACCTAGCAAAAAAAAATTGTTTTGAAAAATATTTAAGAATTTGAGAAAATATTTTCCTTGTTTGAATGAATGATATGTATTTTATATTACAGGGAAAACATAGAGGAATATATTCAGTCCAAGGAAGGTAGTATGTCATGACCCACCTTGGCAAGACTCTTTGATAATGTGGATGATATGTAAATATGTGATGATTCAATGCTTAGTATTAGTTGTATTATTGATGTTTCTTAGCAAATATTATTTTGGTTATATTATTTGAGAATATGGTGCTACTAATATCATATGTGGTTGTAGGACCAAGTACTCTCATGGGTGGACGAGAAAGTTGACCACCAAGAATAAGAGATAAAAATAAGGTAAATTATGGTCAGTTTAACTGAATACAACTCCTAGATAAAAATCTACCTGCATATAGTTGCATTTATATTGGCATGTTTAGAGGTAATCACCATCATGTTAAAAATATACCCAAGTTCTCCTTGAGAAATCATCAATAAATGTGAGTGCATACTTAGCTCCAAAAAAAGTTGTGGGAAAAACCATCAAGTCACTATGCACCAACTCAATATGGGAATAAGCTCTGTTGTACTTACCTCTGGGAAAAGGATCTTGATGTTTTTTTCCAAGTACACAACCTAGATAAACTCCATCAATACAGGATACCTTAGGTATTCCAATGATCATATCATGAGTGCTTAAATTTTTCAAATATCTATAATTGAGATGGTCAAATCTCTCATGCCAAATATTGCTTTCTAAACCTTCATGATCCACCAAACAAGTACCTCCAAGTGAAGAATCAAAACCCTTAAAGTGATAAAGACATGATCTATGTTCAGCAAATATTTGTGGAAAAATATAATGTGGGTCACTCAAATATCTAATCTCAGCTCCTTAAGGTGTAAACAACACAATTTTACCCCCTCTAGAATGACAAATTTGGTACACAAAGAGAAAATTAGTGGAAATATTTGGAACATAAAGAACATTCTTAATGCATCCACCATCAACCTGTATGTCACCTTTTCCCTTAACTAAAATGGAAGAAGAATTTCCAACCTCAATGCAAGATGTAGAACTAGAACACAATGTGGTAAATAACTCCCTAGATGAAGTCATGTAATGAGTCACTCTAGAATCCAAAATCCAATCCTCAAAAATAGCCTTAGATGATTTCCCAAAAGTATTCAAAACCTTACCTTTATATTTTGAAGGAGTGAAGGATAATTTTTTATTCCTAAAGGCTTCCTCTAAGTCTTATAAATTTTTCCAACACTTTTAGTCAGAATTACCATTGACTCCACAATATGAACAAGTAACATTTGACCTATTTTTGCTTTTAGATTGCTTAGGTTTATGATTGGACTCTTTGGAGGATGACTCTTTTGATGTGACTCTAGGATTTTAATGAAATGAAGGAGAAGGAGAAGTATTAGGTTGGGACTTAGACTTGGACTTTCCCTTGCATTTGGAAGTGGAAATGGAGGATGCAACAAATACCTTATGTGAGTAGCTGTAATGATCAGAGTTAAGAACTTTGGATTCTTCCCTCAAAATATTGGCACAAAACTTCTCAAAAGTAGGTATTTTGTGATCAGAATCCATGGAATTCATATTAGAAAAAAATGTGGAGGTAAACATGTGGAATGGACCCTTAAGTTTTAGAAAAATCATGAAAATACATTCTTCATCCATTTTAGTTTTTCCACTACCCTTTAAAAGTGTGAGCAAGGATTGAAACTTAGTGAGAAAACCGCCCATAGATGGAAAATCATCTGGATTAAGAGCACTATGTTCAACATCAAAATGTAAAACTCTCAATGTGTCCACTTGCCCAAATAACTTCTCAAGCTTTTCTTAAATTTGAAACAAAAAATTGTCACTCATGCATCTTAATTAATCTCTTACATTCGTCCATTTTGCAATCATGAACAAACTTATGATACTCTTTTATAACTTCAAGTAGATCTTCTTGCATTAATCTTGATAAACCTTTATATTGAATAAGTGTCATCATGAGTGGCTTCCATATGTTATAATTATGTGATTTAAGTGGCTCAAAATACTCTAAACCCATTTTTCAATCACAAGAAATAAAATTTAAGATCCACAAATATGGTGTTCAAATCAACACCAAGACACCCCAACCAAAAGGGTTTTATTCAATGCTTTCAAAAATAAGAGCCCTCCCAAAATCAAATGCCTTTATAATTTAGGCATTATAAAGAGTATATGATCAGATCTAATTTTTACAATCACTAAAATTTTGCAGATTTGAAAAGAAAAAAATTGAGTAACTTCACAAAACAAATATTTTACAAAGTTGTTTTCAAATGCACAGAATTACTAAAAAATACATTTTTTAAATGTATTTCTAGCAAACCTTGTCAATAACTTAAATGCATATTTGAGTTTAAAATTTGAAAATAACTCGAGAGTGAAGAAGATAGATTGTAGATCTTAGAAAACTAGATCTGCAATAAGCAGCTTCAGATATTTTAGAAAATCAGATATTTTGTGGATTGTGTGTAATAAAAACATGCATATAGAAAAAATAAATTGTATACAACAGTGGCTACTAGCAGACAAAAATTATTGGTGAAAGTTCTGGATCAATGACAGTCAAGTGAATAGGGCCATCGATGGTTCTGCAACTATTAAAATAGCCCACAAAAAGACTCCAAAAAAATTCTAAAAAATAGAACCTTTATAATCGATCTCCATGGTTAGATGGGTCAACCAAGATGTAATGAAGGGCTAAAAATATATAGAAGCTCTTATCAAAATAATATAAGAGAAAAAATCAATTTTCACCTTCTAGAACTTAGAAACCTCAAATCTCCAACTACAAAACCTTCAACATGATATGGTTGCATGAACCTCAACAATGAATATTTCCAATAGTCCTCAAAGCTCTAATACCATGAAAGGAATGATGAAAAAATGCAAAACACCAAACCAAGCCACAAGGATCAAAGGTTTAAAGTAACACCACATTAACCAAAACAAAGAGATTGAAAAACAAAAACAATATAATGAAAGCCAACACAAAAATTGCAATATCATATCATATGTTAGAATTGATTTTGAGTACAATGGAGAAGCCTTGCTTAAATAGGCAAGGAAGATCCACCACAACTATAGGATCAACAAAGAGATAAGGATCAATATCCATCGTACAAATAAGGAGGTGTGATATGATTTGTGGAGAAAATATCTCAACCCTCCAAATGTAATCAATGAGTGTAACTCCCTAGGAATGCCAAATATCCCCATAATATCTAAATAAGATAAAAACAAATATTCACACATAAAGTGGATGGGGAAACTAAACTAATAAAAATAAAGAACCTGGGTGAACATGAGCTAGAGTCTAAACACCTACTCTAACAAATTATCTTTATTTTGCATATAAATGGTGCATAGTGGTTAGATGTTAGGACCCTCCTAACATGTCCTAATTACTTATATTATTTATTCATTATATTCTAGGGTCACAACCCTTCACTCTTACAACTATTAGACTAGGTATTTAAATGCAATCCACATATGATAATAAGGCATCATCGAACAAATATATAAATTAAGTCTATTGTGGGTTTTCTACCTTACAATAAAAAAGTGATTCAATATAAAAATGATCCTGCTTCCCGCACCATTTAGTTTCATACCATCTAGATCAGAGCTAGATCAAGGAGCAAATTCACCATTAAAAAAATTTCCCACCACACATTTTAGCCAGTCCACATTCGCAAGGACGCAAACAACATTCATGCTTCACGAATCTGTGTCAAAATCCTCATAGAAAATTAAACCTTCTTCGAAGGTACGAATTAAGTTGTCTTACACCCAAATTGCTCGACCTTTCGCATGGTGACCGGTGGCTGTTTTGAAAAAGCTAAAATCTTCAACGCAGCATCAAGGTTTTCGACCTGTACCAAAGGAAAAAAATTAAAATTAAGGACGACGATCACTGGATTCCATTCATGAGAAACATGAAAGGCTCGCTGAAGAAGTTCAACAGGAAAGAGAGGAGAATACCCATACCACAAGAGAACTCTTCGAGAAAATATTTGCAATGGATGTTAAACTTGATGCCATCAGTCAAAATCAGGCAACAACACATGCAAATTCACCCAACCACGGGTCATCAAATCGAGAAATTTTAGGAGGTCCACAAACTTCCATTCTACCACGGATGACCAAATTAGACTTCCCAAAATTTGGAGGATACCCTACAAACTGGATCTACCAAGCAGAGAAATATTTCTCACTAAATCAAATTCCGAAAATGCAAAAAGTGCATATCGCCTCCTTCCACTTGGAAAATGATGCCATCCAATGGTACCAATGGTTTGAGAAAACTAACGGCACTACGATGTGGTCAACCTTTACACATAATCTATTAGTGCGATTCGGCCCTAGCAAGTTTCAAAGCTTCTACGGGGCCCTCACTAAATTATGCCAAACCACTTCGGTAAGCGAATACCAAGCAGAATTTGAAAGGCTAGCTAATTGAACATCCGGATTAGATGATGCCTTCTTTCAAGAATTTTTTTTCAGCGGATTAAAATAATAAATTTGAATAGAGGTGCAAATGTATAACCCTACAAACATGTTAGAGATCATCGGCTTGGCGAAATTAGCGGAGGAAAAAATCAACGCACGGAATCGGTTCACAAAACCAACTTGGGGGAAACCATCAAACACTTATACCAACCCTAAACCAATGCAAAATGGATGAACCCAAAATTCCTACACAACCCCCAAAATTAACCCCGGTCTACCAATTAAGTGTCTGAGTTTCGAGGAAATGAAGGAAATACAAGCTAAGGGTCTTTGCTACCATTGCGATGAGAAATTTGACAGAAATCATAAATGTGCCTCACGAAAATTATATATTCTAGATGCCATAGAGGAAGGGAATTCTACTGAAGAGGAACCTAAACTCAAAGTAGATATATTATCCAACACAGTTGAAAGTGACGAATAAAATGCACCAAAGGTTTCCTTCAACGCCCTTGCCGAATTTTTTGCCCCTCAAACAATGTGAGTAAAAGGGTATTTTAAGAAACAAAACCTTACCGTGCTCCTAGATTCTGGTGGCATGCACAATTTTATCGATCCAAAGGTGGCTAAACAAGCAAATTGTTTTATATACCCTTGTAATAACTTCGAACTGATGATTGGAAACGGAGGAAAAATTGCATGCAAAGGAAAATGCAAAAATATAAAACTGTGGGGGTTTATAACATGAAAGGCGACATGTACGTCCTACCCCTAGGTGGGTGCAACATTTTACAGCGTACAATGGTTACAAACCTTGGGTGTATTCCAATGGGAATTTGATGAACTATGGATGAAATTCACAGCAAAGAACCAAACCTATATTATCCAAGGCCTGAAATCAAGACCTTCCCAAATCATCAACTTGCATAGAATGGAGAAAATTATCCGAAAAGGAAACAAAGGAATGGTCGCCCAATTATTTTAAATTCAACCTAGTCACAAAGAAGACGAGACACCAGAGTTACAAAATATTTTAGACCACCATAAGGCGGTATTCAATGAACCAAAATGCCTACCTCCACAATGAAGTCACGATCACACTATTCCACTATTTCTAGGGCATCAACCTCCTAATATTAGACCTTATCGCTATCCATACCTCCAAAAGACCGAAATAGAGAACTTAGTACAAGATCTTCTTAATGCATGAGTCATTAGATCTAGCAAAAGCCCTTACTCCTCTCCAATTATTTTAGTTAGAAAAAAGGATGGCTCATGGCGTTTATGTGTCGATTTTCGAGTGCTTAATAAAATGACCATCAAAGATAAATTTCCTATTTTGGTCATAAACGATCTATTAGATGAACTCCATGGGGCAGCTTATTTTTCCAAGTTAGACTTACGGTCGGGCTACCACCAAATACGATTCAATGAAAAGGATATTCCTAATACGACCTTTTGCACTCATGAAGGGCACTACGAATTCTTGGTGATGCCATTTGGCTTGACCAACGCTCCTTATACCTTTCAAAGTCTAATGAATAAGGTATTTCATCCTTTTCTTCATAAATTTATATTAGTTTTCTTTGATGACATTTTGATTTATAGCAAAACATGGGAAGAACATTTGGACCATGTTAGACAAGTGTTCCAAATCTTGGAGGAAAATCAACTTTATGCAAAAATATCAAAGTGTTCTTTTGGAAAACAAGAAATTGAATACTTAGGGCATATTGTCTCAAAGGAAGGAGTTATGGTAGATCCTTCCAAAATTGAGGAGGTGAAAAATTGGCCTATTCCAAAAACCTTAAAAGCTCTACGTGGGCTTCTTGGACTAACGGGATATTATAGAAAATTTTTCCAAAATTATAGTAAAATTGTTGCTCCTCTAACAGCATTATTTAAGAAAAATGCTTTCAAATGGTCGTCTAAAGCGGATGAGGCCTTTATCACCTTGAAAACTTTAATGTGTACCACCCCTGTTCTAGCCATGCCCAACTTTTCTAAACCGTTCGTCATTGAAAGTGACACTTCAAGAATAGGAATGGGAGTCGTACTCATGCAGGATGAAAGGCCTCTAGCTTTTATAAGCAAAGCATTTTCTCCTAAGAATTCAACTCGCTCTATGTATGAAAAAGAGATGTTTGCAATTATCCATGCTATTCAACATTGGAGGCCTTACCTTATTGGCCAACATTTCATTATACGCACCGACCATCATAGCTTGAAGTATTTTTTGGAACAAAGGACTAATACCCCGGAACAACAAAAATGGGTTACTAAACTTCTTGGCTATGATTATGAAATTACATATAAAAATGGAAACAACAACATGGTAGTCGATGCACTTTCTAGAAAATTTGAAGATATGCCTCAAGTCCATGCTCTTTCCTCCCTTATTCCTAAATGGGTAGATGAGGTGCATGAAGAATGGATAAATGATCCTACTATCCACACCTTAATTCAACAACTTCAACATAATACTAGTAGCAAAACTCCATACACTTGGAGGGACAATATATTAAGATACAATGGGAGGATGGTCCTCACCCCCAATTCAACTTATCATGAAAAAATTCTTCATGAGTTACATACCTCACCCACTGCAGGCCACTCAGGGTTCTTAAAAACCTATAAAAGAGCCACTACCTACTTCTATTGGGTAGGAATGAAAAATTACATCAAAAACTTTGTAAAAGAATGTGAAGTTTGCCAAAGACAAAAGGGGGAGACCCTCGCTATTCCAGGATTACTTCAACCTCTTCCTATACCCACCAAAACATGGGCAGATATTTATATGGAATTTATTGAAGGATTACCATAATCAGGAGGAAAAACAACCATTTTTGTAGTCGTTGATCGTTTATCTAAATATGACCATTTTTGTTCCATGGCTCATCCTTATACCACTAGCACTATAGCCCACATCTTCCTAGATAACATCTTTAAATTACATGGTATGCCCTCCACAATTGTTAGTGACTGTGACCCAACTTTCACTAGCACCTTTTGGAAGGAATTGTTCAAATTACAAGGTACTCAACTTCGTATGAGCTCCGCTTACCATCCTCAAACCGATGGCAAAACAGAAGTTGTAAATAAATTCTTGGAAACATACCTTCGATGTTTTGTTTCTACTCAACCACTCCATTGGGTAAAGTGGCTTTCACTAGCGAAATGGTGGTATAACACTTCATACCATACGTCCATAAAAATGACTCCTTATGAAGCACTATATGGTCAAACACCACCATCCCTCACTTCCTATATTCCAGGGACTACAAAAGTCCATGCGGTGGAAACGAAACTTGCTAATAGAGATGACATACTATGGATCCTAAAAGAGAACCTACACACTGCCTAGCATCACATGAAGTAGCAAGCCGATCAACATAGAAGCAAACGTAGTTTCCACGAGGGTGATATGGTTTTCTTACATCTCCAACCTTACCGTCAATCCTCTCTTAAACAAAAAGGTTCTCAAAAGTTAGCACCCAAATTTTATGGGATGTATAAAGTTCTCCAACGTATTGGGACCGTTGCTTACAAACTAGAGCTTCCTCCCTCTTCCAAACTTCACCCTGTATTTCATGTATCTTGCCTTAAGCTCGTAGTGGGAGCCCATATCACGACACAACCCACTCTCCCTGAATTCTTTGATGATGGAGTACTTCTAGTCGAGCCAGAAGCTATCTTGGATCGCCGCTCTCGTCACCTTCGTACTCGCGATATCACGGAAATTTTAATCCATTGGAAAGGTCTACCTTTAGAAGATGCAACGTAGGAAAATTTTCAAGATATCCAGCAGCAATTTCCAAATTTCTAGCTTTGAGGACAAAGCTCCTTTAAGGGGGTTGGCATGTTAGGACCCTCCTAACATGTCCTAATTACTTATATTATTTATTCATTATATTCTAGGGTCACAACCCTTCACTCTTACAACTATTAGACTAGGTATTTAAATGCAATCAACATATGATAATAAGGCATCATCGAACAAATATATAAATTAAGTCTATTATGGGTTTTCTACCTTACAATCAAAAAGTGATTCAATATAAAAATGATCCTACTTCCTGCACCATTTAGTTTCATACCATTAGAATAAAAAAAATTATTTAAAATGGGAATTTTCCATCTAGGATGTGATGGAGGCCCAAACGTGAGCGAATGTAGTAGTAGAAGCAAGAAGGAAGTCAGCAAGAACAACACAAGGTGAGAGAACAGCCACGGCAGATGAGAATCAGGACCCCAACATAAGGGAATCTAGCAAAGGGACCAGAAGTCTCCCTTGAATGCACCAGTAAGGAATATAGCTCCCAAAGTGAGAACCAGGGATTGGTAGCCAACAGGAACCAAGGAAAATCATCCCGTAATGCAGAGAACGGACCCCCTCCCACTCAGGCCTCCTGGATCAACTGGAGCAACATCTACGTAGAGCAACTAGGTGACCTAGGTCCACCATCCGAGCCAACCACAGGAGCCCAACACCCAGAGATAGAATCAGACCTTGAACCTCAAGCAAATCCTCCTGGTCGGGGAGAGAAAATATTGGGAATGGAGGAAGGTTTGACTAAATCCTCCCGAAACTATGTGGACATAGTAAACCCTAACCCTAGTCAGACGACTGGGCCCAAAGTCGATTTGCTCCCTTCCAATGGCAACCTCGAGATCCCCTATGAAATTATGTCCAACATCCTCGATCGAAACTCAAACTCGTTGATCGACAAGTTCCTGGGCTCCCGCCCCGACATGGAATCCATTCGCAAGTGGGCCAATACCTCTTGGCATCCGAGAGGATCCTTGGAGCTGATTGCCCTCACTAGAGGGTTTTTCCTTATCCAACTGAGTGATCCTGTAGACTCTCAATGAATTCTCTCTAGAGGGCCATGGTTTTATGGTCGAAGGGGCCTTTTCCTTCACAAGTGGGGAGTAGACTTCAATCCAACCACCTAGAGCATCAATTTTGCTCCAATCTGGGTCTGCCTTCTTGGCCTCCCCATTCAATTTTGGCATGAGGACATCCTCCGTGGCATAGCAAGAAGCATTGGAGAGCTGATAACCTTTGATCCCCCAACGCGGGCTGGGACCCGAATGACTCAAGCTCGCATGTGCGTGAATGCCAACCTTGACGTTGATCTACCATCATCGATCAACCTTATCTCTAAGGTTTGTACCTTCACCCAAGCTATTGAATATGAGAATAAACCTACATTTTGCAATCATTGCTGTAGTCAGGGTCATCTTCCTTCCCAGTGCCCTTCTCATCCCTCGCTACTTCCGCCCAAAGGAATCATCGAGAGTCCAAAAACCTTCACCCCCAGGACCCCGACCCTACCTCAAATCCTCCTCGACCCCCGTAGAAGATCCCTGGTAATGGGTAGGATCCTTCGGATCCCCCCATCTGGACCCCTCCTCCCCCTAGCCTGACTGTCCCTGTGTCGAACCACTTCTCCCCCTGTCCTCTGATGACCCCCCTTCGACCCGTCTGAACCAAATTTCAATTGCCCACTGCGCCCCCTCCCTCTCCCTCCTCCCCCTCTTGAGTCTCGGCATCCCCGTCTACCCCCCATCTCCAAACACCTACCCCCTAGCCCCCATTCTCGCTCCCTCAAAAAACCTATGGTGGATGTGGGTTCAGTTAAGAAGAGGGGTCGACCCTCGCTACAAGACATCAGAATCAGGGAAGCTTTAGACGATGTCGCAAATGACACCCAACTCACTCTCAGAGAGTCCTCTCGGCTTTTGAAGAATCAAGATCAACACAGAACCAATCTTCCCCCCATCAGGGAGAGGGAAGTGCACATCGACCAGAATCACCAAATGAAGATCCTCTCATGGAACGTGAGAGGCCTCAATGGGTGAAACAAGCAACGCTTGGTCAAGTCCATGAGGAAGGAACACAGACCTACAATTTTTCTCCTTCAAGAAACCAAACTCGAATCTCAAAATGTTTCTTTTATTTCCAATTACATCTGGAGGGACTCTACCTCCTGCTTCAGTTCAGCCAATGGAGCCTCAGGAGGCCTCTTGTGTTTATGGGACCCAACCAAGATAGAGGGAACGATATTGTCAATGGCCGAGAACTACATCAACATACTATTTTTCAACAAGGATGATGGGGCTCGTTGGGTCCTGTCGAATGTGTATGCCCCAAACTCTCCTTCCCAGAGAAGCTCTGTATGGGATTCCCTTAGCCGACTGAGAGATGTTTTTTCCTCAGAGGCCTGGATGTTGGCTGGGGACTTCAACTCCCCTCTCTTTCCCTCGACAAGAAGGGAGGGACCCCAATAACTGAGAGATCATATGAGCAGTTTGCAAGCTTTGTTGACAACAATGAATTAATGGATGTTAATCTTAGAGGACCATGATTCACCTGGACCAACCGAAGGAAAGGCGACCAGCTGATCCAGATGCGCCTGGACCGAGTCCTCATTTCTGTCAATGTCATCCCCTAGTTTGGTGATGCAACCATGCACTCTCTCCCAAGGATTGGATCTGATCACAATCCACTCCTTTTATAGAGTCATCCACATGCCTCATCCTTCAAATCCCCCTTCATATTTGAAGCAATGTGGCTCCACGACCCAAAAATTAAGTCTCTTGTTGCTCAATGGTGGGCCAGGCCTTTCTACGGATCCAAAATATCCCAGATAAGCAACAAACTCTGACATGTGAAATACAACCTCAAAATATGGAATAAAGATGTGTTCGGGAACATATTTCATAGGAAGCAACAAATCAAATCCCAACTCCAGGACATTGAGGTCACTGCTCAGGATGGTGATCCTAAGCCCACCCTCCAAGACGCCAAGAAAGTCCTCCTTTCTGATTACCACAACATCCTGAAGAGTGAGGAAGTTTTCTGGAAACAAAAATCTAGGGTAACTTGGCTCAAAGAAGGTGACTTGAACACCAAGTTTTTCCATGCCACAATAATGAGGCACAGGGGAAGCAACAGGATCAGAGAGCTTGTCCAACAAGATGGACAGGTGGTTACTGACATTCAGGGAATTAGAGCAATGGTGGTCCTCTTCTTCGAGTAGCTCCTTGGACCCTCTCCCAGATGCGACCACCATACTTTTGAGGGCCTCTTGCAACACATCCCAAGGTTAGTCACTCCGGACCAGAATCACATGCTTCTTGCTACTCTTTCTACTGAGGAAATTAGGTCTGTTATTTTCTCCATGCAGGGGGAAAAGCTCCAAGGGTCGGACGGATTTCCCCCATATTTTTTCAACACTTTTGGGACATCCTAGGCCCGGATGTGGTCTCAGCAATTCAGCAAATGCAGGCAGACAAGGTGGTCCCAGGAGACATCAACTCCACCTTCCTAGCCCTCATCCCCAAAGTCAACCAGGCCCACACCCTCACTGATTTCTGCCCCATCAGCCTGTGTAATGTCCTGTACAAAATCCTCACCAAAGCCCTAGCCTCCAGGCTCAAGCTCATCCTCCCCTCCATCATCTCCCCAAATCAAGGCAGTTCCATCCACGGGAGACAAATCACTGACAACATTATCATCATCCATGAACTCATCCACTCCATTTCATCTAGCGGCCAAGCTGGCCTCCTTCTGAAGCTCGACATGAACAAAGCTTTCGATAGAATCTCCTAGGATTTCCTGTTGGCTGTCCTCCATAGATTTGACTTCCACCCGAATTGGATCGAGTTGATCAAAGGGTGCATTACCTCGACAAAATTTTCTATCCTGGTCAATGGCTCCCCTGCAGGCTACTTCAAAAATTTCAAAGGCCTCAGGCAAGGTGACCCCATCTCCCCCTTCCTCTTCATCATTGTCGTGGAGGCTCTGGGCAGAGCCCTCACCCATGCTTGCATCGAAGGGTCCATCTCTGGCATCAAACCTGCTTCCTCCCTCTAGGCTGTGTCCCACCAATAGTTCATTGATGACACTATCCTGGCTACTCGGGCCTCGGTTCCCCAAGCCCAGTGCATCAAGTCCATCCTCCTCGCCTTTGAGGTCATGGTAGGTCAAAAAGTCAACTTTGACAAAAGTAAGCTCTACTTCTTCAACACTCCGACGAGACGCCAAGCCCGCATCGCTGCCACTCTGGGGTGCTCCATTGGTGCCCTCCCAACAACCTACCTTGGATTCCCTCTCTTCGAAGGTCGGTCCATAAAATCCCTGTGGAATCCCATCATTGAGCGCATCCAAAAAAAGTTGGCCAGCTGGAAAGGCAGCCTTCTCAGTCAAGTTGGCAAGGCCACCCTGGTCAAAGCCACCCTATAGAGCATCCCCATCTACTTCATGTCCATCTTCCAGATTCCTGCTAAAGTCTGCAACCGCATCGAGCAGCTCCAAAGGAATTTCCTCTGGTCCAGGTCAGAAGACAAACAAAGAATTCACCTGGTGGCTTGGAACCAGATATGCACCAGGAAGGAGTATGGTGGCATCAGGCTACGGAAGGTCCATAACATGAACTTGGCACTCATTGCCAAGCAAGGTTGGAGAGTCCTTACCAATGAAGACTCTCTGTGGGTGTCCATCATCAAGGCTAAGTACCTGTGGCACAACCCAAACTTTTTAGATGATCCTCACCCAATCAAAGGATCTACGGTATGGAATTCCATCATCAAGGCAAATCAGATTATTCGAAAGGGTATTAGATGGAAACTTGGTAATGGAGCTAGAATCAATTTCTGGAGTGACCTCTAGCTGGGCAGCTGTCCACTCCAGGAAAGGGAGGACCTGGTGTGTCTCCGACCTATGACAGACACCCTCTTCGGGTCAAAGGTAAGTAACTTCTTCCTCCCAGAATGTTCTTCATGGAAGCCCCTCCCGACTGAAGGCCTTACTATTGATCATAAGATTACCTCTGCTGCCCTTTCAGATCTCCTCCACCTCTGCGTCATCCCCTCTTCCCCTATGGAGGATTCCATCCTCTGGGCCCCTTCCCCCTCTGGCCTCTTCTCTGTCAAGTCAGCCTACGCCCTATCTGAGAACCTCGACCCCCTTGGTTCCCATCCAAGCTCATCTGGAAACCTCACTTGATCCCCAAGGTCAACTTTTTCCTGTGGCTTTCCATCCAGGACAAGATCCTTACCATCCCCAACCTTCACCATCGAGGTCTATCCCTCCCTAATCGTTGCTACCTTTGCCTCTCAAATGGTGAGTCCACCCAACACATTTTCACTTCCTACCCTTTCTCCCTTTCCATCCTCTCCTCCCTATTCTCCTTGGTCGACATTTCTTGGTCCCCGCCCCTTTGGCTCAGCGATCTTTGTGTCCAATGGCCGAATTCATTCAGAGGGCACCGGTTAAAGACTTTTTTTGTTCTTTTTCCACCCACACTTCCTGTGGGAGATCTAGAGGGAGTGCAATGCCCATGCATTCAAATATTTGTCTCACATAGAGAGCCACTTCCTTGTCAGGATCATTGCTGCAGCAGCTCAGAACGTGGTGATCACACGATTTGAAGATGACCCGAAGCCTCATCCTGAAGGTATCATTGCATCCAAGCTTGGCATCCCAGAAGGCATCCACAACCGGACCTCTCCCAAGGCTGATCGATCCCTCGTCAGATGGACTCCTCCACCTCCAGGATTCCTCAAGCTCAATTTTGATGGTGCGACGAAAGGAAACCCAGGAGCTACAGGTGCAGGGGGCATCATCCAAGACCACAAGGGCAATATCATCCTAGCCTACATGGAGAATCTAGGGATCAACACCAACCACTTTGTCGAGGCCCGGGCTCTCTATCAAGGCATCATCCTGGTCCACAATCTTCAGGTTCCAAACATCATCGTGGAAGGTGATTCCAAAAACATAATAGGCAGCTTGTCCCATAAGTCCTCCATGCAATCATGGAACATATCCAGTATGATCATTGAATTCAAGCAGTTGCTTCAATCCTTCACAAGCACAAAGGTGACTCACACCTATAGGGAGGGTAACAGGGTGGTTGACCAGCTAGCTAACATTGACATTTTAGAGTCTGGACTAAGGGTGTGGACAGACTCCTTTCCCCAAGCTATCATCGATGCCAATGTTGATGACCTCACCAATCAGTGAGTCGAGGGGGTCCAACGTGGGAAACCTTCACCATAGGTTTCATGCCCACACCCACCTAAGCAGTTTGACTTGCCCAGCTAGCCCCAACGTGGCACGTCTCAACCATGACACCATGAGGTTGGCCCTAGTTCACATCTCACGTGTGAATTTCTTCTGGTGGATGCCTCCACATGTGTTTCTTTCCAACCAATGCATGAGTTGGTGCCTTTGTAGTCACAACCAGTTGTCCTCCCAAAATTGGAGGCTCACTCACGAGATCGGGTTCACATGGAGCCGAGGAAGTCGTAGCATGGACAAAGGTTGCTTTGGAATCAACCTCACCCCCATTTCTAGCAACGACAAGTGTGCCGAGCCATTGGGATTGTTGGCCCCCGGTGCCCGTGTCCTCGATCGGGCCACCACAATAGTCCCCATGTGCCCTAGCTGCTTGGTTTGTTCCCTCAATTTTAGCCACCCAATGTTGACTCCTCGCGTCAGCTCCAGTGCCATTTTGGCAAGGTGCGTTGTTAGCACAAGTTCGAGCTTGGATCATCGACTTTTTGCCCTCATGGTGGCTGCCCACGTCACCTCCTTTGCCCTTATCTACCACATCCACCGGGCCATCGAGAATGTTTGTCCTCCTCATCATGACCTGTACTCGCCCATCCCATCATTCGATCATGGTGTCATCTCCAAGTGCCTCCACCTGGCCATCCTCATTGTTTGGTGTGCCTGTCCACTCGTGCCACCATATTTTTGCTCGATTCGAATGATTTTCGAGCACGAGCTACATTGGATGGGAGTTTTGGCTAGTGGTTTGTTATTTATTAATTTCCACCACCCTTCCTTCCCACCTTGCTCACCACCCTCTCGACTTCTACCTATTGTATCTTTCCTTGTTTCGTTCGTCTGTCCTCACTATGGCTGAGATTGAACCCGCGACCCTCCAATTAACCCCCCTGGTCGAGGATATCTTCAGGGACCACGACCTTCTAAATTTTTTGTAGCAGTTCCATGGGGTCGAGCCAGACCTGTCCATGGACTTTGTCCATTCATGGAATGGGGGGCATGTTGTTGTTCACAGAATGGGTTTCACAGTCACGACGGATCTCCTGGCGGAGGTAATTGGCCTCCCTAACGATGGTGAGATTATCAACTAGGAGAAACACTCCCTCCAAGGGGAATTGGCACTATTCAGAGATAAGGGAGAATCATTGGGCAAAGAGAAAGGCAGAATCGTCAGAGAGACGCTCCCGAAGCCTTGGGACATAGTGATGATTACAGTACTCCAGTACTTCACCCTGGACAATCCCTCGACCGTTCTATGGAGTTTTCACCTTGCTTTCCTCAACCACCTCAGAGGGAAGAAAATAATTAACATCCCAGAATACATGTTCCGGTTGGTGGAGAGGTCGGTGTTGAGTGTCAAGAAGGGGGCCTCCTCCTCCCCCCTTCACCAGGGCCTCCACCGCATACTGTTCAGGTTTGTGGTGGCGGAACAAAACCGCAGAGCGGCGGTGCAAGCCGGGCCCCCTCTCCCCACGGGTGGTCCGGCCAACACTGGAGAGGAAGCAGGGGCAGATGCCCTTGTCCCCCCACCCAACGGCACCCCGAGCTCAGTAGCCAGGATGGACGACACACCAATCTCTCAGAAGTCTACTCCCCGTCGGTACCCCATCCGCATCAAGGCAGAGAGCAACAAGAGGAAGGCTCCACTCATCATAGATGATGCCTCAGATGACTCACTCTCTTTCTAGAATAAAAGAGAGAAGTCGACTAGGCTTTTGACTCAGAATGAAGGGACCTCTACGCAGGCTCCCCTCTTGGCCTCGCGGGTGATGCATTTCCCAAGCCTCACTGATCGAGGTCATATCCAGGAGATTCAGGACCTGCTCAAGGCGCTGGGTCGGGCGGCCAAAACCATCTCCTCCCTTCTGATGCAGGTGGACTCCCTCCTTGAGGAGTATAAGGGCCAGTTTGAAATCATCGAGGAGTTCAAGAATTTGGTGGGGGAGATCAATGCAAGCATTGGCTCTGGGTCCAATGCCTGATCTAGGGTGCAGGTGGATTCTCGGTGGTGGGGGCCTCCCTCTGTTGGCCCTGTTTCAAGTTTTGTCGGTTGTGTTTTGGTCTGTGGCTTGCCCTGTGTGGGATGTTTGAAAGGTTCATGATCCGCCCCTGCGTGGGTTGTTTTTTTAGTAGCGTGTGCCCCTGTGTGGGTGTTTTTTTACTATTTTTAGTTTCTTTTGCCCCTGTGAGGGCCTTTCCTTTGGGTTTGTTTTGCGGTTGTAGCCTCTCCTAAGGTATGTTAGGATGATCCTCCTAGTGACTATTTGTCTCTATGGAGATTTTGGTTTTCTGCTAGCATTGTAAAAGGTTACGGGACCCTTTCAAAACCCTTTTTTACCAATCAAAAAAAAATTGTTTAAAATAATATTAATAGTTTTAAGGTTCTATTAATATCAAATTAAAATATTAATTATTTAATACAATTGTTAATCATTAATTAAATTAATCAATCTTAGTACTTGATTAATAATGTTGTTTGATCTTGGATGATAATCATTAAGGGAATAAAAAGGGCACATTTAATTGGCTGATTTAAAAGAAACTTTATGTTATGAATATTTCAAGTTATTTATAAATGGTGAGAGACCCTTGATAATTTTAATTAAAATAAAGAAAGAAAAGTTCTTTTTATTAGTAATACAATAAAGTTCTTTTTTGCGATATATTTGAAAAAAACTTAGGTCAAAATATTTTTTCTTAAAATGCGTAGACAAAAAATAATAATAATAATAATGGGTGAGAGTGGAAGTTATTGGAGTAAAAATAAAATCCTAAATTTAGTGCATAATTTACTTATTGATAATGCATGTTTTAATGAGGAAATGAATAGCTTGGAGGAAGTTATTGTGGTATGTTCTCATATTCTTTTTTATATGGCTGGTTTTTGCCAAATTGAGGGGAGGCAACCATTTGAAACGGGGGAAGTGAGGAAAACATGAGAAGTAAGGGAGAGCAAACTACAAGGTAAACCCGAGAAGAGATACCAAGAGGGTAATTCGTAGATTAATACTAGGTTTACCTGTCCTCGGTCTATGCCTTGCATGTTAAAGATTGGGTATTTTATATTTTATAAGCTTTAAAATGTTTATACTATTTTGCATGTTAGAGCTGGGCAAATTTTAAATTAAGCTTGAAAATGTTTCTACACTTTTGCATGTTAAATATTGGACAATTTATAGTTTATAAGCTTTAATATAGTTATGCTAGTTTACATGTTAGAGCTAGGTAGATTTTATATTTTATATTAAGTTTTAAAATGTTTATGCTTTTCTACGTGTTAGAGCTAGGCAGATTGTATATTAAGCTTTAAAATATTTACGCTTTTTTGCATGTTAGAGTTGGACAGATTTTATATTAAGCTTTAAAATGTTTCTACACTTCTACATGTTAAATATTGGTCAAATTTTATATTTTATACTATGTCTTAAAATGTTTATGTTTTTTTGTGTGTTAGAGTTGGGAAGATTTTATATTAAGCTTTAAGATGTTTATGTTTTTTTGCATGTTAGAGTTGGGCAGATTTTATATTAAGTTTTTAAATTTTTATGCTTTTCTGCATGGTAAAGCCAAGGCAGACTATTATTTTTAATTAAGCTTCAATATGTATATGATTTTCTATCTTTGGAAGCCTAGGCAGAGTTATGTTAAGTTGTAATATGTATATGTTACCTTGTTTTGCATTTTCATAAGCTTGAGCAATGTAGATGTTTTAAAATAAGGATATGCCTGTGTAGTTTGGAAAAAGATTAAAATAAGTTCTCTTATCTTAAAAACCTTCTTGTTGGTTTGGATATGCCTATGCAATTTATATAGGGGATAAACCTTACATTCTTAAAAAGAAGATTAATTGTTTTTTCTACCTAGAAAATTTATTAATTATTAATTTATTTTCGGAAGAAATATTACATTTCTTAGAAGCTTAAATGCATAAGTTGGCTAGAAAATTTATTAAGTTGTTAATTGATTTTTAGAAGAAATATTGCAACTCTTAGAAAGAAGCATAACTCTTTGCTCCCTATTAAAAATTTTGTTGTTGTTAATTGATTGTTTAATTGTTTCATAAATGTTATTGATGTTTATCACCTTGTTTGAAGAAAACAAACTCCTTATTATTGCAATCCTTTTCTTTAAAATCTTATGAAAGACTTTGTCTGGTTGCTGCTTTTTTATAAGTAAAGGAAAATTAAAGAATAGATTTGATTAGTTACTACCTTTCATAAGTAAAGGAATATTAAAGGATAAATTAGCAAAAAAATATTAAAGAAAGCATAGCATTTATGTTTAAGGTAGAGAATTTGACTATCCATATAGAAGAAACACTTGCTTGTAAGATTCATTTTTTTACTTTAGAATATTGTAGGGAAAGAAATTGTATTTTAAAAAGGGGTTATGTTATTGTTGATAGATAATCTATTTTCTTGAACATAATATTTATAGGGTTTATTGTAACATATGGTTATTTTTAAAAGAATAAATTTGAGAAAAAAATTTAGTTATCTTGAGGCTTATGTAGATTAGGGAAACTAAGATAGAGGTTATTATGGGATACCCTCATAAAATTGAATATAAGATTTATAAGGATTAATGTAATATATGGATATTTTAAAAAGGGGTTATGTTATTGTTGATAGATAATCTATTTTCTTGAATATAATATTTATAGGGTTTATTGTAACATATGGTTATTTTTAAAAGAATAAATTTGAGAAAAAAATTTAGTTATCTTGAGGCTTATGTAGATTAGGGAAACTAAGATAGAGGTTATTATGGGATACCCTCATAAAATTGAATATAAGATTTATAAGGATTAATGTAATATATGGATATTTTAAAAGAATAAATTGAGAATAATTTTTAGTTAACCTGAGGCTTATGTATATAACAAAAACTAAAATAGAGGGTACTATGGGATGCCCTCATAAAATACAATATTTTCCATGATGAAAAGAAAATAGGGAATTGTATGTGTATTACTTTTCCTAAGAATTGTGTGGGTAGCGAAAAGTAGTATGGAGAGATGTATGGGATTCTCTCGTGCATGAATTACTTGTTATTTGTATGGTGCAATTGCATTATTGAAAGAGCATGTAGGAATGCATACATATATATGAGTTTTACTAATCACTTACTTTATCATTATTATGCTTTAGAGATAATGCACGTCCAAACTTGAGGATAAGGGAAGAAAATGTTTTTATGGTTCCTTTGAAATTGTAACGAGTTCTTTTATGGACATTCCTCTTTTAAATAATTGTTATTTGTGAATTATGTATTATGAAAGGAATATTGTAAATTGTGGATATTGAGGAAGACTCATGTTTATTGCTAAGCTTAACTACTTGACTTGGTTTATATGTAGTTATTTATAAGTTCCTCTTGTATATTCCTTAATTTGTTATTATAAAGGAAATGAAAATAATTGATGATTAAGCATTTACCATATGATGGTGTGGTGTTCAATTATAATATGAGATGGCATTAATTGATTTATCATATCTTAGTAATGTATGTTATGATGCTTTCCTTTTCCTTTATGAGAAAGAGTTGATATAGTTTTGAAAGTATTATTTTCTTTGGGTTGTGAAGGGTATCTTGGGAGGGTTTGCTTATAGTACCCTTGTTGAGATAAATACCAAGATTTGATTTATTGTGAGAAGGTAATAGTCAAATCGGTTGCAATGATTACATCTTGAGTGGTGTATCTTAGATGTATTCCCAAAAACGTGGATCTTTTGAGGAATTCCTACCATGGAGGTTGGAAAATAATTTGCAACATGAGTAAGTGATGGTGCTTTGATCGGGAAGAATCAGGTGACCATGTGTATTATCACATGAAGTGCTAATACTCTTAATTAGCCCACCACAGAGGTATGGTAACTAATTACTAAGTACTAGTTGTCTCATCATGGAGATGGGATAATTGGACTTTAAGGCATTATGCCAAACACCTACATAGACTGCCTTATGTATGGGAAGGAAAATGGCATCCCCCTTTCTCTAAATATTGATAAGGGATAATCTCCTATGCTATGGTTGAAATGCCTATACTTGTACATAGTATACAGAGTGTGGGAAGACCACTAAAGGTGTATTTTCTAATTATGGAGGTTTAGAAAAGTTAATTCTAAAAATAGTTATGGGATGTTGTCATATCCTATCCACTTGAGTGTTGTTGGCAATGATAAGAACTCAAAAGTGGTTATGCCTTAATTATGCAAAACAAAAGAGTATGGTAATATTTTTGTGAACCTTACTTGTGAATCTATTGCAAAAAAAATATTCTCTCAGGATGGTTAGAATTGGGTTGTTACACTTGGTATTAGATCTCTAGGTCATAGGACTAGAAACTTCCATGAGATAACCTAGGATCAACCAGCTTGATGTGTAACTTTGGGAATATTTACAAAACTAGGGACCTTAACTTGGATTGGGTTCATTGGGTATTGCACAATGGTGGGATCAGTTTAGACCAAGAAGTAAAAATCCTAAAGGATGTGATCTGTTATTGGAAATGGCACCTTACAAGGAGTGAGTGTGATCGTTGCTATTATCAATGGATGATAATATTTTATTGTTAGTTCATATGGGCAATGAAACTAACTAGAATTTCGTAGTATAATTTGGAAGAAAATTATAACCTAACTCAAATTTTTGTGGCCAAAGAATATGGTACAAAAGTTAAGGAGAGGAAAAGGAGGATCTTCTCAGACTCTAAGATAGGCTAGGCAGGATAATGTTGAAGCTAGACCCCAAGGAGAACTTGGGTATATTTTTAACATGATGGTGATTACCTCTAAAAATACCAATATAAATCCAACTATATGCACGTAGCTTTTTACCCAGGAGTTGTCTTTAGTTAAACTGGCCATATTTTTTCTTAATAGAGGTAACAAGGAAACAAAGGCAAGAAAGAACCTAGGTATCCAAGGGAGGTTGATGCAATTGTGGAGGTTTGCACTATATGAACAAGTTTCCTCAGTGGCCAAAATCAAGCAATTAAATTGAGAAACAACCACTCTAGATTTATGCAACTCAGAGGGATTTGACATAGGCTAAAGGAAGTTGTCGGTCACTAGAAGAGCTATGTTGATATGAAAAGAACACCAAGATAATTCTCTATGGAAGAGAGACTTCTTAAGGATAAGATCCATGAAAAGTGTCATCAAGTCAACTAGGTTGGACCCTAGTTTTATAGGGATTTTTGAAAATCGTTGATAATATTAGCCTTTAGGCTCACCTTACCATCCAACCTATCAAAAAACTTTGTTTTGAAAAATGTTGAAGAATTTGAGAAAACATTTTCCTTACTTTTTTGAATGAATGATATGTATATTATATTACAAGGAAAACATAGAGGAATATGTTTAGTCCAAGGGGATTAGTATGTCACAACCCACCTTGGCAAGACTCTTTGATAATATGGATGATATGTAAACATGTGATGATTCAATGCTTAGTATTAGTTGTATTATTGATGTTTCTTAGCAAATATTATATTTGTTATATTATTTGAGAATATGGTACTACTAATGTGGTTGTAGGATCAGGTACTCTCATGGGTGGATGAGGAAGTTGACCACCAAGAATGAGAGACAAAAATAAGGGAAATGATGGTCAATTTAACTGAAGACAATTCCTGGGTAAAAATCTACCTACATATAGTTGCATTTATGTTGGTATGTTTAGAGGTAATCACCATCATGTTAAAAATATACCCAAGTTCTCCTTGAGAAATTATCAATAAAGGTGAGTGCATACTTAGCTCCCAAAAATGGAGTGGGAAAAACCATCAAGTCATTGTGCACCAACTCAATATGGGAAGAAGCTCTCTTGGACTTACCTTTGGGAAAAGGATCTTGATGTTGTTTTCCAAGTACACAACCTAGATAAACTCCATCAATACAGGAGACCTTAGGTAATCCAATGACCATATCATGAGTGCTTAAATCCTTCAAATATATATAATTGAGATGGCCAAATCTCTCATGCCAAATCTTGCTTTCTAAATTTGCATGAGCCACCAAACAAGTACCTCCAAGTGAAGAATCAAAACCCTTAAAGTGATAAATACATGATCTATGGTCAACAACTCCTTGTGCAAAAATAGACTGTGGGTCACTCAAATATCTAATCTCAGCTCCTTGAGGTGTAAACAACACAGTTTTCCCCCCTAGAATGACAAATTTGGTACACGAAGAGCAAATTGGTGGAAATGTTTGGAACATAAAGAACATTCTTAATGCATCCACCATCAACCTGTATGTCACCTTTTCCCTTAACTAAAATGGAAGAAGAATCTCCAACCTCAATGCAAGATGTAGAAGTAGAACACAAGGTGGCAAATGACTCCTTGGATGAAGTCATGTGATGAGTCGCTCTAGAATCCAAAATCCAATCCTCAAAAATAGCCTTAGATGATTTCCCAAAAGCATTCAAAGCCTTACCCTTATCTTTTGAAGGAGTGAAGGATAATTTTTTATTCCTAAAGGCTTCCTCTAAGTCTTGTAACTTTTTCCAACACTTGTCGTCGGAATGACCATTGACTCCACAATATGAACAAGTAACATTTGACCTATTTTTGCTTTTGGACTGCTTAGGTTTATGATTGGACTCTTTGGAGGATGACTCTTTTTGATGTGACTCTTTGGGCTTTTGATGAAATGAAGGAGAAGGGGAAGGATTAGGTTGGGACTTAGACTTGGATTTTCCCTTGCCTTTGGAAGTGGAAGTGGAGGATGCAACAAATGCCTTATGTGAGGAGGTGTAATGCTCAGAGTTAAGAACTTTGGATTCTTCCCTCAAAATATTGGCACAAAACTTCTCAAAAGTAGGCATTTTGTGATCAGAACCCATGGAATCCATATTGGCAAAAAATGTGGAGGCAAACATATGGAATGGACCCCTAAGTTTTGACAAGATCATGAAAATACATTCTTCATCCATTTTAGTTTTTCCACTACCCTTTAAAAGTGTGAGCAAGGATTGAAACTTAGTGAGAAAATCACCCATAGATGGAAAATCATCTGGATTGAGAGCACTAAGTTCAACATCAAGATGTAAAACTCTCAAAGTGTCCACTTGCCCAAATAGCTTCTCAAGCTTCTCCCAAATTTGAAAAGGAGTGTCACAATCATTAAGATGAAACAATAGATTGTCACTCACATGCATCCCAATTAATCCCTTACATTCATCCATTTTGCAATCACGAACAAACTTATGATACTCTTTTGTAACTTCAGGTAGCTCTTCTTGCATTAATCTTGATAACCCTTTAGATTGAATAAGTGTCATCATGCATGGCTTCCATATGTGATAATTATGTGAGTTAAGTGGCTCAAAATCCTCTAAACCCATTTTTCAATCACAAGAAATAAAATGCAAGATCCACAAAGATGGTGTTCAAATCGACACCAAGACACCCCACCTAAAATATTTTTATTCAATGCTTCCAGAAATAAGAGCCCCCCAAAAAATCAAATGCCTTTATAATTTAGGTGTTACAAAGAGTATATGATCAAATCTAATTTTTACAATCACTAAAATTTTGTAGATCTGAAAAGAAAAAAAATTGAGTAACAACTTCACAAAACAAATCTTTTACAAAGTTGTTTTCAAATACACAGAACTGCCAGCAAAATATTATTTTTTTAAAAAACGTATTTTTAGCAAACCTTGTCAATAACTTAAATGCAGATCTGAGTTTGAAATTTGGAAAGAACTCAAGAGTGAAGAAGATAGGTTGCAGATCTCAAAAAACCAGATCTGCAACAAGCAACTTCAGATATTGCAGAAAACCAGATATTTTGTGGACTGTGTGCAAGAAAAACCTGCATACAGAAAAACAATCTGTATACAACAGTGGTCGCTAGCGGTCGAAAGTGATCGGCGATGGTTCTGGATCAACGACGATCAGGTGAACAGGGCCATCGATGGTTCTGCAACTATTAAAACAACCCACAAAAAAACTCCAAAAAAATTCCAAAAAATAGAACCTTTCTGATCAATCCCCATGGTTAGAGGGGTCAACCAAGATGCAATGAAGGGCTAAAAAATATATAGAAGCTCTTCGCAAAACAATAGAAGAGAAAAAAAATCAATTTTCACCTTCTAGGGCTTAGAAACCTCCAATCTCCAACTGCAAAACCTTCAACATGATCCGGCTGCATGAACCTCAACAATGGATGTTTCCAACAGTCCTCAAAGCTCTGATACCATGAAAGGAATGATGGAAAAATGCAAAACACCGAACCAAGCCACAAGGATCAAGGGGTTGAAGCAACACCACATTAACCAAAACAAAGAGACTAAAAAACAAAAACAAGATAATGGAAGCTAACACAAAAACTGCAATATCATATCATATGTCAGAATTGATTATGAGTACAATGGAGAAGCCTTGCTTAAATAGGCAAGGAAGATCCACCACAACCGTAGGATCAACAAAGAGATAAGGATCAATATCCATCGTACAAACAAGGAGGTGTGATATGATCCATGGAGAAAAGATCTCAACCCTCCAAATGTAATCAATGAGTGTAACTCCCTAGGAATGCCAAATATCCCCATAATATCTAAATAAGATAAAAATAAATATCCACACATAAAGTGGGTGGGGAAAAATAAACTAAACTAATATAAAAATAAAGTACCTAGGTGAGCATGAGCTAGAGTCTAAACACCTACTCTAACATTATCTTTATTTTGCATAGAAGGTGCATAGTGGTTGGAATAAAAAAATTTGTTTAAAATAATATTAATAGTTTTAAGGTTCTATTAATATCACTTTAAAATATTAATGATTTAATACAATTATTAATCATTAATTAAATTAATCAATATTATTACTTGATTAATAATGTTGTTTGATCTTGAACGATAATCATTAAGGGAATAACAAACACACATTTAATTGGTTGATTTAAAAGAAACTATTTTTTTATTTGTGGAAAACATCCCAGAAGGGATGCCACTTTCGGGTAAGACCCAAGGAGGCAGGGGTATCCATTCCGCCAAAAATCGCCCAGGACTCGAACCTGGCCTACCACCTTTGACATACTCAAGGAGCAAACAAACACACAAAAACAATTTAAAAATAAATAAATAAATAACAATAAAAATAATAAAATAAAATAAAAAACATGCTCCTTGAGTGTGTCAAAAAGAAAAGCACAACCAAACACACACACAATAAGATAAAAAAACCACAACACGAACCACATAGAAAAAACACAAGAACAACATAACAAAACACAAACATGACAAAAACAACAGAACACTACAAAGACATAACAAAAAAAACATGAAAAATAAACACAACCAAAACCTAAAAAATTAAAAAAATAAAATAAAAATAAAAAACAACCAACAACAGACAATAAACAAAAACAAAAAACATAGAAAACACTCACACATAAAAACACGAATTAACACAAACAAACAGAAACACAAGAACAAGAACGACAAAAACACAAGAACAATAACAAAAACATAAAAAACACAAAACAACAAAAACACAAGAACAACAAAAACAACACAAAGAACACAAAAACAAAACAAAACAAAAAACACACACACCTTAAAAAACTAAACAAAAAAAAAAAAGAAAAAAATTGAACATAACAATGACCTTTCTAGACCAAAAGACTTTTAAGGCAAGAATCAACAGAGGAAACAAAAGAAAGAATAGTTTGAGCTAGGGAACTAAAATAACCTGATCGAACCAAAGAGAAGCAAAAATAAAGCAAGAAGAAACTAGGTACCTTCAGAACTGGAGCCATCCAAAGAAATGATAGAAAGAAGAGCTTCCCTTATTTGTGAAGCCCACCATCTAGGAGGGTGGCCATAACAAGTAAGATCACCTTTGTCCAAAGCCCAATTAGCTAAAGCATCAACACTCTTGTTTTGATCTCTCGACCACATGATTGTAATCAACTTTCAAAAATCCCATCTGGATTAATTGAATCTTCTCAATAATTCTTTTTATTCTCCAATCAACCTTATGATTCTTAGGAGTCTTCAAAAGATTAATCATGAGTTGAGAGTCAGACTCAACTAACACCTTTTCCCATCCAACCTTAGTAGCCTCTTGAAGGCCTCTGAGGATACCATACCCCTCAGCAAGGTTATTGGAAAGAATACCCAAATTCTCAACAAAAGTAAAAACCAGGGAGCCATCTGAAAGTCTACCAATTCCTCCCGCACTAGCTTTTCCAGGGTTCCCTCTAGAGGCTCCATCAGTATTGACTTTTCCAAAATCCTTAGGAGGAGGTTGCCAATTTCTTGTCCTATCCATCTTACAAATACTCACATTCCCTTTAAGTTGGTTGCCCTTAGAAGATTTAATCTTCAATCTTTGCATCACTTGATCCCATATTTGGTGGGAGTTTTGGGGGTGATTAAGGAGTTGATGGACTGATTCAACTAAGTTGGCTATGGTCTTTTGCCAAATATAGTGAATATCCTTCCTATCTTGATTAAAAATTTGGTTGTTCCTTTCATTCCAGATATTCCAAAGAAGAATGGTAGAACCCATCCAAACTAACTCGCCTAATAAAATGATCAACACCCTCTTGTTTAGGCCAATCCCTCCAAAGTTGTTCAAAAGTAAAAAAATTGGACCACTGTAAGCCAAGTAAAGTGGCCATTCTCCTCCATAGCTCAGAGGCTAAAGTACACTCAATAAAAATATGGTTGAGAGTTTCTACATTCTCTTCACACATTTCACATCTAAAAGGGCCATGAAAACCATGCTTCATAAGTTGCTCACCAGTAAGCACCCTACGATGCAATAAAAGCCAAGTAAAGAACCTCACCTTAGGCCAGAGCTTTTGAGCCCACAACTGAGAAAATATGTCAGAAGATTGGTTGGGATTATTATGGCATAAGGTCAAATAACCTTGAGCAACTGAATACTCACCCTTAGTAGTGTTGTTCCATCCAAAACAATATTTTTCATGGGACCAAGAGAGAGATCTCATATGAAGGATGCCTTGGATATCTTGTCTTTGCCTTTCTGGGATTTGAATAGGCCAATCCTCAATAGGGATCCAATATCTACCAACCTTTGAATTACCAGTATGGTACCGACAGTAATTAGCCACCTTTATCCAGTTAGCTCGGTGAAGCTCCTCCATCCAAGGCCTCCAATCGGGAAACTGAGTTATCAAAGGCTTGTGACCATCCCAAGAATCTATCCAAAAAATTTCCTGTTGACCATTATGAATGATCCAAAATAAATTTTTCTTTATCAAATCCTCACCAGTCTTAAGAACTGCTAAAATGGGAGAACCTTTGGTAGGAAGTTGATAGCGAACAAGGTCTTCAGGACTTTTGTTCTCAAAATATTTAGCACGAAGATTATTGGCCCAAAGAGCATTGGGGTTATGCAACATCCTCCAATATAATTTAGCAGCTAAAGCTTTGTTGTTATTAATAGAAGACCAGAATCCTAACCCCCTTCATTCTTAGGAAGACATAAAGTGTCCCATTTCACCAAGGCCCATTTTCTTTTCTCCTTAGTACCACTCCAAAGGAATCGATGACTCGATTTGATCCAATTCTCGAAGAACAACCTTTGGGATATTCAACACGGAAGATACATAAATAGGAATAGCTTGAAGGACTGATTTTACCAAGGTGATTCTACCCCGAAGAAAGCCACCTGTTGGTCCACTTTCCAATTTTCTTCTTGACTTTGTCCAACAACCAATTCCAATATTTATTTTTTGCCTTTGAATATTGATGGGAATACCTAAATAAGTGATCGGAAGGGAGGTCTTCTTATATCTTAATTTATCCAAGACCATGGATTCCTATCTAGCAGAGCAGTGAAAGAAAATAACTTTAGATTTGTCTTCATTGATCAACTGCCCAGTAGCCTTAGAAAAATAACTAATGATTTGCTTAATATTAGAAGCTTCCTTAATTGTAGCTTTACCTAAAAGAGTAGAGTCATCCACAAATTGAAGATGAGAGATAGGTCTAGCTCCATGAGCAATGGTAACTCCCTCAAGGGTTTTGTTTTCCCTCTTTTTGGTTATAGTCCTACCCAAGCATTCAACAAGAATGATGAATAAATAAGGGGATAGCGGGTCACCTTGCCTAATACCTCTGGAAGTTGGGAACGACTGAGAAGGCCTGCCATTGATAAGAACTAAGTAGGAAACTGAAGAGATACATCCCATAATCCAATCCATCCAATCCTTAGAGAAACCAAATTGCCTCAAAACTTTGATAAGGAAGTGCCAATCCACTCTGTCATAAGCTTTGGATAAGTCTAACCGAATGAACATGGAAGGAGATTTTTGCATATCCATGGAATGGATGGCTTCCTGAGCAAGAACTATCTCATCTACTATTTGACGCCCTTCCACATAACCCCCTTGCTCAGGGGAAATAATCTTATGCAAAAGAGGCTTCAACCTTTCTGCCATGATCTTAGTAATGATTTTGAGAAGAACATTACATAAAGCAATAGGTCTAAAAGTTGAGATATGATCAACCTCTTGAGCTTTTGGAACAAGAGTAATATAAGTTTTATTGATAACCTTCAAAATTTCTTTGGCTTTCCTGGCTTCTTCCACCACCTCTAATAAATCAGCATGAAGGATATCCCATAACTCTTGGTAGAACTCAATGGGAAAACCATCAGACCTAGGGTTTTCCCTTTTGCATTTTAAAAACTACCTGTTGAAGCTCATTGATAGTAATAGGAGCAATCAAAATAGAGTTCTCCTCAGAAGTGATAAGAGAAGGGATTGCTTGAAGAACATTTTGTTGAGAAGCTGAGTCAAGAGGAGTAGCAACAAAAATATTGGAAAAGTAATCGACAACAATAGAGTTCATGCCATCCCAAGTATAGACAACATCTCCAGAATCTGATTTCAGGGAAGAAATAAAGTTGTGAGATCTTCGAGCTAGAAGAGATTTGTGGAAGAAATTTGTGTTTCGATCTCCTTCTTTGAGCCATTGAATTCTAGATTTTTGCTTCCATAAGAGTTCTCTTTTTTCCCATTCCTCTAACTGAGTTGTGAGTTTAATTTCATCTGCACTTCTATTCTCTATGAGGCCATCTAAACGGATTTTCTTATTCAAATTTTCAAGTTGAGCAATAACTTCATGTTTTTTTATGAACATCCCCAAACTCCTTCCAGTTCCAAGTCTTGATTTTGGATTTAATGTATTGCAATATTTTGGCAAAACAGAACATCTTAGTCCCATACCTAGGCTTACCTTCCTTCCACCATTGTTGCACACGAGGTCTAAAGGAACTGTCTCTGAGCCACATTAATTGAAAACGAAAAGGAGAGAAACTCACATTGGTTTTCCACATTTCCACCATGACTGGCCAATGATCCGAACCAACATTGTTAAGAGTCTTCACTTTAGGAATGTGACCATGGATTAAGAAATTTTCAGAGAGCAAAAACCTATCCAATCTCTCCATTATACAAGCTAAGCCTTGCCTTCTGTTAGACCAAGTCATAAGGCCATTATCTAGTTGGATGTCCACAATATGGAGGTTTGCAATATATTCGCTCATGAGGTCGGTGCTTTTGTCCAAATTTCTATTTCCCCCATTTTCTCATCCAGAGAGAGGATGGTATTGAAATCTCCTCCGATCAAGATCCAAGCTTCAGGAAAATGAGAGATAATATGAGTTATATCCTTCCACTGTCTTCTTTTTTCCTCCAAAGCAGTCGGAGCATAAAAGTAATGCAGAGCATAATTTGGTTGGAATGTCTACTTTGAATAGCTATAGCCAACAGACCCCAACTGCCAACCATATGGTGAATAACTACCTCTTTTGGGTCCCAAAGACAAGCAATGCCACCGAAGTCCCCTGGGAACTGAGGGAAACCACTTTTCCAACTGGCCAAATTTTACTAGCAATTGAGTCCATATCCTCCATTGACATCTTCGTTTCTTGAAGGAAAACAAGATGTGGATGATTTATCTGAATCATTCTTCTAATTTCATTTTGTTTTGAAAGACTCCCTTTGAGTCCTCTAATATTCCAAGTGATGATCTTCATTAATACCAGGGCTAAAAAAGTTGGGAAGGGCATTAATCTTACCTTCCTCTACAAGCTTTTCACCTTCTTTTACCATATGATATTGATTGGTCTTGGCGACCTACTTTTTGATTAGAATCCATCTTCATTTTTTTCCCTATTTCTTGACTTACTCCAATTGAATCTGAGATGGCTTCTAACCTTGAAGAATGCTCGTACACAACCAAAATTTTACTAGAGGGTTCAACAGAGTCTATATTGGGACCTGTATTATTTGAAGTTTTGACATTTAAAAGATTGTTTTTCTTGTGTAAATTTTCTCCTTTTTTTCTATTGAAAACCTTTGATTTGTTGGTTTGTCTCTCGAGTTCTTCCCTTCATATTTAAATTGTGTTTCTAAGATTTTTGTTTCCATTATTTCCTCTTCCTCACTTGGGACATCATTTGTGGAAAGGATTTCAAACATATTAGCAGATGACTTTGATTGATCCTTCATAACTGGTTTTTTCTGAGTGTTCTTCTTCTTAGGCATTTGGAAACCTCGTTGAGTTTATATCTTCTTTCTTTTGATCAAGAATTTTATTTGGGCAAGCACTAGCCAAATGACCATATTCATGGCAAATTCTACAATGAAAAGGAATGTTCTCATAGTCCACTACTTGCTCCCAAGTGTCTTCCCCAAATTGTAATGTGATCTTTTTAGGTAGGGGTTTGTCAAAATCCATTAAAACACAAATCCGAGCATAAATAATATGTTCAAAATTTTGAGTACAATCAACAATCATCATAAAAGTTCCTAAAGAGTTTCCAATTGAAGAAAAAATAGTAGGATTCCAAAATTCAATAGGGAGGCCAAAGAGTCTAACCCACACGGGAGCTATAGAAGGCATCTCTTCTTCGACTTTAAATTTAGTATGCCAGGGCTTCATGAAAAGCCCCGCCCTTCCAAAAAACCAGGGACCCCCTTGAAAAGTTTTCTCTCTATCTTCATTATTAGCAAATAAAACAAGAAAATAACCATTTGGATAAATAGAGATTTGTAACTCACCTTTAGTTTTCCAACTTTTTGCAGCCCAGACTTTGAAAGCAGATAGGCTCGGACGAAAACCCACGAACCGACAAATTAGTCCTCTTTTTTCCAAATCTTCAATGCCAATCTGAATGTTACCCATATCAAGCTTAACAATAGGAGTTCCATCACTGCTTTAAGACATCCCGACTCCATTTTCCTGGGATCAATCTTAGGCATTCTTAGAGGTTTATGGGAAGCCCTAAGATTAATATTAGCATTGGGCTGAGGCTGTCCACCATGGAGGGCATCCCTAAAATTCATTTTTGGGGCTGAGTCTTCGAAATTCTTACCCTTGACAAGGGTTTTCACAGTAGAATTATTTTGTGGGTGCACCTTAGCACCAGATTCACTTGAGATCTGAGCCATTTTTTGATCAACTGCTTGAAACTTGTTTCGTGATCTCTTTAATCCTTGCCCTAGACGTCGTGGAAAGGTATGGTTTTCACTTTTCTTTTGTGCAGCAAATTGGAAGTCGTTGTCACTCAAGTTCACAACATGATCTGTTGAAAGACAGATTTCTAACCCATCTTGGATCCCCTGCAACATATCCTGCTAAAATATTGAGCATAAACCACAAAAATATTGGCCGCTAGGGCCCGAAGGCCCTAAAAACCAACCTCTGGAGCTGCTTGCACTCAACCCAGATGAAACCCTCGCACAACCGCTTGCCAAAAATCTCGTTCACACATAGGGATGCGCTAGGATCTGTGTTGCTCCAAATGATCTAAAAATTGGTGGAGATGTTCTAGGGTTTTTCAGGCATCTACCCTCAAAATTTCAGCTCAATCCGAGTCCGGATGAGTGAGATATGGCCGAAACAAGTTCGATAGTTTGGGCAGTCCTGCGAAAAACGTCCCTCCTCAATCCAGCTTCCACTTCAACCATGATTATTTCAAGTTATTTATAAATGGTGAGAGACCCTTGATAATTTTAATTAAAATAAAGAAATAAAGGTTATTTTTATTAGTAATAAAATCAAGTTTTTTTTTGTGAAGTATTTGAAAAAAAAACTTAGGTTCAAAGATTTTTTTCTTTAAATGCGTAGACAACAAAATAATAATAATAATGGGTGAGAGTGGAAGTTATTGGAGTAAAAAGAAAACCCTAAATTTAGTGCATAAGTTACTTATTGGTAATGCATGTTTTAATGAGGAAATGAATAGCTTGGAGGAAGTTATTGTGGCATGTTCTCAGATTTTTTTTATATGGCTAGTTTTTGCCAAGTTGAGGGGAGGCAACCATTTGGAACGGGGAAGTGAGGAAAACATGAGTAGGGGAAAGCAAACTACAAGGGAAACCTGAGAAGAGATACAAGGAGAGTAAATCGCAAATTAATACTAGGTTTACATGTCCTCAACCTACGCCTTGCATGTTAAAGATTGGGTATTTTATATTTTATAAGCTTTAAAATGTTTATGCTATTTTGCATGTTAGAGCTGGGCAGATTTTAAATTAAGCTTTAAAATGTTTCTACAATTTTGCATGTTAAAGATTGGACATTTTATATTTTATAAGCTTTAATATGTTTATGCTATTTTACAGGTTAGAGCTAGGCAGATTTTTATATTTTATATTAAGCTTTAAAATGTTTATGCTTTTCTACGTGTTAGAGCTAGGCAGATTTTATAGTAAGCTTTAAAATGTTTCTACACTTCTACATGTTAAAGATTGGGCATATTTTATATTTTATACTAAGCCTTAAAATGTATATGTTTTTTTTTGTGTGTTAGAGCTAGGAGGACTTTATATTAACCTTTAAAATGTTTATGTTTTTCTGCATGTTAGAGCTGGGCAGATTTTATATTAAGTTTTTAAATGTTTATGTTTTTCCGCATGTTAAAGTTAAAGCCAGGGCAGGTTATTATTTTTAATTAAGCTTCAATATGTATATGATTTTCTATCTTTGGAAGCCTAGGCAGAGTTATGTTAAGTTGTAATATGTATATGTTACCTTGTTTTGCATTTTCATAAGCTTGAGCAATGTAGATGTTTTAAAATAAGGATATGTCTGTGTAGTTTGGAAAAATATTAGAATAAGTTCTTTTATCTTAAAAACCTTCTTGTTGGTTTGGATATGCCTATGCAATTTGTATAGGGGAAAAACCTTGCATTCTTAAAAAGAAGATTAATTGTTTTTTCTACCTAGAAAAATTATTAAGTTATTAATTGATTTTCGAAAGAAATCTTACATTTCTTAGAAGCTTAAATGCATAAGTTGGCTAGAAAAATTATTAAGTTGTTAATTGATTTTCCGAAGAAATATTGCAACTCTTAGAACGAAGCATAACTCTTTGCTCCCTATTAAAGTTTTTGTTGTTGTTAATTGATTGTTAAATCGTTTCATAAATGTTATTGATGTTTATCACCTTGTTTGGAGAAAACAAACTCCTTATTATTGCAATCCTTTCCTTTAAAATATTATGAAAGAATTTATTTGGTTGCTATCTTTTTATAAGTAAAAGAAAATTAAAGAAAAAATTTGATTAGTTGCTACCTTTCATAAGTAAAGGAATATTAAAGAATGAATTAGCAAAAGAATAGTAAAGAAAGCATAGCAGTTATGCTTAAGGTAGATAAATTGACTATCCATAGAAGAAGCACTTGTTTGTAAGGTTCATTTGTTAACTTTATAATATTGTAGGGAAAGAAATTGTATTTTAAAAAGGGGTTATGTTATTGTTGATAGATCTCTTTCCTTGAATATAATATTTATAGGGTTTATTGTAACATATGGTTATAATTAAAAGAATAACTTTTAATTATCCCGAGGCTTATGTAAATAAGGGAAACTAAGATAGAGGGTATTATGGGATACCCTCATAAAATTAATATAAGATTTATAAGGATTAATGTAATATATGGATATTTTAAAAGAATAAATTGGAAATAATTTCTAGTTGACCTAGGCTTATGTATATAGCAAAAACTAAAATAGAGGATATTATGGGATGCCCTCATAAAATGCAATATTTTTCCATGATGAAAAGAAAACGGGGAATTACATGTGTATTACTTTTCCTAAGAATTATGTGGGTAGCGAAAAGTAGTATAAAGAGATGTATGGGATTCTCTCGTGCATGAATTACTTGTTATTTGTATGGTGCAATTGCATTATGGAAAGAGCAAGTAGAAATCCATACATATATATGAATTGTCCTAATCACTTACTTCATCATTATTATGCTCTAGAGAGAATGCACAACCAGACTTTAGGATAAGGGAAGAAAATGATTATTTTGATGGTTCCTTTGAAATTGTAATGAGTTCTTTTATAGGAACTCCTCTTAAATAGTTGTCATTTGTGAATTATGTATTATGAAATAAATATTGTAAATTGTGGATATTGAGGAAGACTCATGTTTATTGCTAAGCTTAACTACTTGACTTGGTTTACATGTAGTTATTTAAAAGTTCCTCTTGTATATTCTTTAATTTATTAAGGAAATGGAAATAAATACCGCAATAGACATGGCAAAGTATAAATCTTAAGTAAACTAGACTAATGATACCTCATAGCCATGGCAAATAAGCCAAAGTTTATCCTACCTATTATTGATCAATGACTCACTTCCATATATGTGCCTAAGTGCAAGTCCTTGATGAAATTTGATAGAAAATATGTTTCATGGTTATGAAAACTAAAATACAAGTCCCATACCTACGAGAGATTTACTAGTAAGAACATTTATAAAGAAAAATATAAATATATAAATATGATTAATTGAAAATATTATACTTATGAATTGAGTTGAATAACATAATTTTTATAAAATGATATGTGAAACCCAATAATAACAAAAGAAAATAAAAATAAAAAAACAAAAATTATTATGACTTAAACAATTATACACATTTTAAACATTCACTTTTTCATGGTTGCAAAATCATATGTTTAAGTGCATAATAATTTCATACAATGTTTAAACATATACAATCCCCACACTCATTTTCATGTTTATCTATAGTGGGTGCATTATTGCACTTCTAAATTGGAACAAATATCAAATAATATTATGAGATATGTAGTGTTGGACAATAACTAGTTTGATTTTTTCAAACATAGGGCTATATGGCTGCCTTAAGTGGATGATGAAAAACATCTATATATCATTATAATGTTTAGTTAAAAAAATGGAAAACTATCTTTTTTTGCTTGGAGTGTGCTTTTTCAAGGTTTGCCTATTGGTCAGCGCCTGAAATACTTGGGAGTTGATGATGTCTCTTGTAAGTTATGTGGTCAGGAGGAAAACTATGTTCATTTATTCTGGGAATGTTCTCGGGCTAGACAGGCTTGGTCTTGGATTCTTTCATTTTTCAGACCTTTTATTGCTGGTTCATGCTCCTGGAGGCATATCTTATTGGGAGACCCTCTTCAGTTCTCCACAAATCTTTCAGTGGTTTGGCATATATTCAGAATTGCTATTCTCTTCCACATATGGAAAACCCGCAACAAAGTTATTTTTTCCCAAAAAGAATCCTCTTTGTATTTTTCACTGTCTGATAAATATGAGGTTTTCTATGATTGTTGGTTGCAGATTTTTGCCCAAATTAAGAAAGTCAACATGGAGTTTCAGTACCTTCGGCAACTTATGAACCACTGGCAGAACGCCCCGGGATCATGGATCTGCAACTCCTCGTCACTGGTCTCAGTTCTTTCTACATGATTGCTGCTCTTATGTTTTCTGATAGCTGATTCCTGCTATTATGTACAGAGATATGTTAGGTGATATGTTTGTTGCAGTTAGTGTGACTTTTCTTCCTAATTGTAATAGTTTCTCTTGGTTGATTGGGGTGTGTTAATCCCACCCACACTGTTTTGTATGATTAAGCTTTATTAATACAATTTTGGCTTTTTCATTAAAAAAAAATGGAATTGAAGCAGGCCTTGTCCATGTTACATCATTGTAAAATTTATCCTAGTATTTCAATGAATCGCATAATAGTGTTACAACAAACTATTTTGACAATTATGCATATATCATTCAGCAAGACTTAATCTGGCTCTTGGTGTCCAGGTTTTAAACAATTTGATATCATGACATTTGATAAAATGTTGAAGTTCAGGCTCTTGGTGTCCAGGTTTTAAACAATTTGATATCATGACATTTGATAAAATGTTGAAGTTCACCCATGGATTAAGACCATGGTATGTCCCATATAGTTTCCAAAATGGGGAGAGAAAAGGTTTTTGGGACTGTGGGACTCATTTTGCGACATTGGGACACCTCTCCAAGATGTGGCTCCCCAAAGCGCGGAACACATCCACATGAAGCAAAAGGAGTCCTTGACATATAGTCCAGTCTCTTTTTTTTCTTTGCAAGGACAAATAAGCAAACTCAGAACGAACTTAAACACTCCTACCAATTCTTTAAGCCAATTTAATCAAATCATAGGCAGCACCCATGTTGTAAAGACCTAGAGAGTATGAAATTGAGAAATTAAAAGGAACTAAAGTCAGTAGGGGAAAAGTATTAAAAGTAAAAGTAAAATATTTTTTAACGTCCACGAGACCATAGGCCAAATGGGATGATCACCATGGAGGATGTTGTTTATCCAATGTGTTTATGCAAGCAGATTATGATTACAAAAGCATTCTGTACAACCCTATCCTCTTTCGGATTCGAACCTTGGAGCTGTTACTGATGATTGACATGACCAAATCAAACAGTACAGAAGGTTTCAACAAATACAACATGATCTTCATGGTTGAAATGCCTTTATATCATGTAGATTTTTAATCAACAAACAGCTTTAAATAGATAACAAAAATTCACAAATGATCTTGACTACTGTTGAGGCCAGTCTGTTACCCTCTCTTATGCCTTAATGATATGAAGACACAGCAAACATATGGACCCAAAAATTGTTTAGATAAAATAGAATAATGGATGTCAACAAAAGTGAAGCCGACTAGACGCTCAATCAAATATCATTTTGATATCAACAGTACATAAAAATTCACATAAAAATTCTGGTTCATGTTTATAAGCAAAAAGATGGCATGGACTGCTCAAATATACAAACTTTACAGCAATCTTACACCATAAAAATGTAAGGACTGTGATATGCATTTATCCCATACAGAATTGAAATTGATCTCAAGATTTCAGAAACATTTTCCTAAATTCTTCATTTGACTTTGGTGTTTCTTCGGGTTCTGTGCTTCTACTCTCTTTTGCTCCCCATCCTAAGGGCCTTGCAACATTCCTTGGCATTGCAAATGTGTTACTGCCTGTAAGTTTGACATGCCCCCCACGACGGTGTGAGACTTCTGGGGCTGCAGCTTTGGCTGTACTTTCATGTTTCACCTCTGTTCTTGTACCACTTCCCCTCCCAGAGGAAGCCTGCCCACCTATAACAAAGATATCATATGATAGTTACTAAACAGCAAACAGTCCCATGCAATGAATCAATTACTAGAAGGAAATATTATCATTAGAGACCTTAAAGTTTGAAGCAAAACGGTGGTCCATGGCTTCATGTAATCAAAATGAATAGTGCAAAAAGACATATCCCACATGCATGAGTGAAGACTGATAAAACTTTTAAATGCAGAAAGTTAAGTGGTGAGTCAGCCTGTGCAAATATACTGGATTCAGTTTCACAACAATGGCATAGAACAGTTGAAAGAGAGATCAAAGACTGATAAATTTTTAAATGCTGAATGTTAAGTGGTGAGTAGCTAGCAAATGCCAGCTTATATTTTAGCTTCAAGCCCACCACAGCCTCTGCATCCTTTGTGCCTCTGTGCATGTTCATGTGGCATGGCAATGACGTATTGCTAACACAACAACATACTTGTCTACGTTTTGGCAAAGGCAAAATTGGCTAGCCCATAACATGGCATGGATGATAAATCCAAGATAAAGGAAAATTGAATTCTTGCTAGAAAAAGTTGCTAAGCTCGTTGCCCCATGTTCAGATTGAAAATTAACCAAGTCCATGACTAGCCATGGAAACATGAAGATTTACGGAGGTCAACCAAGCAGTTGGCATTTCCATGCCTTGTATTTCTTGTGCTCTGTTTTGCATGAAAGAGATTAAGTTCATAACAAGGGGGAAGCTCACCACAAATTGTTTCCCATGCTTGCCATGCTGAGTCGTTGGAGGAAATTGGCCAGTCCACAACATGGAAGACAAAATTTCACTAAGACATCAATGAAAATGAAGTCTAGGTATGATGACTGTGCCCTTCCTCCATCATAGGTGACATGACAACAAACATGTTAGCAACAGACAACTAGATCAGCAAGAATAATCAGTTTTCGTTATGTAAGGAATAACTGCCAACTGCATATCAAAGATGATATATTTGTCCGATAACAAATAAAGATCGAGTGTACTTGCACAGACTATAAGATGATATTTTGATTGGGCTTTTGGATTTGTACAAGGGATGGTGCTACTGGAGTAAGGGAAAACCTACAATTTTATAATAAAAGTTTGTTAACAACAATTCTACAGTAAGTGCTTTTGTTCCTATAGTTGATTCTTTGCTTCTCTTTTGCACTGCAAACTCTAGTTGGGTGAGCAGTTGATTGTTGCTTGTTTGATCAATTTCTTAATAAAAATATTTATTGCCACAACATAAGATAATGAAGATTCTATTTATGGTAAAAAAAGAGTTAATAGTATAATCAAATTGAACAACTAAAGTCAAGTGCCAGAAAGAATGCTTCCATCCAATCCAAACTTCTTAGTCAAGAAAATAGATGCAAGTAAATGGACTTCTACAGGCCTTGACGAGAACGTACAACTAATTGTTGTTCTTTTTATTCTTTTAATTTATAATAAAAACTATCTTTTTATTTATTAAAAAAAGGATGGTATGTAATATTATTAGCATGCCAAACCTACCTCGACTGCTTGCAACAGTTCCCTGCTGCAACTTTCCTCTTTTACTTTCCTTTGGATTTGACCGTGCAATACTAATCCTTTTACCCAACAGCTTTTCCTTGTTCTTTGCCACAGCTGCAAAAAGCTTTTCTTCGTTTTCAAAGTCAATATATGCAAGCCCCTGTTCAATAAAACACAAAACTGAGATGAAGATTCAAACACAACAGAATGTGTTCTCTCCAACTGCATTCGCAAACAAGGAAACATATTGCTATAGATCTCCTTTTATCTATGAAATGTTTTTAAGAAGGTTATCATGCTTGCTGCATACGCACCCTAGATTTCCCCGAATATTTATCCCTCAATAGGCGAATAGCCTTTACTCCACCACATTCACCAAAGAACTGGCGTATATGTTCTTCAGTTGCCTGGAAGCCATAAATTGAATTATACCATAGATATGGTTACATACACACACAAGTCTCAGATAAAGATGAAATGATTACCTCAAATGCAAGGTTAGAGGCAAATGCTGTGCACTCGTCCATGTACACTGCTTGTTTCACAGGACCCAAGTTAGCCACACCTGTCTGTTGGTCTGATCCTCTAGATACCAGTTTCCCCGGTACAGTATCTCTTTTTGGGTTATCAGTAGTGTTCAACCCAAGGCCTTCTCTATCAGGAGCTTCTGATGTAGGACCCTTCCCAGCTGATTGTTTTGGTCGTTTGGATTCTACATTTTCTTCATTGTACCCTACTCCTGCCTTTCTTTTCCTTGATGACTGAACACTATTCAAGTGTTTACTTGAATCCTTGTCTATCTCTTCCTTCTCTGTTTTGCTTTTTTGGAAGCCAGCTTTTTGACCTGTGGGAGCAGACTCTACAAGTCCTTGAGACTTGGCTTCTTGTTGCTGTTGGAACAATCTTAATTCCTCCAAACGAGGTGTTACCTGCAGCAAAGAAATGTTAAAATGCAAGAAGAGACGAGCATTGATTAAATAATAAAATGACGAGCATTGATTAAAATGGAGAAAAAAAAAATAGCAAAAGAAATCTATTTGTGAATCTCCCTGCACTGGCAAAGGACTGAGAGGTGGTATGGCTAGACTACAATACAACTAAGCTACAATCTTGATAAGGCTTGTATGCCAAGACCTACAGTACTTTTGTTAAATTTTGAACCTTTTGACTGTAGTAGTTAGGCTCCACCTTCTTTAACTCAATTCTATTATTGTAGAATCAGTATTCTAATGAATAATCCACCTTGTCCAGAAAATTTCTTGGTGTTTCCACCAACCACCTGATTACTTTGCCCCTTTCTCAACAGACTACATAATTTAGTTTAATAGGACATAATAATAAAGGTTTCGATGATTAGGACAAAAACAAATTAGAATCACAAATGCATGAAAAGGCTTCTACTCACATGACAAATGCGGAGATAGTTAAAGACAACCATCACAAAATATTTACTAAACTCTTGAATATTCAATTTAGTGCCCCTCTCCAATCAACTTTTAGAGGGTACTGAGATTTGAACAGATAAACTCTCTATCAATAAAATTAGTTTAAAGTAGTTTTCTAACTGGAGAATTTGAATACAAGGAATTTGAATTCTTTTTTGCAGAAAGAAAGCAAAATCTTATTTAGCTTGATGACAAATGCAATCACCTATAAGTCTATTCCATGCAAACTTCAAATTCAATGATAACACAGACCTAGTCAAATTAGCATTGTGAGTGTAACACACTCTGATGACACAATCATCTAAGTACGATGTAGCTGCAAGTGAATATGGTAAGAAAACAATCAACTCCTTTAACTAGTGTCTAAGCAATTTCTTTCAGAAAGAAAGAATGCACGCATTCCATCAAAATTATGTAGGCCTTATAGACCTGCCATTGGCTTTCATCTTCATCAAAAGCAGGTAGTAAAAGCAACAAAGGTATCAGAAAAAAAAAATTAATAATATTCTAATGTGGAAGGATTTTCTAGTTAAATGAATAGGATATAATTCATAATATTTGCTTTGTTACCTTAAATTTAAGCTTATTAAATGAGAACAGAACTGCATAGCTTTTAAGGGCTATTTAGTCTTTAATTCTTTAATAACAAGTTCACAAGCCCAATACAAATTTGACATGAACAATCATCTTGTAACTCACTCAAAAGCAATTATGCTCAATCTCCATGCACGATTCCCAGAACCAAAGCAGAACATATAAAAGTTTTAAGCATCAAGCATATTAAATTCAACACTTAAGAAGAATATGGTTGATAATAGTACACAAAGATATAGCAAGGAAAGAAGGAAACATCACTGATGCATGGATTCAAGACAAGTTCACAGTTTATTGTATGCCATGACAACATAGCAGATGTCCCAATTAAGACTTAACAAGTTAGGAGTTCTCCTAGTCATAAATGTAGGTGCACAAAGAAACATACAACATAGGATTCAATCATATGAAATTAGCATCAAATTTTCAAAGTAGACAAAAATTTACCCTTATGCCACCTATGCTTTGTCTTGTCTATGTTCTGGTTCAAGATTGCATATTTTTAAAGTCTTCAAACGTGTTGGAAGCTAAAAACAGTAACTGAATGTTTCTAATTCTCCATCGAATTGGAATTAATGTGTACATATGTAAAAACACTTCCAATCACAAGTAACAAGAACCAGTTATTAAAGCTAAATATAATCGGCATCCTATAACAAATAAACCAACTATTGAAGGTAGACAATTGCCTGTGGCAAAAAGAAAAACTGGAAGAGGGAATTTAAAGACTTAGAAGACATAAGCACTATCATGAGATCCTGAAGACATGAAACAAAATAAACATGAGCAACAAGGTGATATGAATGTTGAAGAAAAGGGACTGACATCTTTTAATTTTAGGTGCATTATGGAAACTTCTTACTATTTTCAGGATGGATATTGAAAGGCTATATTGCGGTAGCAAAGTTGGTAAAGGTCACATGTTTCGGAAACTCTTCCATAACTGCTGTAGGCAAGAGTGTTGATTCTCCAGACAAATGTTTCCCATGTTAATTTCTTTTATTTGCATTTCACAATTTGAACAAAGGCATTGAGAGAAGGGATGCAATGAATTTGATGTAAACCACTATATGATTATGATAGAAAGATTCTATCAGGCCATGGGGAAGTGGTTGGCATGGCACATCACCATGCAAAAGTACTATGTTCATACTCCCATTGATCCAGGCAATAGTTGAGAATTATATGCAATTGGAGACAACATTAAGCAGGAAATTTAAAATACAACTTTTGGACATATCTAAGCATATTTGCGGGCTCAAACTTGGCCAAAGAAAGTCCCACCCATTTCAAAGTGATGATATCAGGAAAATTGAATTTTAGAGTGGTAGACAAATATGTGATATTAATCCAGATTCAAGTGAGAGAACATTTAAGCTGTCAAGGACTACAAAGACCATGAATAAACAATGGGTATAAGGAGCAGTTATTTGAAACTATGAATGTCTATTCCAATGTGCCCAAAATGCATTTTGACAGTGTCCCAAGAGCTAAGAATGCTGAATCTGTCACAAAAGTTCAACCTGCCATTACTTTTTTTGGTGAAAACAAGGGACAAGATAAAGCAAAATAATGAACCCTGTTTCAAGTCTCTGGTAATAAGGTTATTCAAGAATAGAAGCAAAATTAGATTGGCTCAATTTATCAATAATGCTAAGGGAAGTCATATAGAAATAAAGCTAAAACACAAATTCACATTCAATCTCAACCATATAACACAGAAATTGCACATCCAAAACAAATAAATCTAGATCATGCAGCAGTAACCATGCATCCAACAATCATGTGCAAAATATATCAGTGAAGAAAATCCAATGCATTATCCATAACTAGAGGAGTAGATATAAGTACAATTTGACTGCAAAAACCTTCAAAGGGTGAATACAACTAATGTCTCAAATGAGAAATCTATACTCTATTTAGAAATAACAACATAGGAGTAAACCCTAACCCTAAATCGCCATCCCCTAATACAATATAACAGGCTCAACCATCTATAATGTGCATCAAGGGTTGAACACACACGAACCCTAATAGCCCATGCTTAGAGGCATAATGTGTTCGAAAAAAGCATTGTCGTTAATGCTTGCCAACTTTGGATGCTTCTGTACAGAGAGTTCATCCTCTTTGTGCAAAACATATCAGTGAAGAAAATCCAATGCAATATCCAAATGAAAGGAGTAGATCCAAGCACAATTTGAGTGCAGAACCATTTAGAGAGGGTGAACACAACTAATGCCTAAAATGAGATATTCATACTCTATTAGAGATAAGGACATGGGAGTGAACCCTAAACCCTAACCCTAAATAGTCATCCACTAATAAAATACAACAGACCTAACTATCTATCATGTGCATCAAGGGTTGATAATACCCAACCCCTTATGGCCCATGATGGGCCATGCTTAGAGGCATAATATGCCCCCCTTCAAAAAAGGATTGTCCTTAATGCTTGCCAACCTTGGATCCTTCTGCACAAATTGTTAATCCTCCCATTGTAGCATCTTCCATCAGTAACTTCTTCCATTTGATCAAGTAATTTATGATAGCTCAATTCTGTATCTGCTAGACATTCCTGTCCATGATCTCCTTTGGTTCAAAAATAACTGTGTCCTCAACACTCTTGTCTCAAAAGTTTTGTAAATTAGTTGAAAATCATCTGGTTCTGAAAGAAAGGCAATATGAACCATGTATTTGTTGCTTTCCTCCTTATCTGTTTTTCTCATAAGAAGCAGTGATAATGTTTGACTGCATCTAATTAGTTACGTTTTGGCTTGCAAGTGCGTTCTTATGCGCCCTCCCTGAAACCTCCGTTCATACTAATGGAGGGTTCAGCTCACTTTTTGTCATTTACATGTTATCTATGACTTTTCTGCAAAGGGAACTATAAGATGTTGACAAACTTGTTCTTGTCCTGTTTACAAATATTCCAAAGCCAATCTGGTGATTAAGTAATTCTGTGATGCTATATTCTCCTCCAACAGAGATTTTGTTCGTTCTAATAAATAAAAAGGATCTTGATATGGCAAAGCAAATTTCATATTCAAGGCCTGTATTTGTGTTGTGTTACTTCTTTCATTGTGCTTCTATGACCGGCTTCTTGATTTGCAATTTCTTTGCTTGCCAGTTGATTATGATCAATGACTGAAGTTGACCACATTTTCTCAGCATCAATCTTTCTATCTTGCAGATACGGTCAGGCTTTGATACAGTGGACCTATGGTGATAATACTTGCACCAGGATGATAATGGAATGTTCTTTATTAACTAGATTTTTCCATTGCTATGCCTTCTAGCTCTAGCTGGATTATTATCTGGTAGTGGTTTCTCTAGATCTACCTTCATACAGATTTGTAAGTTAAATAATTAAATTTGCTTTAGGATTAAGCCCAGAAACTGTACATACTCTCCTATTGCATTTCTTATTCTTTTGAGAGATAATTAGGCCTGGACTACCCACTTTGATGGAGTCGAATCCATACTTGCACTTCAGATGTTGAATCCATACTGGCACTTAGATGGCAGTTCTTTAAAGGGTTGAAATTTGGATCCATTCCTTCATGAAGATTCAAGCTCAATTTATGAAAGTCGTTGGAATATTGCAAGTTTTACAGACTTGATAAGATAAATGTTGTGTTGTCGTAGCATAAGCATAATATTGACTAGCATTGATGGTTTCCAGTTATTTGGAGTACAATTTTGTAGCATTTTTGGACCAGGATATGATGCCATAAACCTGTTTCTCAGTGCCTTCTCTTCAGTTTAGGTCTATTCCTTCCCATGGAAACTGGATCATGAGGACCAATTCAGAAAGCTTGTAGAATTGGAAAGTTATATCACTATGTTTTTAGCATGATGATATTAAAATAGGAACAGATCTTCCCTGGATATTTCTTGTGCTTCCTATCCAACAGCTGATTTAAAGAATCATAATAATGAAGTGGGCAAGGCCAGGCCATCATCTCCTCTCCTCTACAGCGATTGACTGCAATTCATCACAGGACATAGACCAGTGACAACTGCTAGTCTGTTCTCTATCTTGTGACCTCCTTCTTTTTGAAAGTAGATGTCCCATAGGAGTTTGAGTCTCCCATTGTTTCATGATTGTACTATACTAGTGATGTAAATGTACCAGACAATGCCAAAGTATAGTGTGACATGTTCCATTGATCTCAAGTTGGAGTTTGAAATTTAATACTCCGTAATTTTATCTTTCTGATTTTGGAGGTGTATTTTCAGCTTCCCAGACAACTGTAACCAAGTGTACTATTTAAGTCCCATTGACCTACTTTGGTCACCCATTGGTGTCCATTAAATTTCTTTATTTTATTAATCGTCAATCAGGATAGAGGATTTTTAAACCTTATGAACAAATACAAATATGGTCTTCAAAAATGTTCATTCAGAGGTGCCAAACAGCTGTTCAAATATTTAGTTGCTGCTCACTATGTACCAATCACCATCTTCAGTCAAATACGTTGATATTTTCATGCATCTTACCCAAAAAGAAAAAGTTCAATATCATAAACAATCATTTTGTGTAAAATATTACAAAGAATTATCCCATTATAGGGAAGCATATAATATATGCAAACATAGAATTCCAGCATATCGTGAAGTGCACTATATGTTGAACCTTCCAAACAAAACCAATACAATAGATAATTTGTTCCTTAGAACTCCACAAATGCATACCTTCATTACAGCCCGCTCAAAATCTTCCAGTGAACCATACTCTCGTTCAAATCGTATCCAAGCTTCGCAAATTGCCTGCCAAGCAGCTCCAGCATTTTAGTACTCAAAAAACCGAAAGAATTAGTTTCACTCAAGCATGATAAGGGATAATTTCAAATCTGTTCTCTGACAGCAATTTACTCGTTAAAACACAATAAAACTCAATCAGTATTCATAAATGTTAATCTATTAGTTGTATAGATACTTGCAACAATTTCTAACAAGGTGCTTTACAACATCAAAAACTCCTAGCTAAGTTCTCTGGGGTATCACTCTATCTATCAGGAAGCTTCAATGAGAATCTGTTAGCAATGAGTAAGAGAGTTCCTTCCAATGACATTAATAGATCCCAATCTGGTACTAAAGCAACTTCTAACACCTTACGAAGGCAATCATCATGTGGATTGGAATGCAACAAGAATGAAACACCTATCACCTTTAATAAGAATGTCAAGTGATAGAGTACATCTCTATCATTAGGACTATTCAGTTGCAAGATTGTCCTCAAGCATATAATGGTTGGAAAACAAGATACCTCTAGTCGTCAAGTTTGTGATGAGAAGTTAGTACGGGTTGTATGATCATTTGACATACCCTATCAAGTTTGAAGAGCGATCTGAACTTGTGCACAACCTTGCACAATGTTAGTAACCATGAGCAGAAGCATTATATAATGAGAACTGCTAAGCTGCACAAGGTGAGCAAGGCCTTCATGGGTTTGGACCAATAGATACCCTAGCAAACTGTCTAAAAGAAATATATATCCTTGGGACAAATTGCTAAAACAAAAGATAGGCCAAGTACAAGACGTCGTAGTATATTTTCAAGAAGGAAATAAAGAATAGGAAAGATATGATTATAGCACAATAATGCACACAAAATTAAATTAAATGGATACATGACATGCTTTGCTATTCAAAATCAAATCTATAGGTAAGCATTAATCCAACGAAAAGGATAGCCCCTAGAATCACAAATAATGACCAGCTTCCAATGACACTGGCAGATAATGCATATTATTTTTGTCCATTGTGGAAAAGTAGCAACATTTAGTAACATCCACTCGTGCAACTTCTCTTAATGAACATGATTAAATACAGAAAATAAGGAAAGTTAAATTTTACTATTCCAAAAATTACAAAAGCAATAATCCCAAAGTATCAATTAAAAAACATCTAACACCCTCCCCTTTATGGTTAAGCATTCTCGTAATGGTAGAAAATACAATATTGGGCCAAACAACATTTCTAGTGAGGTAACCTATTGCCATGGAACGCCTGCCACTTCATTAATTTAACATGTCCAGATTAACACATTCTGCAATCTCGAATCCCTTGTTCAATCCTCTTATTATGCTATTTTCCACAGAAGTGTTCTCAACACTCAAACCCTTGAGGACTTGTCCCCCCAGAGACAGGGATGCAGTGGAGACCTCCGCAGACATCCCATTGTGTACACTTTCCTTTTCCAGTCCCCAAGGGAACATGTAGATACATGAGCTAAACAAAATAAACAAACACTAACAGCATTGTCTGTTGTAAACCTATTAAAACAATGAAAGACTCACACTCGTTTCTCATGATGGTTGTTTTGCAATCTGAAAAATTGTATAGCATGGAGGATTTAAAAAACAGAACTCCTTTGTTCTTTTGTATATTTTTATGCTAAGGCATTTATTGGTTCAAATCATTCTTAAGAATTTTTAACTATTCAGAGGTGTTTTGTGAACTGTTATAACTTGAAGCAGAAATGAATGTGTCACTTATCTAACTTCTGGACGAAATTCACATTATACTAGAAAATTACCGAAATAGAAAACTGCTACCACAACTCTCAAAAACACAAAGAATATGAACCATGGAGAAGCTAGCCAAAATTTTATAATACCCTTGATAGTAATGGTGAATGGATTTAAGGTTGAAATGCTTGATATAGCATGATAAATTCAATTACAATTGGCATGAGGAAGAATGTGAAGTGGTTCCCTGTTGTGCTCTAGAATTTATGAATTCTCCACTCAAGTTAGTTTCAGTATTTTGCTCCTAGGACCTTCTGATGTCCTTGTTGAATTAGAATAGATCACACAACATCAAGAAAAAGTTGTTTGCACTGTGTCTACTGTTTACCTTTTTTTATTTTTAAATCTCTCTATTTATCTGTCTATCTAAAGATAAAGAGTCATCCCCTTTTGCTAGGATTCAGAGGTACTTCAAGCCATCCCTTTTTGCATCTCCTTGTTTCCTCATAAACCCCAAAAAGGTACTCAATGGAACATAGTTATTCTGATAGACGCTAGAAAAGTTCCAAGACAAAATTGTTGGCATAATTACTCTGTTTCTAGTCCTCATTCATTGTCTATTGAAAGATATTCAATTCTTAAGTATGATAAGAATGCAAGCTATTTATTAGTTCCTTATGGTGTTCTAATGTTCTGCCAAGTGTACTCCTATAAGGAAACGCACTTCCCTTTCATACTATAAAACTAACACAAAGCTATTTATAAATGCTGTAATAAAACGTACAAATTGATCAAAGACACAGTATAAGTATTGATATTCAGTTATATTTTTGAAATTGCACACGTTATTACAAAGTCCCTCTTCTATTCTTTTATGAATGCATGAAAAAAATACTCTAGACAATATTCCTACTGAACTCCCAAGGTGCGGATTTGAGCACAGCAATCACTATCACTATCGTGACAATCCTCAATAGACAGCATTTGACAATCCAGCCATCCCTTTTTGCGTCCCTTTGTTTTCTCATAATCCCTCAAAGGGTATTCAATGAAACATACTTATTATGATAGACACTATCCCACATTAAAAATAAAAATAAAAATAAAAATAATATATCTTCACATAATTACTCTGTTTCGAGTCCTCCTTCAGTGTCTGTTGATAGGTATTCAATTCTTATTTATGAGAAGCACAAAACTTATGTACTAGTTCCTTATGGGCATTCTAATGTTCTGCCAAGTTCACTACTAAAAGGATCAACAGAAACACACCTCCCTTTCATACTATTCAACTAACTATGGTAAGGATCAACAGAAACACACCTCCCTTCCATACTATTCAACGAACTATGATAAAGATCAAAAGAAATACACCTCCTTTTAATAGTATTTAAAAAGTTGTCCCATGTTCTTAAGAAGCACAAATTGACCAATGACATGGTGTAAGTGTTGATCTCAAGTCATGCCTATGAAACAGACTACCTCCTTTATTCTTATACTCTTGCAGGCAAACAAAACTCTAGCCATATTCCTACTGAATTATCAAGGTAAGGACTAGAGCATAGTAATCGCTAACACTATCATGGCATTCCTCAATAGGGCTCTAATTAATGGCCTTACCCACTCCATCATATCTGTCTTACCCAATATCATAACCAAGTTGAAAACATTCCATCTATAAAGGTAGTTTGACCAACTTCATTCATGTTGGGTCAAAAACGTCACCCTCAAGAAATTATAAGGGAAAACACTTGATTGAGATCTCACAACAATTGGCTGATCAAATGACAATAAGTGACGATATACTGATACACCTCTCAAATCACACATAACTACCTTTTCTATACTCTCATACTTCCAGGGAAACAAACCTCAACAAAAATTCCTACTGAACCTTTAAGGTGAGGATACAAAAACACCGATTACTTACACAATCATGGCAAACTCAATAGTCACCATTTGATATTTACTGTCATCATTCTTTTCAAAATCAGGCCCTAATCAATGGTTCCCACCAATAAGACCATGTCCTCCTTACCCAGTATCATAACCAACTTCCAAACAATCCCACTAGCAGGATTAGATTGACTAACTTTGACTTTGGTAGATCAGTAACATCCCCCTCACAAAATTGCAAAGGACCAAGGTTGATTGAGTTCACAACAATTGCTTACTCACTAATGTGCTCTCCAACCAACAATAATAGAGGGCACTACTACCATAGAATTTACCCATCATACCAACCCATATGCCTATGTCCTATTCATTTGTATATCCCTGATGGAAAGCTTTTATGCACAAGAATACGTGTAAATTTAATACTTAAAATTATTACAGCAGATGAATAATAGATAAATTCCTCATTAGACTACCTCATTTTGCGAAAAGCAGTTCTTGTAGATCGTACATGGTATTATTGCTCAACTAGACTACCTTTTATACCATTCCTCCACTTGAGGATCCCCTTTGGCCAAATGATAGTCTGCTCTCATCTACTTCATGTCAATATCAACCACCATTCTCAATACAAGCAAGAAAGCTCTACACTACCCCAAGGTCAATAAGTTTCGAGATACTCCATACAGTGCCTCAAACCTTGAAGGCAAACACACATCACTAGTTTCCTTTCCAATACTGGTGACTCAATCTCGAATGTTAGGAAAGCGTTGTTAAGGAATCCCTTTCTAGATACTCCATCCAATACCTCAATCCTCCAGGGAAAACACGTCACTAGTTCTATCCACTACTAGTCACTCAATCTCAAATGTTATGAAAGGGTAGCTAGGGAATGCATTGCTCCTACGACAGATCAACCAACCTAGCCCCTTAGCCAAGACACTCCTCAACAGCTCTCATTGGACTTTGCATTGGCCCCTTAACATGATTGTTAATGACATTATCAGCTCTTTGGCCCTTCATTCAGCCATAGTTACATGGCATCGTCACATCATTACTATTTTAACTTCTATTTGGGATAACATGTTCTAGGGTTTAATCCTTTTGATTTTGCCCCTCCTTTGTCACTGAGCACTTGTAGTTTTTAAATTTAGTGTCTTTCTATTTTATTGATGGGTCTATGTTTTTCCTTGTACCTTTCTATCTCAGAGTTGTTATACTTCCAAGCACCATTGACCTACTTCGAAATATAAATGACATTCCAATTCAACAAGATAACCCACAACATAAAGCTTTTTGATCTTCATTAACAATATCAATGTCCCTCAACAATAAAATTTATAAATCTCACCTCAAAAGTTTAAACAATCTCCACAATATCAAAGAAAACCCTCCTATTCAATGATTTTCCCATCTTCCTTTACAATTAGTATCTTTGTATCAAATTGTTAAGGTTTTGTAGCACAAGATGAAATGTTTGTCACCAAACAACATGAAAAAGATGCGGAAAATGTTCATTGCATTATCTTATTCATTGCCATAGCCAATGTTCCTATGTTTGTGTAGTGTTCAGCAAGATTGAAATTTTAAACAAATGTGGCATATGAAAAAGTTCAGAATAAAGATCAGTATTAAGTTCAAGATATTAAAAATATGCGAACATATTTATAATTTTAAAGGTTTACATTAGAAAACTAATAAAAGGATTTAGAATATTTTTTTCCTTCTTTTCTAATAATACATTTGTTCGGAAAAGCAAGGAGCGAGCCTCACCTTTTCCTGTTTTAGAAAGCAAACAAGTGTTGCAAGTGTGAGTAGGAAGGAAGTGTGAGTAGGAAGCAAGTGCAAGCAAGAAGCAGTTCCAGATCTTTGAGGATATTAAAATAATAAAAATTTTGTAAGTGGAAAATCTAGGTAGGATGGTAGGAAAGTCATTTTTGAAAGTCCTAACTGGAAGTAAGGATGACCTAGTTGGGGACAAAAGAAAGGTCAAACCTATGGCAAACCCTATCCAAGTAGTAGATGTTAAACCAAAAGTGGCTATCAAGGATGAGATGATCAAGCATGACATAATGGTTCTTAAAAGCAGAGGGATATGTAAGTCCCACAAATATTGGCCGGGATTTTTGGAGATTCAAAATTGGATCAAGTGGAAGTGGGGATTGAATTCAAATTACTCCATGAGTTATTCTTCCGGAAGGATTTTTCCTCATCATCTTCTCCAGTTCAAAAATCAGGGATAAAATAATGGGTGGTGACCCATGGTTTAGGGGGAGAGATGCATTATATTTAAGACCATGGAGTGAGAATTTTTCTATGGAGACAAAAATTATTAAAAGGCTTCCAATGTGGGTTAGGCTTTTTGGACTTCCATATCAGCTTATCAATAAGGAGGTTTTGAAGAATATTGACAATACTCTAGGGGAGTTCATCCAAGAGGGACCAACTACTAAGGAGCAAAGGCATGTTGTATATACACGAATATGTGTTGCCATGGATATTTCAAAACCTTTGTCGCAATCCATTAGGATTAAATCTGAATCAAGAGAATGGGATCAACAAGTGGATTATGAAAACATTGCATTCCAATGCCACAAATGTTATGAGATTGGACACATGGCAAGAGATTGCAAAGTGAAAACAATGGAGAAAGAGAGAAAATTTTGGGCATGAGACAAACTTCAATATGAAGCAAGGAGATCATACCATAGTAGAAGCTAGATTAGATCAAGGATTTTCCACTCCCAAGAAAGTGGTAAAGAAATCCCTCTATATCATCAAATGGTGAAGGCCATTATGATTTTTACTTAGATCAACCATTAGAAGAAAAAAAGGACACAAGGGATGAGGAAGTACAATGTGCAAGTTCAAATTTAAAAGGAATTAAAGGTGCAAAGGAAGATGGGGAGGTAAATTTTAAAGCAAAGGAGGCAAAAGAGGTCAAGGTTAATCCAAGTAAATCATCTTCATTTTCCTCAAGTAATATAAAATCCTCTCCTTGCAATAAAAATGGAAGTAGTGTAGAGTGTATCCCTTGCACTTTAGGGTTTCAAGAGCAACATAATAAAGAAATGAGTATGGAGGATATCCATGGAAATTTTAGGGTTTCTAAGGCAGCATAAGAAAGTAATTACTATGGAGGGTCATCCTTGCACTTTAGGGTTTACAAGGCAACATTTAGGGTTTCTAGGGCAACATAAGAAAGAAACTACTATGGAGGATCATCCTTGCACTTTAGGGTTTCTAGGGCAACATAAAGAAGAAAGTGTTGGTGAGGCTATTCCTTCCACTTCAGATTCTCCAAGGCAGTATAAACCTTTAGAAGATAAGTCTCATTATGAACAGCATGGAAAAATAGAAGAGATTGATGAAGAGGAAGATTTTCAAAACAAGAACAAAGGGAAGAAAACTCTAAGGGATATCGATTTGAGAAAACAAAATCAAACGCTTGACAAGAAGTGGGGCTAAGCCCACAAATAAAAATAAAAAGTGATGATGAAAATGGTATCTTAGAATATTAGGGGTATGAATAAGACCCCTAAAAAAGAGTTATAGGAATTAATAGGTTGTTATAGTCCTGAGTTTATTTTAATATAGGAAATAAAATTAAGTAGTGAGGAATGTAAGGATGCATTCAAAAAAATTTGGAAGATGAGGGATTGTCTAGCAGTTTCTTCTATAGGAGCTTCCAGAGGTATTGCAACAATATGGGACAAACGCAAATGGGATGGACAATTGCTAGAAAAAGTAATTGGGTTGCTGATCTATTTTTCAGGAAAGAGGAAAATATTAAAAGTTGGGGTTATAAATGTATATGCTCTAACTATAGTTACTCCTCATGAAAGATATTGGAAGGACCTTAGCATATTTTTGTCAAATATAGTGATGATTCATAAATGTGATCTATGGATCATTTTCTTCTTCCTTTTCTTTTCTTTTTTTTTTTTTTGGGGGGGGGGGGGGGGGGGGGGGGGGGAGGGAACTTCAACATAGTTCTATCTCCTTCAGAAAAGAAGGGTGGTACTCCTAGATGATCTAAATCAATGGAAGATTTTGCTTCCTTTGTCAATTCAAATGGCCTTTGGGATGTTATTCCTTCAAGCTTTCAATATACATGGGATAATAGACGCATTAGGCAAACTCATATAGCAAAAATATTGAATAGATTTTTGTTATCCAATACATGGTTACAAACAAAGTATACAATCTCTTTAGACATTTTATTGTGAGCAGGATCAGATCACAAACCTATTCTCTTGAGATGTGATTTACTCAATAATGGTCATCCAAAGCCATTTTAATTTTAATCTATGTGGCTCCAAGACCTTGATTTCTTCCAGATGGTTATGTTATGGTGGGATGAAGCAAAATTTGAAGGATCATATATATACAGGTTTGTTCAAAAGATGAAATATTTAAAGGGGCAAATGAAGATTTGGAATGTCAAATCTTTTGGTAACATATTTAAAGCAAAGGAGGAAATTGAATCCAAGCTCAAAAATTTACAAGAGATAATAGAAATCAATAGAATGGACCAGGATACTTATGTACAAGAAAAACAATTACTTTCTAATTATCATAATGTATTGAAAAAGGAATCATATTGGTCCCAAAAATCTAGGAAGAGATGGCTCAAGGAAGGAGATAGAAATACCAAATTCTTTCATGCTACAGCCAAAACAGATTTGTCTTTTCATCACATCAAAAATATTTCAACTCCAGATGGAAGAAATATTGAGGAAGAAGAAGATATCAAGAAGGAAGCAATTAATTATTTCAAAGATATTTTGGAAGATAAGGAGGCTCAAGGTAAGCTTTTCAAAATATCCATCAATTATCATACAAGGAAAATGAAAGCTTGATGAGGAAGATCTCTATGAAGGAGCTACATGAGGCAGTTTTCTCTTTCCACCCTAACAAGGCACTTGGCCCCGATAGATTTCCTCAAATTTTCTTTCAAAAATTTTGGATTTGTTGAAGAGTGATATGTTGGATGCAGTTGAAGAGGCCAGGAAAAAGAAGGCTACAATAAGTGAGATCAATGCCACCTTTATTGCATTGGTTCCCAAGAAAGATAAGACAAAATATTTTGATAATTTTTGTCCAATAAGCCTTTGCAATGTGATTTATAAGATTATTTCAAAAATTATGGCAAATAGATTGAAAAACATTCTAGATTGTGTTATCTCAAAGGAACAAGGTGGTTTTATTCGTGGTAAACAAATTCTTGATGGTGTAATCATTGCACAAGAGGCCATATATTCTCTTCATTCCATTAAAAAACCAAGTATGCTTATGAAATTAGATATGAACAAAGCATATGATAGGGTTTGCTAGAGTTTTCTACATGATATTATAAAAATATTTGGTTATCAAGGTTGGTGTAAATGGATTAGATGTTGTTATAGCACTCCAAAATATTTTATTTTGATCAATGGATCCCCTATTGGATACTTTGAATCATCACATGGACTCCGCCAAGGTGACCCACTATCTCCTTATCTTTTTATTATTCTTGTGGAGGCATTGAGGAGAACTTTCTCAAAGGCAAAAAAAATCAAAGTTTGAAACAAATAATCCTCTGAATCTCATCCCAATTTGTTGATGATACTTTTCCTTTGGGTCATCCCTCATTATGTTGCGAACCGCATAGTTATTTTAATATTCGCAAAAACACTTCAATATTGAATTATTATTAACAGCATGCAAACAGTAATAATTCCAACTCAAATACCATGCACAATATGCAAATATCAAATCCAATCTAGACATCAAGCAATTAGTAAATCCGATCAAATCAATGCCACAGCCACTCGAAGAGGGAAAATCTCATAGCCACTTTGAGAGGGCGAAGTCTCTTATGCGTAGAATACGCGAATTAAATCTAAATTCTTCGATGAACCAAACTAATAAAATATTCTTCCTATTTATAAATGAAATCAATAATAACCTAACCCTAATTCTCAAGGGCCGACTAACTAAATCAAAGACCCAAGATAAAAATAATTAGCCGACATGGCTATATTGGGACCATTACATGGCTCCCTCCCTTAGAAAGCTTTATCCTCAAAGCTGGAAAATACTCTCAGGCTACCACGTAGCGTCTTCTTCTCGAAGGTCCTGCCACTTGATGAGAAACTCCTGAATTTATCAAGATCAAAGATGACGCACTATGGACCGCAATATTGCTTCAGGCTAAAGAGTTATTCGACCTTCTCCATCAAGTAATGGAAGCTATGTTTGGGACTGCACCTTTTGGTCAATAACTTGTTTGAGACAGGATACATGAAAAACTGGATGGATACGGGCAAAGGGCGGAAGCTCCAATTGATATGCTACTTCACTAATGCGATGAACCACCTTGTAGGGCCCATAAAATCGAGGAGCCAACTTCTGATTAGACTTGGTCTTCAAGGACAATTGCTTATAAGGTTGTAGGCGCAAAAAGACCATATCTCCTACATTGAATTGTCGTTCAGAACGATGTGAATCTTGTTGTTGCTTCATACGATTCTAGGTCTGGGTCAAATTATCTTTAAGAAGTTGAAGCACAATTTGACATTGTTGTAACAAATCATCTACCTGGGCCACTTTGGAAGATCCTGGAACATAGTCTATGATTGATGGAGGCTTTTGACCATACAAAGCTTCAAATGGAGACATCTTAAGGGGAAAATGGTAGGAAGTATTGTACCACCATTCTGCTAATGAAAGCCATTGAACCCAATGATATTGCTTGTCTTGAGCAAAACAACAAAGGTAAGTACCCAAACATTTATTAATGATCTCTATTTGACCATCAGACTGGGGGTGATATGAGGAAGACATACTCAACTTGGTACCACTAAGACAAAATAATTCCTTCCAAAAGTTGCTAGTGAAAATAGGGTCACGATCACTTACAATGGTTTTGGGCATACCATGTAACTTAAAAACAGAATCAAGAAATACCTTAGCCACCTTGAGGAATAGGGATGTTGTAGAGCACAGAAATGAGCATGGTTGGAAAGGCAATCTAGTACCACAAAGATCACTATTTTGCCCTCTGATTTAGGAAGACCCTCAATGAAATCCATGGATATGTGCTCCCATTGGCGGTTAGGGATAGGCAAGGGTTACAACAATCCAAGAGAATTAATTGTTTCCCCTTTGTTACATTGACATACCTCACACTCAACCACAAACGTCTTGACATTTGCTTTTAAGCCTTTCCAATAAAATGATTGCTTCACTAGCTGGTATGTTTTCAAGAATTTTGAGTGTCTCGCAAGAGGAGATGCATGCAATCTTTGGAGAACCATTGACTTAATAGTTGAAGATTGAGGAAGATAAATGAGATCTTTTTTGCAAAGCACTCCACCCGAATATGAGAAGTAAGAATGCAATGATGATCTTATTTTCATATCTTGAATGATTTGACCAAAGATGGCATTGATAGCCACATCATCCTCGTATTTACGAGACAAAGCATAAGCCACCATATTTTCCTTACCTTTCTTATACTCAATGACAAAATTATAACCCAAAAGTTTGGTCATCCATTTATTTTGTTCAGGGCATGAGAGATGTTCTAAGAAATGCTTTAGGCTACTATGGTCAGTCTTAATGATGAAACGACTACTCAACAAATAATGCCTCCATTTCTCTATGACATGTAAAATAGCTAGAATTTCCTTCTCATAAGTGGACCGTCCCAAATTCTTGCCTGAATGTTGCTTGCTCTCAAAGGCCAATGGGTGACCATCTTGCATTAAAACAACTCCAATACCTATGCCAAAAGCATCACACTCAATGACAAAAGGCTTGCTAAAATAAGGAGTAGCCAAAACTGGAATGGAACACATAGCTTCTTTGAAGGCTTGGAAGGCCTGGGAAGCAGCTTCAGTCCAAACAAAAGCATCCTTTTTGGTAAGGGCAATGAGAGGCGCAACAATCTTGCCATAGTTGCGGACAAATATTCTGTAATAACCTGAGTCCTAGAAACCACGAAGTTTTAAAGGGATTTGGGTAAGGACCAATCTTGAATAGCTTTGATTTTATTAGGATCTACCTTATTTTTTCATGAGATACTATAAATCCCAAATATTCTACCTCTTGGACCCCAAAGGCACATTTGGATCTTTTAACAAAGAGTTTTTCCTTTTGTAACAAATGAAGGACTTTGTCAATATGAACTAGATGATCCTCCCAAGATTTGTTGTATATTAAAATATCATCAAAGAAGACTAGGACAAACTTGCAAAGAAAAGACCGAAAGACATGGTTCATGAGACTTTGAAAAGTGGAAGGGGCATTAGTGAGACCTCCATCACACTGTTGTACATATACTCTTAGCTGTCTTTGATATTCTATTACAAAAAGGATGCATTCTTTCAAGACAAATTTGCCACATTAGTTCTCTTTTTCTGGATTTAGAAAATTAATAAAATTATGGTTATATTTCTGATGTCAGCACACAAAGAGTTTGCCAAAGTGTGCATGCCCTAACTCATTAGTATCATATGAATGGAGTACAAAGGAATATTCTAGAAACAAAAGCTTTGAGAGAAGATAGATGTGTACCATAGTAGAACAATACACTGCAAGTCTTTTAAAAACTTGGCAAACTGCAGAGTGAATCGCAAAGACTGACTGGACTCGTTTTTTATTTCTTTTCTTTTTTCCCTTCTCCAATAAATTTTCCAAGATTGGGGATGGCATGGGATAGTGGGACATGTTATTTGCGGCAGCAATATATTTTTCCTTGACATCAAGATGCATCACCCATACGAACATCTATGACCATGGAATTTACGGAGACAGAAGTTGACATGAAGAAAGTTTGGAGAAATGTTTGAATACTACAGAAGACTAAAATGAGGAAATTTCCCCATTGAACAATGGAGACAACTTCTGTGACAAATAAGTCAAGTTACCAACACACAGATGGTAACCCCAAACTAGGTCACATTAGCGAATAGCCACCAAATCACACCCAAACCTCTTATCAGCCATCAAGCCTCTTAAAGCACAAAACAATGGATTTAGAAACTTGTTTAATACTCTTAATTCTGAACCAAATTCTAAGCAATACCTACGAAACTCCCAAGTAAGGCACCTTTCCCATCTAATGAAACTAAAATCTTATTTCAGCTTCTTACCTCTGAACCATTACCCTTGAATCTTTTACTATAACACCTCTTATAAAGTGCTCGAGCCTCGCTTACGTTATTAAGTGCCAGCTCCATGTCTATATAGCCTTGCCAGACTTCTAACATACCCCCACTGCAGATATTGCCAAAAGATAACCACACTGAGAAGGAACAAACAGTATCCATGTAAACTAAGAACCATAAGAAAGAACCCAAATGGTGGAAAAGAACAAATCTGAAACACACATTGCTTAAGTTAGCAGCAGACCTCATTTTTATTAAGCTTTCCCAAACTCCTCGAGCTGCCGCCATATCCTTTGCTAGCTGCACTTCAAGTTGAGCCCAGTATGCATGTAGACGTAAGAATTGATCTTTATAATTAAGGTGGGCAGAGAAATACTCCACTGCTCGCTACAAACACACACGTTGCTATTATTGAGATGGTGTTAACATGTCCATTAGAAGCAAGCATTCAAATACCAAATTATAAACCAGAAGATAAAAGATGATATAAATATTCTCTCGGCAAAACAAGAAAGAAGACAGCTTTCACAAACACTTATAAAAGGTGTTTATTCAAAGGTAGTTTGAACTTATATTTTAAAATATGTAAGTGAACCCTATTATGGAAAAATATTTTTCGATCTAAACAAAATGAAAATTATCCCAAGATGTTTGGCAAAATGCATACAATTGTCCCAGATACATAGTGGAACAAAGTACATGATACAAGGACCAAAATGATGAAATAAGCAAGAATTATAAACATTGAAAATCAATAGTACAATTTTTTTTTTTTTTTTTTTTTTTTTTTGTGATGGGGGGAAGGAAATCATTAGCTTATCTCATGCAATAAAATGCACACTAAACAAATGTACTGAAAAAATAAAGATTTAAATAAAAAAAAAAAAAACTATAGATAATTTTGATCTATTCATTTACAATGAGATCAGTTTTGTCCAGTTACATGCACTTCTGGCTCATCATCTTGGATGATTATGTTTGGCATGCTATTTATAGTTTTCTTCTGAACTTTCTTATCCACACTACAAAAAACTTTTTAAAAGTTCGATTTTCTTTTAGCTCACAAATCAACCAAAACGGTTATTTTCAGACAAGAAAAAGTAACTAACCACAAAGCATGTTGTGAATGTCTAGTCTTGCAATTTGAACTGTAATCGATCCAACATTGAATCAAATTTTCTTTTAGCCCACAAATCAACCAAAACAGTTATTTTCATAGACAAGAAAATGTAACTCACTACAAAACAGGTTGTGAATGTCTAGGCTAGCTATTTGAACTGTAATTGATCCAACACTGAAATTCAGGTTTTTTTCCTGCTAAAGACAGAATCAAAACCAAGAATGGCACACAATGCATATTTATATTGAATTCTCAAGCAGTAGGATTTGGTGTTGTCAGACTTCTAAAGGACAATTTGCTACAAGCCCAAAGTTGAACAGAAAGGAATTGTTTAAAAAAAGGTTTAATACACCACCGTAACATAACAGATGCACATAAAGAGGATGGACATCACACAAACAGGATGGATAACACTAGGAAAATAAAAAAAAATTATAAAAAACACAACCTATCCTGTTTGTTCTGACTTATCTTCGCTTCACATTATAAAGAAAATGCATCCATTTGTGGGAAAAAAGAAATTATATTAACATTGAAGAATCACCAAAGGAGGTAAATAGGACTCAAAGCTACAGCAAGTTGCAGAAGCTAATCAGAAGTAGAGTACAAAATAAGGAGACAATATGGTCTTTGAGAACACTTCAAGATGTCATATCTTTGCAAGATCTTATCTTTATCACGGAGACACAAAAGAGGCCTTAAATGGGCCCTCCCACCTATAAACGGTTCCTACATAGTGTTTGCAGTTCAAGTGATGTGGCTTACCTCACTCAAAATTGCCTTCGCCAACAAGCATCTTTGGTCGCATTAGATGAATACTAGAGATATATGCACTTCCAGGTTCCAAGCAGCCCACCTCCTCTCCAAGATATCTTTAAAGTTATATGCTACTATCCTCCAGCATCCTCATCCTTTGTCATCCATTCTAAATGGTAACCCATACTTGAATCTGTATCCCAAGATTTCTATATACTCATCTTTGATTGATGTCACTTTTTTGTGTGATTCTAATGGTAGCAGTAGAACGCACCAAACATCATTTCACGATGTCACAAAAGATGAGTTTTATCTCCTTAAACGTGACCATTTACATTAAGCAATACATAGAACTTATATGGATGAGAAGTATTCCATTACTACCTACCAAAAACATTTGCTTTAATTGTGCAAATCACACAGGCTATTGGTACTCAACAGGATTCCTCAATTTCAAAACTCTTACAAGTTCACCTATTTGCCAAAAGAAGAGCAAGCGCAGTTGATTGTGTCCTTATCAATAGGGCATTGCTTTCCAATATTCATAAACTTCAAGTTTCAATTCAACTTCCCTTGGTTGATCATGCAACACTAATGTTCTCCTTTGATTCTCCCTCCTTTTCCTCTCAATCTTCTCTTCCTTTCTCAACCAGTCCCACCCACAATATCATGATCCATTTTTATCCTTGGTATGCCAACAATTATGTTTACCATCTATCTCAACTAATACCGAGATATTATTCTCTTAATTCTATCATTGTTGATCCAAGTAGAGCACACTTCATATTCAAAAAGAAATAAACACTTCGCAGCAGTACCTTAGCGGGGCCTCTAGACCCCTCAAAAATGAGTTTTAAAGTTTAGAATTGTTTGTAACGTCTCTTTTCGGCAATCAATGCCCCGTATTCACGGGTGCACATCCCGAGGAGCGTTTTTAATGTTTTAAGGCACTTTCGACCATTATCCTTGGCAATCACTGCCTTTTTTGGCATATCCCAAGGTAACGGTCCGTTTTTCTTGATTCTCGCCACGTGGCATGTCGGCTAGGGCACCCACTGGCTTGAGAAATCTATATAAACAAGATGGATTGTAATGTTTGGTCATCAGCCGAACTGATGAGCACTTAAGGTGCGAAACGCGTTTTCGGAGTTTTCCCTTTCATTTCAGTCTCTCTTGTTCTTATGTTGTGAAGTGTCCTTTTTGCATTGATCGCTTGTGCTTCTACTTCCTCTTCGTTATTTGATTCCCGTTGCGCTAAGGTACTGCAAGGGAGTGTTTATTTCATTTGGAATATAAAAGAAATAAACACTTCGCAGCCGAACTGATGAGCACTTAAGGTGCGAAACGCGTTTTCGGAGTTTTCCTTTTCATTTCAGTCTCTCTTGTTCTTATGTTGTGAAGTGCCCTTTTTGCATTGATCGCTTGTGCTTCTACTTCCTCTTCATTATTTGATTTTCGTTGCGCTAAGGTACTGCTGCGAAGTTTTTATTTCTTTTTGAATATAAAAGTCCTCATGACCAATAACACTAAACTTCAGTAAATTCTAGTACAGATACTGTTACGAACTGAATCATTCCCTTGCTCTTCATATTCATGGTAAATATATAAGATTTACAAAGAACTCCGTTGAGGCAGTTTGAACTATGCTGGGCAGTTTCTCAACTGAAATGGTTAACTTATTTAATGTAATATACGATATACTAAATATTCTAACATCCCCCCTTATTACATTAATGTTGACTACACATAGCATTGCGGAACAATTCAAATTTGACTCGAGCAAGTGCTTTGGTGAAGATGTCCGCTATTTGCTCATCAGTGGGAATGTAGTGGAGCTGAATATGATGCTTTGGAACCTCATCTCGAATGAAATGACACCTAGTGTCAATGTGTTTGGTTCGATCATGAAAGATAGGATTCTTGACGAGATTCAGAACACCTTGATTGTCGCAGAATAAATGTAAAGGAAGTTTCTTTGGAAGGCCCATATTTATGAGGATGCGACGTAACCATATGATCTCGCAGACTGCTCCACTAGCTGCTCGATATTCTGCCTCAGTAGAAGAGATAGCAACAACATGTTGCTTCTTGCTATGCCAAGAGACAGGACCAGATCCAAGGTGAAAAATATAACCTGCAGTTGATTTTCGGTCATCTATGGATCCAGCATAATCAGAGTCCGTGTACCCTTGAAGATAGAACTTGTTGTTCTTTTTGTATTCCGAGCCGATATATGTCGTACCACGGACATAGTGAAGGACTCTTTTTGTCTGCTTTCCGGTGGCTAACTTTAGGATCTTGCATGAATCGTGAAAGATAACCCACAGAAAAACTAAGATCTGGCCTGGTGTTTGTGAGATAGATGAGACTCCCAATCAGCTGACGATAGAGAGTACTATCTATTTTAGGAGATTCATCAAATCGGGATAACTTAAGTCCTGCTTCCATTGGTGTGGCTTTGGGCTTGCAATCAGTCATCCGATACTTTTCAATTAGAGTCATGGCATATTTCTTTTGAGTAACTTGTATGCAATGCTTGTATTGAGTTACTTCTAGACCAAGACAATAGTGGAGAAGTCCAAGATCTGTCATTTCAAAAGAGGTATTAAGATCTTTCTTAACTGTTTTGATCATACTCTCTGAGCACTCGTTATGATCGGATCATCCACATATAGTACTAGAATTACTATGTTAGAACCATTGTTCTTGATATATAGATTAGGATCTGCGGGACTTCTTCTAAACCCATGTTGCACTAGGTGACTATCAATTTTGATATACCAAGCTCGAGGAGCTTGTTTAAGTCCATATAGAGATTTGACCAGCTTATAGACTTTCTGTTCTTGCCCTTGAACTATAAAACCTTCAGGTTGAGACATATAGACCTCTTCTTGTAGGTCACCATTTAAGAAAGCACTCTTTACATCCATCTGATGTAGCTGCCAACCAAATTGAGCTGCCATTGCACACAGAACTCGAATAGTGGTCATTTTAGCAGTAGGAGCAAATGTCTCTTCATAGTCTATGCCTTCTTTTTGTGCATAGCCCTTTGCAACAAGTCGGGCTTTATATTTATCTATTGCACCATTTGCCTTATATTTGATCTTGAATACCCATTTGCAACCAATGGGTTTCTTTCCTGAAGGCAAATTCACTAACTTCCAAGTTTGATTTTTCATTAGAGATGTATGTTCTCCATCCATAGCAGTTTTCCATTGATCTTTACTGAGTGCATCTGAGACTGATGTGGGTTCTTTTTCATCTAGTTTTGTCAGATAGACTTTTTCATCTTCCATATCTATATCCTCATCATCTTCTATATTCACAGATAAATCATCAAAATGTTGACAAAGGTCATCAACATCTGTTATTGCTGCTGCATCATCTGCTCTTTTGTGTTGAGTCATACTGCGAGTAGCGGGTCGATCTAGAGTTAGATCTGGAAGTGATGTCAATTTTGAATCTTGCAATGTACTAGTATACCACTTAGGAACCTTCTTTTGAGGAGGTTTTGCTTCTTTCTTAGGTTCATCTTCATTAAGATATACAAGTGTATTATTTGATGTGAAAGTTTCATCAAATACTACATCTCTCATTGATGTGTGTTTTCTTGGTTATAGGATCAATCAACCGATATCCTTTTGAATATTCATCATAACCAAGAAATATACATTTTTGAGTTTTCTCATCTAGTTTCCTTCTTTTCTGTTTAGGAATATGCATAAAAGCTTGGCATCCAAAAACTCTTAGGTGAGAAATTGAGGGTTTCTTACCACTCCAGGCTTCTTGTGGAGTTTTTCCTTGTAGAGCCCTTGTAGGTGCTCTATTTAGTAGGTAAGATGTTGTGTTTACTGCTTCTGCCCAGTATTGTTTTTCTAAGTTTGCTCCTTTTAACATACACCGACTCATTTCTACTATGGAGCGATTTTTTCTTTCTGCAACTCCATTTTGCTGCGGTGTATATGCTGTAGTGAGTTGTCTCTTAATCCCATGTTTTTCCAGAAATGCTGAAAATTCCTTGGAAGTGTATTCCCCCCCTCGATCTGAGCGGAGAGTTTTGATGGAACAACTTGTTTCCTTCTCAACTTGTCTTTTGAACTGACGAAAGTAGAGAAGAGCTTCGACTTGAGTGCAAGGAAGGAGACCCATATTTTTCGAGAGTAGTCATCAACAAATAGCTGAAAATACCTCTTTCCACCATGACTGGTTGGGAAAGGACCGCACAGATCTGCGTGGATTAACTCCAAGGGTTTCTTAGAGCGAGAAGAACTAGTCTCAAAGGGAACTCGATGTTGTTTCCCTGCTAGACAATCGGAGCATACTGGGAGAACGGATGAAAGCTGAGGAAGCCCTTTTACCATGTCATATTTGCTTAATTCGAGTAAATACCCGGAACTGAGGTGCCCGTATCTTTTATGCCATAAGGAAGTTGTTGCTTGTGTAGTGGCAATGAGGGCAGTATGGGATGTAGAAACTGTATCCAAGATGAATAATCCATGTTTGTAGGAGCCAGTGGCAATGTTTTGACCTTGGTGACTGATGAAACATCTCTTTTTTCCTTTTTCAACTTGGAAAACAACATCCATATTTCGATCTAACATCTTGTGGAACCGATAAGAGATTGTTGGCAAGGCCGGGAACATAGAGAACTTTCTCTATGGCACAGTCTCCATCAGGGAGAGTGACTGTAACATCCCCTTCACCTTGTACTTGATAGACCTGATTATCTGCAATAGTGACAAGTTTGCCTTCTCTTGCATGAAAGGTTTGAAACCAGGACTTGTTCCCAGTCATATGTTTGCTTGCTCCAGAATCAATATACCATACAACATCTGATTTGGAAGAGGCAGTATGGGTCATGAGCACCTTGTGTGCTCTTTCGGAGTCATTATCTGAAGAAGAATTGGAATGATCTGAATGGGAATCTGCATAAGCAACATGACCTTTTTGTTGGTTACGATGCTGGGGATATTTCTGCTTCCCTTTGCCTTTCTTATTTTGTGAGGGATCATTCTGTTGTTTGTTTTTGAACCAACACCTGTTGGTATCATGATTGTTCATATCACAGATCTTGCAATATTTATCTCGCTGGAGATTGGGCTTGCCTTTGCCTTTGGAAGAAGACCCTCCCTTCCGGAATTGTCCTTGCTTGTGCCCCTTTTGATGAGTGGAAAGAGCAGTGGCGGAGTTCCTCATCTTTCTGTACTTGATTGGCTTCTTCAGTTTGAAGCAAGTTAACCAATTCAACAAAAGTTAATGTTCTGCCAGAAACATTGAGTGAAGTGATAAAACTTTTGTAAGATGGTGGGAGTGCCCTCAAAATAACAGATGTCAAAAGATCATCATCGATGGGTTTTCCCATAGTATTGAGTTTAGCTTTCAATTCTGCCACTTTGCAGAGAAACAATTCAACAGTCTCCCTTGAATGCATTGTGAGATTGTGAAGCTGGGTTTGTAGGTGAAGAATTGTGGAATTATTCTTTCCTTCATACACGAGTAATCAATGCCGCCCAAGCATCTTTATTGGTCGTGGCATCACAAATATGAGGTTGGACCTCATCCGTTATGGCAAGTAACAAAAACATAAGGCCCTTCCTGTCCTGATCATCAAATGCATCTTGATCTGTCCCTGCTGTGGTGGGACGAGAGGTAGTGCCACTGACAACATCCCATAATTTTTCGACTTGAAGAATGGCTTTCATTTTATGCTTCCATGGCACAAAATTGGTGCCTTTGAGCAATTGGGCATCTGAAAGATACTTGTGCATTGTAGCCATTTTTTAGGGTTCCTTATAGCACCAAATGGTCCCCTTTTCGATATACCGTTGCCGAGCCGGTTATACCCGAACCGAAGCAAAACAATACCCGCCCTTACGTGAGGGAGACTATAGGTATTATGAAGATCGAACGGTACGTGGAACATAGGCGATGATCGAAAAGGATTGCTTTGTTGATGGCACCTACCTTAGAAAGACAGGAAACCGCATGCGTGGGGCGTAACTTCCCCTAAACACTTTGGAGTCCAGGACTTTCGTCGGGATTTACGCCTAAACACAATAGCAATAGGGGTAAAAAAATTTACTCAAAGAGATGTTAATGACACTCGCTCGAGAATCTTCGGAAGAAGAAGAATCAGTTGGAGGGAATTAAGTCAAAAAACAAAACTAGGAGAAAATTAGTGTTGGGGAGAGAACATCAAGTAGATGATCAATGAAGATCCCTGTGCAAAGAGATAACGGCTTTGTGGAGAACCTGTGCAACATGAGCTGAGAGAAGTAGTGGATGCTTTGATGTAGATGATTTTTAATTGCAAAAAAAAATGCAATAATCAAAACAAGCATGCTCACAAAAAAATGCTTCTCACATAGGTGTCGGGTTCAACCGAAAATGCACCCAAATTTGACAAAAGAAGGTGTCGAGTAAAATCGAAAATGCACCTTTGAGTTGCTATCTATGCCTTTTTCTGAGGATTTGAAAAAAAAAATTGAATTCCCCCCTCTATCTTGCAAAATAGAGTATATCTCGAAAGGTTCCCAAATATGCCTCTTAACAATTGTTTTTGAAGGAGAAAAAAAAATTGACATGCCGTGGAGCGTCAACAAGACCCGGCGTCACCTTGGCAGCAATTTTTAGCAACTCGAAGGGGTTTGAAACCCCAACCACTCCATAAAAAAAAATTTAAGCGATGACGAAGAGAACCATCGCGGCCACTGTGGCGCGTGTGAATGCACAGCGACTTAAGTTTATTGACCGCCAAGCACGACAAAGACAATAAAAAAAACGTGCACCAAACCAGTTTTTTTTTAAATGAAATGAGACCAGATGGTGCGGGCGCACTTTGCAAGGGAAAAAAAACTCTCGGCTTTAGAAATGAAACGACCGCGTGGCCGTAAGCAAAAAAAAATTGTTTTTTTTTTAGATTAGACTGTCCGTTCGAAACAGACCGCCGCCACTGTGTCGCGATGTGAGTTCACGCGACGGCAATGCAAACGCCGCCTCCGCTGTGCGGCCACCGAGTTCACTGCTCGGCCCTGGTCCGCTTCCGCTACGGGTATCCGCCTCCGCTACGAAATGACAATACAAACGCCGCCTCCGCTGTGCAGCCACCGAGTGCACTGCTCGGCCCTGGTCTGCTTCCGCTACGAGTATCCGCCTCCACTACGAAACGTCAGTGCAAACGCCGCCTCCGCTGTGCGGCCACCGAGTTCACTGCTCGGCCCTGGTCCGCTTCCGCTACGGGTATCCGCCTCCGCTACGAAATGACAGTGCAAGCGCCGCCTCCGCTGTGCGGCCACCGAGTTCACTGCTCGGCTATGGTAGCACCTCCGTTACGAAACTGAAATCCAGAAACGGAAAAAAAACAGTTCCGCTTCCGCTTACTGAACAAAAATCCAGCCGCAATCGCGAACGCCCCAAACAAACTTGGAAAATAGCAGGATCACATTAGTCTTCATGCGCTGGAGTTTGGATTGCAGTCTTCGGCGTCAATGGCTCCTCGAAGAATGCATTGCCTGGAGTGAATCTAGAAATGGAGTGCGTGAATAGCACATTGCCCATAAAAAATACACATTGCCCAAAATTCATTCAATGCTCTGATGCCATGTTACGAACTGAATCATTACCTTGCTCTTCATATTCATGGTAAATATATAAGATTTACAAAGAACTCCGTTGAGGCAGTTTGAACTATGCTGGGCAGTTTCTCAACTGAAATGGTTAACTTATTTAATGTAATATACTATATACTAAATATTCTAACATATGCCTTTACAATCAATCACCACATCTTTATAGCATACTAAATCATAGTGCCAAGCCATGTCAAGCATTCATCCAATCTCAAATGTCAAACATCAATCTTGTGCCATGCCAGTGCTGACCCAATGTCAAGCACCAATGCCTCTAGTGCTAGTGCCAAAGCACATAGCTAGGAGCCAGACACTAACACCTTGCACCAACCCCCAATACCAACATCAATACAAGTCCCATGCCAGGAGACAAACTCTAGGTATCAACACATGTCAACCAACTCTCCACCTAACACTACAAGAAGACATGCTAATAATCATTGGATGAATCATCACAACTCTCTTCTTATAATTGTCAAAAACTAAATTGTCTTTGCTTTCATAGGACTCTTGATTGTGTTGTACATTCTCAATATAGGCCAGTTATTTAGTATATTATAGAAGCCTCTATTAACAATAACACCTCGAATGCACAATGCAGCCTAGTGCCTAAATTTGTATCCTACGTTTTGGTGTTGCAACCAACTTGGCCATATGATGGCCATGTCTTCTGCTCTTCATTTACTTTAACACTATCTGTAAATAAAGCTTTCCATTTATTTATATAGTTTCTGATTTTCCTGCATTTGCTAATCAACATTCCTCCTTTGTTATTTCTCTTTCCTATCTAATGCCATGTTGTACAAGGAAGTATTCTTTGTGACATTTTCTATTGCACAACTCTAAAACACAGCTCAACTAACCTAACTAGTTGAGCCAGTGAGTTGTCCACCGGGCCACCATTCCAGGCCCTGCAAGCGCGGACCATTGGTATTAGCACAAGCATAGTAGAAAAACTTGGACTCAGCATAGATTCAGCAAGGCCAATTTGTGATTCTGACCCACCTGGACAAAAAACTCAAAAAAAACTCGACAAAACAAAAGAAAGGGAAAATGCAAATTTTCATTTAAAAACAAATACTTTTTTCATACATTTCACAATTGATTGACATTATACACATCCAAAATTAATACTCTAAAAGTACCTGTCACCCAATAACTCCAAGCTCATCAAAACATAAAGTACACAACATGGATTGAATCTATTTCATTCAGCACCTCTCATCATTCTAGCCTGACGACTTGGAAGTTCTATTTGAATCTGTTTCATTCAGCACCTCTCATCATTCTAGCCTGACGACTTGGAAGTTCTAGCATGGAAGTATGGAGAAGAACAAGAAGAAAAAGGGAAAAGTTTTTGCAAATTTGTAAAACTGTTATACCTGGAGGAATATACCGCTTTAAATTTCATTTGGCAAGGAAACCGGGTGAAAATGTTAGACTCTGGCCAAGTGGGCCAATTGATGTTGAAAGAGAATGCATGGCAATTGTCACTTCAAAAGCAGAAAAAAAGGAAATAAAGAAAAGAACATTTGAAGCCATGTCAACCCCCCCTCTTCTCATCATCATACAACTAGTGGGACCAACCCCTTTGGCTTTAGGGGATTTCAGCAAGAAGGTTTGAGTCCATCAACTGCACAAACACCGGCACCGGCAAGGAGTGGGATGGATGAGTCCAATTTTGGGACAGGGACACAAGCCACACTTGATGGTATGGCCTCTTGGAACCAGGAGAAGCATAGGGCAGCCAGGAAGGCCATTGGTAATTTTTGGTATTTTTCTGACCTTCTCTTCAATGCGACAAGGTCTCCATACTGGTGAAGCATGGTGGATGCCATCGCAGCTTGCGGCACAAGATTTAGGCCACCAACTTATGATGACATTAAGGGCCCTCTCCTTCAAGAATGCACGCTTGACATTAAGGTTATTCTTTAGGAGCATTGCAAGGTGTGGAACACTAACGGCTGCAGTATCATGTCTGATGGGTGGACCGATGGCAGGGGAAGAACATTAATTAATTTTTTGGTTTCTTCGGCAGGAGGAGTGGTATTCCTCAAGTTAGTGGATGCATCGGCGCAAGTTAAGAGTGCCAAAATGCTCGCAAGGTTGTTGGGGGAAGTTGTGATCGAGGTTGGGGTGGATAATGTTGTCCAAGTCATCACGGACAACGCAGCAGCATATGTAGCAGCTGGCAAGCTGTTGGAGGAGAGATTTCCCACCATTTTTTGGTCCCCATGTGCAGCCCATTGTCTTGATTTGCTCCTTGAAGACATTGGCAAATTACCTTGGGTGTCCGAGGTTGTACAAAAGTCTAGGGCAATTACAAGATTTATCTACAACCATTCTTGGGTCCTCAACCTCATGAGGCAATTTACCGATGGGAGAGAGATAGTGCGGCCTGGAGTTACACGCTTTACAACAAACTTCGTGACATTGCAAAGCATGTATAATGCAAGAGGGTCCCTCAAGCAAATGTTTGTGAGCGAGGAGTGGAATTCTGAGCAAGCTGCTAGATACCGATTCTCCAATGAGAGGGACAAGGTATATGAATGTGTTTGAGGAACCCTTTTGGCAAACCATGAAAGAGGCCATCAAGGTACAAAACTGTTTTTAATATATTTTAATTACATTTTTTTAATTTTAATTTTAAAATATTTTCTTTTTGCAAATCTTGTATTTTTAAATAATTTTACAAATTTTATTTCAATATTTTTTTCTTTTTCTCAGGTGACAGAGCCTTTGGTGAAGGTTCTTCGTCTTGTTGATGGATATGAATCACCAATGGCCTATATATATGAAGCTATGGATAGGGCAAAAGAGGCAATTGCCTCATTTTATAGACATGTCCATTCCAAATATGGTCCCATTTGGGATATTATTGATAGACAATGGACATCTAAGCTCCATAGCCCTCTTCATGCAGCGGGGTACTACCTCAACCCCAAAATGTTTTACTCCAGCACGTTCCATGCTGCTTATGAGGTGATGGCGGGCCTTCGATTATGTGTTGACCGCATGTACCCTGATGAAGAAATAAGTGCTAAGATACAGGTTGAGATGCATTCTTATAAAAAATGTGAGGGCATCCTTTTCCCATCGCCAATGTGCATTCGGTCAAGGTCAACTATGAGGCCGGGTAACCCTCATTGAATTACTGTTTATTTTGTCATATATCTTTTGAATTTGTTTTAAAAAATAATCTGAATTTAGGATTTTACATGTGAATTATTAAGTTTCCTTCTTCTTGGTTGTTTCCAAATTTATGGTGGGAGGACTTTGGTGCATATACGCCTCATCTACAGCGCTTCACCATTAGAGTTTTGTCTCAACCATGTAGCGCTTCAGGTTGTGAGCGCAATTGGAGTATGTTTGAGCACATACACTCCAAGAAGCGCAATAGGCTTACACAAGAAAAATTGAATGATATTGTGTTTGTTCACTACAACCTTCGCCTCCACCACAGGAAAATTACAGGAACAAGTACAGAGGCTTTTGACCTAGACGAGATTGATCCATCTAATGATTGGATCACACAGGAGGAGGAGCAACAACGAGATGTTCTCTTCAGCATGGAGGAAATTGAAAACTTAGAAAACCTAGCAGAGGAGATGGCAACAAAGGAACAAGAAGATGCACAAGCCTCACAACCAAGGCACCAAAGTCAAAGAGAGACTAGAGCTTATAGTAGGGCAAAGGGAAAAGGGATTCAAAGACATTGATAATTTGATTGACTGTTGACTCATGACATTTTGACATTTTGTAATTTGTAATTTTGTACTGTTATAAACTTACATATTATAACTTATAAGTTACTTATAAGTTATATACATAAAGTTATAATATGTAAGTTTATAACAGTACAAAATTACAAATTACAAAATGTCAAAATGTCATGAGTCAACAGTCAATCAAATTATCAATGTCTTTGAATCCCTTATAACTTATAAGTATTAAGCAATATAAGATGTGTTTTGTCTCTTTCGTATGTAGTAGTTTAAAACTGTAATACTTTGGCTTTAAACTTGTATCACTTGCCATTTTCATGTCTATTTTGAGCTAGTATCACTTATAGTATTAATATTTGATTTGCATAGTGTTAATTCATTGTGATATGCATGAAAAAAAAAAAATTAAAAAAAAAAATTTGCCTTTTCTTCGGTTTTTTTTTGGCCGATTTTTTACTGATTGCCTATTCGATCCGATTTTTTCCCTAGCCGATTTGATCCGATCCCGATTAGGTATTACAGCCTATAAACTCAAGCCCCCAAGTTTGAAACTAAATTAAACACTTCTCTGCTATTCACACAACTTCCTTCTAATAATTGTTTGAGTGGTTAACTGTATGGACAGTCCCAATATAAGACTCTGTTAACATGCATATTTATATTGTAATTCAAATAAGATGATTTCACATCAGCCAAGTAAGTCTTGTATGTTGAATCATGGGGTAGCAGTCCTGATCAATGTATGTATTTATAGGTCCAACAATATCAAAAAAGGTTCACTGAAAAATAAGAGCAAGGAGGTGACGTCTTCTGTTAAAGCTATTCATTGATAGTATAAGCATTATTCATGTGCAATTTAACCTACATAATGAAATGAAATGAAAGATTTTAATTACGTCCACGAGACCCAAATATGGTCTATGGGACCTCAAATATGGAAGTACAATTACTCAAATCATATCATATGATCTTTAATATCTTTGAGAAGGTTGTTCCTTCTCCTGCTGATTTGGGTTAGCAATTCTCCAACTTTTTTTATTTTACTGTCTTCAAATAAATCTGCCATAAACTCGTTCCCAAGTGTTTCTTTGTATTTGTCACGATATCTGAAAAACTCGGGCATTTATAGATGAAGTGTTCCTCTGTCTCTACTGCCCTTGTGCTACATAGAGTACATATCCTTTCTTCCCATTGTTCTTTGGGCGTTGTCCATCTCCCTGTTTCACATCTAATCCTATGAGAGCTAGTCCTTATTTGAGCAATGAGGATTTTTTCCTTCCACTTGATTTCAGCGCCTATATACGCTTTTTCCTTGTGGTCATACGTTGGATTAAAATTTGCAATAAAATATTGTCTTTTCCTACTTGCATTTTTCCACATTCCACTTCTGAACTTTTTAGTCACATAATTTTTTATGTCTTTGTTGACATTTGGGCATTCATTTATGTTGATTTCTCAACATTTCATCCATTTCTGATTTTGTTTCATCCATGTATTCTTTCGCCTATGCAACTCTTCGTCCCTAGCTGCCCTAGGCCATCTAATATCTTTCATGTTTTCTGTTTTTTTCAAGTAACATAACAGCTTGGTCATAGCAATTGCTTCTAAAGGGAACATTCCAGTTTCAGCTAAAATAATTTCATAAGGGGTTGTGGCCTTAATTTTGAGAAAATTTGTGATTAGATATTTTTGAATCCTTTCTATTTGCCTCCATTTTGCATTTGTTGTGCCACTAGCCCACACCTCGCAACCATACAAAAAAACCGGTGTAACAAGTAGGCCAAATAAGACCTTGGTGGTCTTCTAGTCCCACAACTTGGCATTCCTACACCTTTTTTGAAGTGCATATAGTGCTCTCCAACCACTTTGAGTTCTTTTCATCCTACATGTATTCCAATTAAGTTTGTCATGAAAGTCTATGCCCAAGTATTTGTATTCTACTACTACCTCAAGCGGTTCTCCTGCAAACTGAAATTCAAGTTGTTGCTTCTTTTTTGCTAAAAAAATCATAATTTTTGTTTTGCTCATGTTCACCTGCATCCCAACTTCTTTACAAAAGAGTTCTAGAGCTTGAAGGTGATCTTCTAGATCTTTGGCTGTTTTGGCCACAAGAATTACATCATCTGCATACATGAGGAGTTTTACTACATATTTGGCTAAGTGCACACCCTCTCCCCCAAATTTGTTTATCCGTTCTTCTAACTTGTAAATGTATAGCCCAAATAAGGTCGGAGATAGAGGGCAACCTTGTTTGACACCTATGTCACTACCAAAACATTCATATAACCCTTCCTGTGTTCTGATTCTAGCCTTTACATGCTCATATAGTTTGTGAACTACTGCCCTATAGTGAATTGGAACCTCTATCTCTTTCATTCCGCTCCATAATTTTTTCCTTGGCACTATGTCAAATGCCTTTTTGAAGTCTACAAAACAACAAAAAGCCTCCTCTTTTTTGTCTAATATTTTTTCCACTATGTGTCTGAGTGTGATACAGTGATCAATAGTTGAGTGCTTGGGCCTAAAACCTGCTTGCCTCTTTGCTCTCTTTCCCTTTTCTTCCGCCCATATGCTGATCCTACGCTCTATCATACTCCCAAACAACTTTGCAAAGAGAGGGTTGATCATGATAGTTTGATAGTTTGAGGGATTATTTACATCTCCACTTTTAAACAAAGGAATGGTCAAGCTAGTTGTCCACTCGATAGGGAAGCCATTTTGTATGACCTCATTGAAAATTTCTTTGATCTGCGGTGCCAGGCTATCTACCCCCCATTTTATATGCTCTGCTTGAAGATTGTCTATGTCACGGGCTTTACAAGTTGCTAAGTTTTTTATCCCTTAAATAATGTCTTCAATTGTGACAAGTTCTTTCTTGACAATGATAGTAGGGGGTGTCTCCTGTTGGTTCTTACGCTGATACAGTTGTTTTGAATACTCCAACCACTGATTAACTGTTATGTTATTTTCAGTTTGCGTCCTTTTCACGCTTAGTTCTTTCCAAAATTTCTTTGGTTCATGCTTCCCTAAGTAAATCAATTCTTTCCTCCTTGTTCTAGTGTATTCTTCTTTTTTTGCCCTTACCAGTTTCTCATATATTTTTTTGTTTGCTCTTGTTTTACCCGTTGGTTCCTTTAGTAATCTTTGCATTTTTTTGCAATCTTCATCGAACCATGGGTTGGTTGGGAAGCTATTCATTTCTTTCTTTTTAGGTTTAGCTCTTTTGCATTTGTTTAGAGCTTTTTGAATAACTTGCATTAACCATTCACTCTTACTGTAATCTCTGCTACTGTGAGGTAGATCTTCCCTTTCCTGTAACTTGTTATTTAATATTGCTCTAAAATTCTACCGATTTTCATCTGTTAAGAGAATGTTTCCCTTGTGAGGATATTTATTTTGATTGCCTTGCAAGTGTTTTTCCCTTGGTTTGTCTCCATGCATTCGAAGTTTCATAACAATTGGGTTGTGATCTGACTTAAGTTCCACTAGAGAATCTTCCACTTCTAGCTCCTCTATTTTTGGTATGTAATTCTGTGAGCATATTACATAGTCTATTACACTTTGTCCCTTATATGTTTTGCATGTATACTTTCCTGAATTTTTCCATTTGTTCATCCCATTGCAAATAATGCAAAATATTTGTATAACACAATGACATAAAATTCCCATCATTTCCTCTGTTAACCAAATAAGATGATTTCACATCAGCCAAGTAAGTCTTGTATGTTGAATCATAGGATAGCAGTCCTGATCAATGTATGTATTTGTAGGTCCAACAATATCAAAAAAGGTTCACCGAAAAATAAGAGCAAGGAGGTGACATCTTCTGTTAAAGCTTTTCATTGACACTAAAAGCATTATTCATGTGCAATTTACCCTACATAATGCAAAATATTTGTATCACACAACAACATAAAATTCCCATCATTTCCCCTGTTATCCAAAACTCTAACATTCAGAATATTTGAATATATCAATTCATTATCATGTTTGTTAAGAATCTAAGATTAATCATGTTAATTATCTCAAATATTAATTTATAATTTGAAGATTTTAGTATTAACTAAGATCAGGATAGAATCTCCCATATCATCTTAGAAGATGAAACATTTACCCTGAATCCTTACAACATAAGAATTGAAGTGTCATTCCAAGAATCGGATGATCCAAAAACAAATTTGTAGCCAGCAACCCCCCTAACCTCACAATGAAGACAAACTGAAAAGGAGACACCTTTCATCATCGTATCTTTTCTGCAATCCCTAATTTCAACACTATTATGCAGCCAAGGCAAATAAGAGAAATAAAATAAACACAAAAAAAAAGTGCCTTCTCAGCATTATGATATTTGTTGTGCAGAATGCCACAATTTGAAACAATGAAAAGAGAGCATACTGATTTAACACATGGTACGACAGCCAATACAAACATCTTAGAGGAATCCTGACCTGAAAGGTTTCACGAAGTAGTGCTAGCCAAGAAGCATTACTAATTTCACCCAATTTCATAATCCGTCTCCTTAAGCCATCAGCACGAGTAAGGAATAAATCCAAGTACTGCAAGTTAAGCCGAAAAACTGCAGTTAGTACTTGTGTGTCCGTGAAGAAAACTCACCGTCAATTTAGAGGTTTACCCTTTTAAAAAGCAATCACTGATGAGGAGTCACTCAAACAACTTTCTCAAAGTGAAGGATTTCCATTTTAAGTGTCCATGGTGCATTTAATATTTACAGCTAAATTCTTTTATTTAAACCAGATTTTTTGGGTTTTTCAAAGATGTTCAAATCACCCAAGTAAAAATTCTCCCCACACACTAAGTATCACTGGCAATAAGAAAGCTAACAAAAACCCAAAGAAGCGGAAAGCTTGAGCATGTATTCCAACAATATTTTAACTGAAAACAAACTTGTAACACACTTTTCTGACCTCCTCAGGATTTGAAAATCCGCATTGCAGAGACTGCTCAAACACCTGCAAATACACATAGATTGGTCATTTTGAATTTCAATACAAAATATGACAAGGTATTTTAAAGTTTTAGATCTCTTCCTGGAAAGAACATTAAGAAACATCAGTGAGTAAACAAAAAGCCTAAGCTCATATAAACAGCTAAAAGCTCTTCAAAATGCCCCTTATGTCTGAAACAGATTACAGAAATCCCAGTTTATACAAAGAGCAGTGTACCTCACCTTTCAATTTTACCCTGAAACAACTAGTACACACACATCTAGGAAGAAGTTACATGACAACAAATTTTCGATTGAGTTAAAAAAAAATATTACTTCAGACACATATTAACATCCATCATGTCAAATAACCCACGCAGCTCACAATTACAAGGGAACTATATATATTAAAAAAAAAAAAAAGGATATTATAACAATTCCTGATTTCTCAGTCACAAGCTTGAAATAGCATCTACCTCACGTAAGATGCAGAATTGCCAGAACTCCCTCCTATCGTTCCTCCTTTGGTTTCCTCCATACTTTTGATCCCCTGAAATAGCATCTACCTGAAGTAAAATGCAGAATTACCAGTACTCCCTCCTATCGTTCCTCCTTTGGTTTCCTCCATATTTTTGATCCCCAATGAAGTCAAATGAGGTATTTTTTTAATTAAGTTGGCTGCTAGGAAAAGTTCTGGTATTTACATTATTTCATTGCAGGTTTTCCTTGTGACATTACCTGTATCCCAAGGTATCAGAAGCACACGTTTACCTAGTAAAGAAGACATATAGTGATCTACATTTCCCTGAGCATCCTGGAAATTCTCCTATATGAAACCCCACACGCAACCAAAAGATGAAGCATCTAAAAACGATTTGTTTTTTCTCTATTAAAAAAAAAAAAGCATGCCAGAAAAAAATGTGGTTATATGAATGTTACAAAGTCCAATTATTGAAAAAACTATTTTGGTAGCCTGGAGTATCATTAATATAACTTGCAGAGTAAATGAAATATGAATATTAGCCAATAGATATAAGAACATTTATTCCATATAATAGTTTTAAAATAAAATTTGTAGATGATCTTATTTATGGTTACAAAATGGAAAACCAACCATAATTGATCCATACCAATGGGGCCCAGAAGGATGGCACAGAGGCCAATTCCCTAACCAGCTAGTGATGCTAGATGAGTTATACTTCAGAGTTGTGCAGTGGGTCATGCCACAAGAATTTACCTCTTTAAAGATTCACATGTTAGAAACAAAAGAGGAACAACTAGAGGAATGTTGGTCAAGAAACATGCAGTAAATCAGAAAGTACATAAATAAATGGATATTTTTAATTACAGATAATGCAAATATAAATGTACTACAGAATACAAATCATTCATACAGCAAATTTAGCAACAGTACCAAATCCTTGGCTATGGGCTACAAGCGCTGAGCTGTAATGGGTATGCTAGACACTAAGGGTTCTAAATCCTGATCTAAACCCTCATCTATAAGAAGTATTTTTCTGAGACTACAATAACTTGAAATGTCTAAATATCAAAGGAGAAAAGTGACTAAATGGAACCCCTCCATGGGCCCTTGCATTCTACCTCTGCCCTCTAAGATGAAGCATAGTGGTTGCACAGCCTATAGGAATTTGAAGCGAGACCTTCTGAATTGAATGATGGAGATCCTGATGGCAAAACTAAGCAATTCTTTCATTGATGCAAGAGCCTATTTAATACATACCTTGGTGATACAAACAAGAAGATTAACACTCACGAGGAGATCGTTACATGCAAGAAATATTAAAATAATGCTCCCTCTAAAAATGCACGACCTAATTATTATATTATTAAAATAAAGTAATAACGAATCCTAACACCCCCCCTTATTACATTATTTGGGATAGGAAATGTTAGGACCCCCCCTTAATTTAGAGCAATCTTGGCTCTAGCACTTGGCTTTGGCTCTTGGCTCCGGCTTTGGCTCTACAGCTCTTCCTCTTGTTTGGGTAAACACCTTTGGGTCTGCTGTGTCTGGGTCGGCCACTAGGTTTGCCACTAGGTCCACCTCTGGGTCTGCTGCCTCTAGGTCTGCCTCTAGGTCTGCCACTAGGTTTGCCTCTGGGTCTGCCACAAGGTCTACCTCTTGGGCTGCCACCTTCTTTTATAGAATCTATTCAACATTGCTTTCATGTTGTCCCATTGTGTGACATTTGTCCATCCACAATCAATATGTACCTTGTTGGTCATTTTCTATTTGTGCCAACATATGGTTCTAGGAGTTGCATGGGATTTTGATTTCACAAACTTAGTGTTACTAGTTCCTGCTTGACCATCATAGCCAAGGCCTTCATGCTTTGGCCTTATACTTGGCATTATGGGCTCTCTTATGCCTTGCCCATATTTTCCCAATCTTGTGCCATTATAACCCATTTGTTTCATTAGCTTGGAGCCAATTCCTTTGGTGTGCTTTTCAAAGCACCCAAGTTCTTGTTCTTCAACATGGCTTTCAACACCTATAGTAATATGGCCTTTGTCATGGCCACCACTATCATCAATAGCATTCAAGTCATTAGTATCACAAGCTAAATCTATCTTAGAGATAATATCACTTGTGTCACAATAGACATTTGTCATCAAGGGCTTGAGGTTGCTTGTGTCACAACAAGCATTTTCCACCATGGGCTTGACCTTCAATTGCTCCTTTATTGCCTCTCTCTTTTTATGCTTATAGATGTCAAGTGTGATTAGCGTCGCGTATATTGTCCTTACAACATCTATAGGGATTATAACACCATGTTCAAGAAGATCTTTGGAACCATATGCATCTTTGAAAATTGTTTGCAAAGAGTGCCTAAGTGTTATGACTTGTCCATCTTCATAAAGATCCTTACCTTCTAAGAAGTAAAGACCCTTATCTTGTGTTGCACACTTTTGAACTTCAGCTAGTTGTTTGACTTGTTTACCGCCTTGTTTGTTCTTTGCCCTTCCCACGCTTTAAGGTGTCGAACTTTGCCGAAATTGCACCTTTTTTACAATATTTGATGACCTTGTGGAATTTTTCAAAAGAGAGTTTTGAACTTAAGGTGTCGGACTCCGCCGATATTGCACCATTTACAATCACAATTTTTGTGTAATTTTGCAAGTAGAATTTGACTACCCTTTCAAGGCAATTGAAGTTTACAACCTTATACCTCCTAAGGACTCTTTAGAAAAATAAAAAATATAGCGTTTTTTTTTTTTTTTTTAAAAAGCACCCCCTATAAGGTCTTTCTTAAATTTCAAATTGAAGAGCGTTTAGAAAAAATAGATACGAGGATATTTGAACCTGGGTCAGGCCGCAAAGGCCCTTATCCACCACGCACTAGTTGGCTGGACGTACCACTCATCGGGTTTGAAAGGAGGGGCTCTTGAACACAACGTTCCGCGCCACTTGTTGATCAACCCCTGTCAAAATCCAGATTTTTGTTGCTTGACTTTTGAATGTGCTGACTTCTTCACAATGGACCGCCATGTGTTGTCACTAAATGATATGCGGGCTTGTGGGTGATCTTTGGCCCCATGCACATGCTCGCATGAGGGGCCCTTTCTCACCCCACATACCATGTGCCTGCTAGACTAGCACTTTGCCAACCTAGAATACGTCAATGCAACACTCCTCTCCAAGTTGTCGCTCGCATATTGGGTTGTTGGAAATCCTGCCACGCACTCCAACCTGCACTTCTTTTTCTTCTTTTCCTTTTCCTGCAACGTCGCTTGTATCTCGAATCGAAGATCTCCCGCCTTCAACAAACTGTTGATCAATGTCCTGGATGTCGAGGCAGCTCTTCTCCGAGCTGCTTCGGGTCGATGGAATATTTCAAGCCAAATATTCTATGGGATCTAATGCTCCTCTACCTGAAAACTGTAGCGTATTTTGCTGCTCGAGCGTTACTGGTCGAGGTCCCTCCTAGGCCAGCACAACGTTATTGTTGGCTTGTTTTTTAGGAAACGACGGGATATTGTAGACGATGCATACACAATTTCGAAGGATGACACGATTTTCCTACTTAGGGACCTCCTGCGCTTAGATGGACCAAGGCCCACGTGTGTGCGCCGACAAGGGCAGTCAACTATGCTTCGGCCAAAACCGCTCTTCACACATGCGCTTGAGACATCAAGTAGATCAGATGCATATAGTTTTGTAGGGATCATCCATATTTGAGTTGCTTCTTTGATGTCGAGGTCTTTGCAATTTCTCCTATGTGTCTAAGATGCATAGACAACTTCCAATGACGACATAGACCTACATAAGTGAATTTCTTTGTGCGGGAGACCTTCGCACCCCATAATTTTCTCTGACGCGCTTTTTGGGTTAGATCAACCCAAAGTTTGTGGCATTGTAGTACAGATCTTAGGTTGTTGTCTGACACTATCTTAAGGAGGGTGACATGGCCAAGGGTCTCGTCCACACCTTTGTTGCGCCTCAAATTTTCTCCGCTTTAGACATCGACTACGTCTTAGTCACGTATGTCGTGTAACCCAGCCATAGTGATATGAACAAACAAATTCAAATTGATCCCAAGGACTAGGTTTTCAAGGGACTATGGGAGGACTTGCTCGACGACGAAGTTCATCTGGCTGTCAATTGTGATGTCCCTTGCTTTGCGTAGTGGATTGATTATGAACAACACTTCCTCATGGTCTTTGGCCACCTCTCAGATTGGTCAACCGTGCCTAGTCACAAGCTTGCCTCGTGTGCATGCAATATCTAATGCAAACGTGTTAGGTGTAATAAATTTGCAGAGGTTTGGCCCAATCCGGAATAGTCACCACCCTGAGTCCGGTCAACAGATGCTACGATCGACAACGTCAACCATCTTTTACAATAAATCAGATTAGTCAGACTAATGACCACATATTCACTTTACAATAAATCGTCAATGAAAGTCAGCCATCTTTTGCAGTCTTTTGTTGCTTTGTGGAAATTAATAAGGCCTTCAATTTTGTTTCATGACATCTACTACGATCATTTGTCTTTTCTACACTCCTGACCTCATTACGAACACCATACAGGTCAAATAGGAGTGCTCACTTATTTCAACTCTTTTTGGTATCTACATTGATAAGTTGGAACATTTCCTTCACGATGTACTCACATGGATGATGGTCACACTAAATCATATATCGATTGCCATCTTACTCTTGTCAATAATGCGGTTCTCCTATCTCATGCTCCTAAATAATTGTTGAAGTAACTCCATGCTCTTGCTTTGTAAGCAGAAAAAGATCACAGTTAGCCTTAGTAAAACTAAAGTCATGATCTTTGATATTATCAAAGATACCCTCTCTAGATTCCATTCTTTTAGAAAGGATAGTATGTAGAAATTGTGTCAACATGTACATATTTGGAAGTTTGGTTTACTATCTCTAATTTCAATTTAGAGCAAGTTGGCCCATCACATCTTTGTAAGGGATAACCCTCATTGTATGCTCTCAAGTGTTAGTACTTTCAAATGCATTATTAGGATACCCCTCAAAAGACACGTCCCTTTCATATGATTCTAAATCTATGACACTCTATGGTTCAAAAATTAAAGGCCCACCTTGAGACAATAGATTGGGCACCGATTGAGAGAGTTCAAACTCTCCTGCTTCAATGTAAGATCCAAAAATAATATTAATTTTAATAGCAGTAAGAAAACATTATCAATGACTCACTTTGGCAATAGATTTATTTGCTTTAAAACAAACTAAGTTAATTACTTTTAAAATGATTGGATTTTTTATTGTAATATTATTTTAATTATTTTTTATTTTGTGACATTTTTAATTACACGAAACAAATAATAGTTTTACATCAATATTCTTTTATGTTAGGACTTCTTTTTTAGTCGTCATGAGTAATATCGCAAGTTATATAGATCTACAAAGCATACAAATATAGTTGGAATAACTATTCTACAAAGCATCATTTAGGCTAAATTAGTAGTCCAACCCCTTCGACTTGAGAATATCTTTAGGCTTACACTTTACTCACATAAACTTTGGTATATGGGACACTACCTCTAGCAGTGTGAGGTTACCCTTACTTAGCATATGTTCCTCATAATTGATTGATTTCAAGAACTTTATTATTAAGCATCAACAAAGTTAATATTTCAATGCTAGGTTGCTTCTTCCATCAACTAACATCATAGTAGTCAAACTCGGCTAGACTCCCAAGTACTCGGCCGAGTCTAAATCCGAGTGGGCTCATTCGCACCGAGTCCACTCGGACTCGTTTTTTCCCGAGTCTGGGCCGAGTTCGAGTCGAGTCCGAGTCCGACCAGGACTCGCGGGTCCCGACCTATGGGCTCGGTCGGCCCAAGAATAATAATTTTTTATTATTTTTAGTTTTTACAGAGGGGAATAACCGCAAAATGTAATGGTTTCCAGTTTAGGTAGTATAATAAAGAAAATGTAATGGTTTCTGGTTTAGGTAGTTTAATAAAGAATGTGATTTGCAGTGTGTTGTGCGTCCGACGAGAGAGGAAAATTTAAATTATGTCGAGGAATCTCTTTTATGTCACGGAGATGGAAACGGAAATTCTTTTAATGAAAATCCAAGTCTAGAAAAGTACACTTTCGAAATAGTGTGTTGGAACAGCAGAATGTGATTTGCAATGTGTTGGAGCAGCAGAAGAAGAACGAGAGCGTGGTCGGCCTGCTCTACGCCGCTCTATTGCGCGGAGATGCGAAGGCAGTGCGGAGGAGATTGGCGGAGGACTTGGAGTGGTGGTTCCACGGGCCGCCGCATTGCCAGTACTTGATGCGCAGGCTCACCGGAGACTCGAAGTCCGACGGCTGCACTTTTAAGTTTAATCCGCAGTTCGTCACAGCGGTCGGGAACAAGGTCTTTGTGGAAGGTCGCGAGGACGAATCCCTGTACTGGATCCACGTCTGGACTGTGGAGAATGGGATAAGTACGCAAGTGAGGGAGTATTTTAATACGTCTCTTGTTGCGACGGAGTTCAAGAAGCCTTTATCGCCCTCGCTGTTTCGACAGAAGCAGCAACCCTTGTTGCCGCTCTGGCAGAGCAAGCTCAAGAAATCGAAAGCCAACTCCATGCTCGGGCTTATTCTTGCCATGTGAGTTGGCCTTATATTGTGGATATATAACGTGGTTTTTTTTCCCTTTTTTGGGCATTAAAAAAAAAACTAGACTTTTTATAAATCTTATATTACCCCTAACATCCAAAATCAGTCGTTTTCTTATTTTTTTGGTATTATTGTTGAATAGTTTTTAAATTTAAAATCGTAAGTCCACGTATTCTCCTAGAATACGAGGACGACTTATTTTTCTCAAACTAAATAAATGTTTTTTAAATATATTTATTTTTTTTGATACATAGAAGAATCAGCAACTACCTTTAATGTTTTTTAAATATTAATATACTTATCATGTGGGAGGAACAAGAGATTCTAAAAATAGAAGAATCAATGTAGATGCAAGGAGGGGATTACGTTCAGTTTTTTATTTCTTAATTAGATTATATAAAAATAAAATCGTCCATAATAATTTAAAAATCGACCTCTTCTTTATTATATAATGGTTATAATGGTATAAGTGGAAATCCTCTTGGATATACTTGGTTGTCTATAAAAGAATAGATTTCCAATCAAGAGATCTAGAAGTTTTCCGAGTGCAAATTTAATTTGATGTTTAATTATTATATATTTTATAATTTTTATATTGTTTTTATTGATTATGTATTTGATCTCATTTTTAACACAATATTTAATTATATAATTTAGACATTTTATATTTTTTATATATTTAAATTTCTAAATTTTTTAATACTATTATATTTGATGTCCCAGCCATTATAATTTAAAGTCTAGATATATAGTAAAGTTTATTATTATTTAATGTTTTGTAAAATTTTAATAATGTTTTTAAACTTTATATATTAAATTTTATTTTATCATTATATTATTTATTTATAATTTTATAAAACAAAGGGGGGCATGCCTGTTTGCAAAGGTAGTAGTCTGTTCTGAATCCTCTGAGTGCGCGCTAGACCAACGACGACAATATGAATCCTAAGCGACCGATGGTCCTCTTCACGTTGGGTTATAAAATAACGAGGTGGTATAGGCTTGTTGGGGGCAACTCTTGTGGTTTGAACCTTGCACTTGGCTGTTACTAAAAATAGTGTGGATGCAACCAACTCCTCTATGTATCCAAAAAAAAATTATAAAACAAAATTATTAGCTTGCTCTTAGAATATGCCCCTTCCTCTTGTTAATTTCTTATTTGTATAATGTTGAATGTTGAGTAAGTGTGTTAGAATATACTAATAAGTAATATGCATGAAAATATTTTTTCAATAAAAATTTGTTTTTTTTTTTTTCATTTTTTCTTTTTTCCGAATTTTTTTCCGAGTCTTGTCGAGTTTTTTTCCCGAGTCCCAAGTCGACTTACCCGAGTCCGAGTTTTGCTACTCTGACTGGCATATCCATTGGCACATAGATCCACTATGGGCAATATGCCCAACTGATCACAAAGAACACACAAACAGAGGAGAGAGAACAGAGGACAGAGAGAGGAACATAAGATATAACACACAGAATTGCTTACTTCCATTCACCCATACACCTGTATTTATAATACATTCTTGGGGAGAGGTTGCATCCATTTATCTGGTCACTGCACACTATTAACTGGACAATGCCACAAAACCCCCTTATCTAGATACAACCACACTACATGTTATTGACTGGACAATAGCAAAATGCATCCTATTGTCCACTGACAAAATAAATTTACTCTCTAACACCTCCCCATAAATTAATTTTGTAAAGACTTGTTCTATCTCTGCATCAATGTAAATAGTCTTGTTGTTTTGTTCTGTTTATTTTTCATCTGTATCTTTATGACTCGTGTTGTCTTATGTCTTTGTGTTTCACAGTGTGTCCTGATTTCCACAAAATGCATAGCGTATCCTGGTCTTCAAATAGTGCTAACATCCACAAAGCATACAAATACTATAATACTGATAAACAAACTAATATATCTAGTTGAAAGAGACAACTCTACAGATTCATTTGAACTGAATTCATGGTCCGTGACCTTTAGATTGAGAGTATCTTCAGGGTTCAATTCCACTCACATAGACTTTGGTATATGGGAGAATCTACCTCCAATAGCACAAGGCACCCTTAGCATTTTGTTTCTTGCAATCGATTGATTACAAGGACTCCACTCACATAGACTTCGGTATACGGGAGACTACCTCCAGTAGCACAAGGCACCCTTAGCATTTTGTTTCTTGCAGTCGATTGATTCCGAGGACTCTATTGTGCATTAACGTAGTAGGTTTTCCATTGCTAGGTTGTTTCCTTAGTTTACTAATATATTTGTTGTTCACCTTCATCCAATTAAGTACTCCTTAGATGCAGCCCTCAAATTCTTCCACCCAAAGATGTGACTAATTGAACTCTTTGGCTAGACATATATAATAGACAATATAGTCAGGTCATGCAAACCTCTCCCCATAGCCTCTTAGCCCTAGGTTGGCCCTACATTGAGCACTTCCTTCAAATTACCAACTACATTATCACTCGACCAAATTATCTCCGACACAATTTGTCTCATGGCTTGAGCATCCCCCTTGTAATCTAAGGGTCCACTCTCATCAGTTGTGTATCAAAACTGACCATGACATTCCCCATGAGGACAACATTTGTCATCTTTACTCTATCTAGGAGACAAAAGATAAGAAGCGCTTCATCTGTAGGTGTCCCATTTACTATGAGATTCAAGAAAGGAATTGTTGTTTATATCATGACTCAAGAAGGTCAATCTTATCCTTCATTTTTTATTCCAATCAATAATGCCTTGCACTTTTCCTTCATAAAGTTATTACTGTTCCATGGCACTCAAGACCGACTCAATTAATTACCTCCTCCTTTCTAATGGTTTCAAATGAGTGAAGTACCCTTCTAGAATGGCAATTGTTGATATAAAAACTAATAGATATGTACGATGACACACTTAACATATTGTAATCAGGGCATCTCATCCTCTCCCTCTCACATTTGGCAATGTGACTTCACTCGATTTGGGCCTCATGACAAGATCTACATCACTACCTCTTTTTCACCTTCAAAGGCTCAACCATTAATACGAGGAGAAGATGTGAGGTTATAACCCCGACATTGATCAATCTCTAGCATCTTATTTTTGCATCAAGGCAAACTATAGTGGGCGACTCTCCAACATCTATTGTTCCATGACTGTACTTTGGCCATTTATGGACATCAAAATAATTTCATTTCATCTCAAAAATTTTGTCCCCTTCATTGTATCGCTTAGCAGACATATAAGACCATAACACTCAAATTTGTAGAATTTCTTAGCTACATGAAGTAAAGGAACCATACTCATGTTAAGAAACATAAAGCAAATCACAAAACATAATTTCTTAATCATTTATCTGTATTCCTCTAGCTACGAGAGCATGAATATTGCCAAGCATAACACTTTCAGGTACCACGTCTTTATGCAGCAACTTATTCTCAAATGTAATGTGTTGAAAGCTCAAGATTCAAGATAGCAATCACAACTTGATCCATGAAATTTCGAACGAGAAAAAAAGGTGTTAGCATTGTTTGAAGTACTTGTTGTGCTTGTTATCTTCGCATGAAAGACTGTCTTTGGTCATCCTCCTCATCGGTACATTATTTGAAGGGATATATAAATTGTTCCATTTTGGTGACTTGCAAGGCTCAGACAATCATATAACAGTGCTAGGATCCTCTCAAGTTCATGTTTCCTTCGGATTCTTTAGTCTGCTGTCAATAACACAAGTCTTTCAAACTTGAAACTCTTCCAACTTCTTAATAACATCCAAAGAACTAATGAGACATAGATAGGAACCTGGAAGACTATAGGGGTGATTCCAACAAATCTTCATTGGAAATTGTTAAAGGCCATCACGCTTATTTAATATTCTCCTTTAATTTCTTCATATGAGCAACTATGTTTTGATGGTCAGTAATTGTCAAAGTAGACAATTGTGCTTTAGAAGACAAGATTCTAGTCTTGCTAGAGTTCCTACAAAGTATCGCATACTTGTTTGGAACGAATATAAATCAGTATGTCTTGTATGACAAACAAAGAAATCTGGATAACTGTAATCCTACTATTTTCCTCACAAGTTAACTTTGCTTCTGAATCAAGATGAGTTATGATGTTTTAATCTAACATGCCACAAAAATTTTATCCTTGAATAATTTTCCATTGTTTTCCAATTTAATGGGTCCAAATTTGCAATCTAGAAGAACAGCTGGAAAAACAGATTTTGCTGAGATGCACTAAAAACACCTTGAAAACAACTAAAAAACTGCTAAAGACCATCACACTTATTTACTATTCTCCTTTAATTTTTTAATATGAAAAACTATGTTTTGATGGTTGGTAATTGTCAAAGTAGATAATCGTGCTGTAGGAGACAAGATTCTAGTCTTGCTAGAGTTTCTACAAAATGACCCATACTCATTTGGAACAAATTTAAACCAATATGTCTTAAATGACAAACAAAGAAATCTGGATAGCTGCAATCCTGCTATTTTCCTCAGAAGTTAACTCTGCTTCTGAATCATGAGGAGTTATGGTGTTTTAATCTAACACGCCACAAAACTTTTATCCTTATATAATTTTCCATTGTTTTCCAATTTAATGGATCCAAATCTGCAATCTAGAAGAACAGATGCAAAAACAGATTTTGCTGAGACACATTAAAAACACCTTGAAAACAACTAAAAAACTGAACCTGATTGGGTATTCCAAAACTGCTTGAAATATCCTACATGAACAAAATAACATTTACCTGATTTTGACTTTGTACAAGGAATATATGCAAGTTAAATACATAAATGTTTTGCCCCATCTTAACGACCTTTAACCCTATCTTTGACTCTAAGCCACTCATGTGACCAAAAAGCTAAATATGGTATTCTTTCTTTCTTTCTCTTTCTCTCCCATCTCCATGTCTACTCACTTCCATGGCTACTCAACCTACAATGTAGCCAACCTACAATCTATTTATACACATTAAAAACACCTTGAAAACAACTAAAAAACTGAACCTGATTGGGTATTCCAAAACTGTTTGAAATATCCTACATGAACAAAATAACATTTACCTGATTTTGACTTTGTACAAGGAATATATGCAAGTTAAATACATAAATGTTTTGCCCCATCTTAACGACCTTTAACCCTATCTTTGACTCTAAGCCACTCATGTGACCAAAAAGCTAAATATGGTATTCTTTCTTTCTTTCTCTTTCTCTCCCATCTCCATGTCTACTCACTTCCATGGCTACTCAACCTACAATGTAGCCAACCTACAATCTATTTATACGTACAAGCACTGTACAAATGCTGCCATTCCCTTCAACCTACAATCATCTCTCTCTCTCTCTCTCTGTCTCTCTCTCTCTCTAATGAAAATTTGCAAGAAAGCAGGTAGGCCTGAGAACTCACTGCAGAAAGCTCTTCCTCTGCAGCATCAAAGCGTTCTAAAGCAAGCATATACTTTGCCCATAATGCTTCAACCCAGGGACAGTTTCGAACAGCTCTAGCATAAACAGCTTTTGTAATATGAGGAACCTGAGCTCAACAAACAAAATCAAAAAGTCAGCCAAACTGCTGTATCTTATACTAAAAAGCTAGAAAAGTCCTACATGGCACAGAAAAATTGAGAAGCATCTTTATGTTCTTTTCTATACTTGAAACTCAAATAAGAACCAGTGACCTTCAAACTGCTGTCCAAATAGTGGGTATACCCAAGCCAGAGATCTGACACAACAGGAAAATCTGTTATTGCTCGCTCATAAAGAAGTTGAACGCGTGCTGGATCTCCTGAAGCTTTCTCAAAATTTATATAATTCTGCGGTCATGGTAAGCAATCAATTGTTCAGTTTCATGGAAGAGCATAAAATAATGATAAGACTCCAGATGTCCAACACAGTAAGAAAATTAGTTCATTTATTGCATCTTAAAATGTAATTTAATTTAGAAATAATTATTTGTAATATGATACAATATGAGAATATCATGGACATTTTAGGTGTGCCTTGTGTAAGAAGGACCTAGAAACATCAGATCATTTACTTGTTTATTGTCCCTGGGGCTAAACAAATGAGAACTTATTGGGTAGCTTCATCAACATTGAAAGAGTTGAAATGTTGGATTAATTGTTTCAAAGCTAGAGCATCATGCTCCTATGGAGGATTGGTCCTGCCATTATTTGTTGAAATCTACATATTGAAAGGAATAATAAAAATTTTAAAACAATTCTTAGAATCATGCCCAAGTTTGGAATCGTATTATTGCCCCTGTTGCAAAATAAGAAGCTATCATTCTCAACATCAGAAGTCTCTAGTGTGGAAAAAGAGGCACTAGCCTCTTGGCTACAGCATTTAAAGACGCATGCAAAGGGTCATCTAGGACAATGTAGTTAACACAAAGGATCTGTTTCAATCTATGGTGAAATGGAAATGTGCGGAAGTTGGTTTCACAATTAATTTTGATGGTGCTTCCAAAGGAAATATGGAGAAAGCAGTTAGAGGTGGTGTTTTTTGGAATAATGAAGGCAAAACTCTCCTCACTTGCCCAGAATCATATGGAACTTCAACTAATAACTATGCAGAGGATAGGGCACTTTTTACAAGGATCAAGATTGCCATTGAAAAAATTATCGAGATATATTTCAATTGAGTGGAATTCACAAATTATTATTTATGCTGTTGAAAAAAATGGATATGGAGATTCGATCAAAAATAGAAATATTTTTTTTGTCCATCAATTTTGATTGCAAGCAGTATCTCTGAAATATCGGCATATCTATAGAAAAGGAAACAGGATAGCTGATAATTTATCCAATCGCAGTATTAATCTTCATATTGGTGAAATTCAAATTTTAAAAAGCAACAGGCCGAGCAAGATCCTATCTCTCAGGAGTTGATTGCGGAAGCATAGCAGTTTGAGGAAGATGAATATCTTTGATAGAAAGGCAAGCCAGATATGATCTAACTGACCAAACGGCAAATATAATGTTTTGTTATTTTAATAGAAGTGGCCCCCGATAGAACCACATATAGCTTATTATCAAGGAAACAGGGTTCGCGCACCCGGTTGGTTGGGTGCGCGAACCCGCACCCACACCCGCACCGGGTGCGCGGGTGCGGGAACGGGTGCGGCTGGGCCGAACCCTATCTGCACCCGGTCTGACAAGGTTCGACTGAGCCGCACCCTGTCTGAAAGGGTTCGGCTGAGCCAAACCCTGTGGCCGGTTAGGGTTCGACCAGCCGAACCCAGCCCTATTTGAGCATTAAAATACATAAAAATAAACATTTTTTTTAATTTCTTTTTAATTATTAGGTGGGCCCAGCCACACCCAGCCCATACGGGCTTTAAAAAAAATTGAGAAAAAATAAAATAATTTTTAAAAAAGTTTATACTTTAAATTTTAAAATTTTAAAGGTTTTTTAATTTTTAGCCACGCGGCCACGCCCAGCTGATAAGGGCTTTAAAAAATATTAAAAAAAAAACATTTAAATTTTTTTTAAGTTTATAACTTTATATTTTAAAGTTTTTTTAATGTTTAGGTGGGCCCAGCCACACCCAGCCCATACGGGCTTTAAAAAATATAAAAAGTAAAACTTAAAAGTGCTTTTAAAATATCATATATGCTTTTAAAGTGCTTTTAAAATTCATTTTTTTATAAATTTATATGAATATCATATATCATATATGCTTTTATGATGCCATAATTAAATATTTTGCAATGTGTATGATTTATTTTAATTCACAATGTGTATGATTTATTTATTTATTTTGTAATGTGTATGATTTATTTTATTATTTTGGATAAAAAATACATATTATATATATATATATATATATATATATATATATATATATATATATTAAAAACTAGCCGCACTTGCACCCAGCGAACCCTATTTTTGGCGGGGGTCGCACCCGCACCCCCACACCTGGTAACCTTTCTTATTATGTTAAAAAGGAAAAAGAAAAAGAAAATGGATCAAAGACAAGAAATTCATTATTTAAACAAAATTTATCAAGGAACAAATACAAAGGGCTCAATGCACAGGAAAAAAGGATGCATAGAAGAGAAAATGAAACATAACATTTAATACTTAATCTTTGACCACAAGAGTAACCAAATTTATAGATATTGCAAGGGTTCTCAGAGAAAATTGCATAGTAGAAAGTTATCATATTATTAATGATCTGAGGTCTCCATTCATGTCAGAGAAGTCAGTCAATGAAGAGGAACTTCATTCCACTATACTTAACAAAATCATAAGAGATTTAAATGATGGCATTTTGACTTCCTTGGGCTAAGCAAATTAGTAGAGCTCAAAGGTGCATCTATGCTTGCAACAAGTACATGAAAAAATGGGAAAGGCTTCATCCTTGCTTTCTAAATTTGCAAAGAACAAAAATTTAGTTCTTGCATGAACGGAAAAAGGTTGTCAGTAGGACTCTTGGGCCATGACTTTCTCAGAATGTCTGAAAATGCATCCTTGTCTGCCTATCAAAGTGGGGGAAGACAATGAAAAGGGACATCGTGTCACTGTATTCCACACAGCCATAAGAATGAGTTACATGATGGATTTTACACTTCCTTGACCCATCTAGGCACACTAGTGGAGCTCGAAGGTGCAGATACATTATCATTGCAACAAGTACATGAAAAATGGGCAAAGCTGGCAGCATTGCCCTATAACTTTGCAAAGAATGAAAATAAGTTCTTATATGAACAGAAAAAGGTTGGAAATCCCTTACAACCATTAAGTGACCAAGAATGCCACATCTTAGTAAAATAGTCCAACATTTAACTATGATATTTAGAATACTACATTCATTTCAAACCCTTACTATCTTCAAGCGCACAACCAAGCAAAATTCGGAAGCCCATGCAATAGAAAACAATGACTGAAGAAAACTATGATTTGCTTTCTGGACATACCACACAACTTACAAGGCCAATATCCTGCACACTCCTTTCTAATTGATTTATGGTCAGGAAGGAATATTCCTCATGTTTATTTTCTCTAATCTGACTACAGATTACTGTTGGCACTTGGATCAGAGTTCTTTTCCATCTCTTGTTGACTTTGACTGCTGTCTCTCTCTTCATCATTACTTTTATCATTTTAGGGTTTACCCATTTTGGATCTAACCCTCCAGGCTGTAATTCTATACCATACAGTTGTTCCACTTTTCTACCCTAGTTTCTTTACTCCAAATTAGCTTATTTTCGTAGTTCTTTCTGGTTACCACAATGCATTGTAATAGCTACTTTCGATGAGTCTCATTGGTCTACTTTGGCCATCTTGTACACTAATAGAGATAACTTATATCTAATCTTTGTTTATAATTGAAAAGAAGTTGGGAAACCATGCATGCATGCAAAATTAACTAAACAATCTCAGTAAATTAAACAAGAGAAGATTTGTGGCACAATGGATCACAAAAGTTGGATACATAGGGGGGAAAGCATGGCTCAACAAGAACTTACAAGGAACAAATCAAAAGACAGCAATATTGTTTTTAAGTATGACAGCCTATGTGGGTTTAAACTATGAAAGCTCAAATATTGTGGCTTTGTCCATTCACAGTGCATGAGGTGATTATTAATCAGTCAGTCCACCTCTAAAACCTGGAGAACACTCCATACAAGATGTTCAACTCAAAGGATTCTGAAGACTAAAAGTATACAAATGCTCTATCAAGATATGTAGGTGGCTCAGAAACACCAATGACTTATGACTTTACAAAGAAAATTCATCTTGTAGTCAATGAATTAGAACATTATCACTTCACAACTCTATTCCGTTTTAGAGTAGTTTACACTAATTTCTTTACTATAGTTTAGCCTATTTTCCTAGTACTTTTTAGTTACTACAGTGCATTGTAACAGCTCTTTCAGACAAGTCCCACTGGCCTACTCTGGTCATCTTTGGACATTAATAAAATTATCAAATTACCATTCAACCCTTGTAATAACTTAGAATGTTAAAGGAATCAATTTCAATAAATTTGAATGAAATGAAAGCAATTCAGTCTATTGAACAAATTTAGACCATTCTTACTAAGTTCATCCAATTTTGCTTTAGTGTGCTCCAACTGCTTCAGCATGCAGATATCACCAATTGGCAAGCACAAAGAACACAGCTAATGAAACAAATAGAACAGTTGCATGTGTTTGCATAAGGCAGAAGTGTCAAACACTTTAAAATATACCTAATCTGAGACAATGGAATGCCATTGTGGTTTCTAAAGTTTGTATTTTCAAATGCACAGGACACAGTTCATCTGGGTAATCTTGCATCAGCTATAATTTTTGTTGATGGAAAATGATCCATAATTGTTTAATCTGTGAGTGAACTCAATTCACTGAACAGATCTTCTTCCTTATAGAATATGATTTCTAAAAGAATTTCAAATTGAGTGGCATGGTTCCTAATGATATATACACCTGGACATGATTCATTCTGGATTACACATTCCTAATGGCAGGCTTTTGTTGCCACAGAAGCTCAAAGAGGAAGAAGATAGATGAAATTCCAACTTTACTTGATCAACAGGAATCGTTTTGCGCTCTCTAATAGCTTGCCCCTTAAGACAAACTCTGAAGCGTGAGGTCCTACCTTAAGCTCTAATCCCTCTTGAGACAAACTCTGAAGCGTGAGGTCCTACCTTAAGCTCTAATCCCTCAATGCATAATGAAGCTTCCAAATTCACATTCTCTTTGGTCACATCAATTTGCTTGTGCATTGTGGTAAAGGAATTTGTGACAAGTACCCAAAAATGTCTTCACAAGCACACTACAAGAGCGTTAATTATCAACCAACCTCACAAACCAAACCTTTGGATTATTCCAATTATGCACCTTTACATGTGCACCAATCTTCAATGGTCTATTATAGTTTTGGCTATCAGATTGTGCTCCATCACCCACAAGTTGCTGCGAAACCCTTGCACATCCTAGTTGGAAACAATGAATTTGGATACCCCAAGGTACCCATATGTTAGTATAGGATTTGTTACTAACTAGGTGATCAGTGATTGTTTCTTGCATGGAATTTGCACTTGCTTGGCTTCTTTTTGCTACATAATTTGCATTTATGAGTGAAACTGCTACTACCACTTCCATACTTGGCCAGTATACCTCCCACTATGAGTTGAAAGCTACTTTCCTGAAACCCAAGCTATCAGCAACATTAAAGGCATGGGACACCTATGAACTAAAGCTTATTATGTCCCCAGATGTTCCATGAGAGTACCCTTGTACCGAAGTTTTGGGTTTAACAAAGGCCAGAGCTTGTTAAAAGGTAATTTGCCTTCATTTTGTTAAAACATTTCCCATAAGATATAAATTGTATCTGCTTCTAATCCGAATAGACATTCTAGTAAGCACAAGATCAAGTAGCCAAACAATTGCTCCCAGTCATCAGTTGGCACCAACATCACCAACCAACGTTCACAACAAAGCCTGTTGGCAAGGGTGTCAACCTTGGCACCAAAGAGCAATGAAGGAAGGGCAAATGCAAAACAATCCCAACTTCTTGAATGTAACCACAAAACATGAATTGTTCCATTTTCCAACAACATCCCTTCACATTCCATTGTACGTAACTATATACAAGCACCTCTAACTAATAGGAGACAAAAGACCTAGCTTTATACCAACTCATCTTCTCCACATCTCTAACATAGATCCTCCATATACAAATAATGTTTCCGATTTGTTTGCAAGGTTTCTTATTTTCCTACACATAACATCTCTAGTCTAATGTCCTTTTGTTCGTTAAGCAGTTGCAATCATGGTCGCTACCACAATTTCAAATCACTGAAATCAAACCAGGCCATTCACATTGTATTCAAGCCCAAACAAGATATGGTTACAAGAAGCACAGCCTCAACCACTTTCGACATTTTGACTTTCGAATCCAATACTGATGCAAAAACAATAAAAATTTAGATAGATCAATTGTAGTAATTCTTTCAAGTTCACATTTTCTCTAATGATTAAAAGATCACAAGTGCACATTGGAAAGACATTGTCTTGTCTAAAATACATCATAACAAAGACAAATCTCCTGAACATTACCACATTGGGCAAAGCATACAAATATGCAACATAGAATGAGGAGTTCAAAAGTAGAAGCAACTTCAATAGTCAGAAGCCACAAGCCAAGAAGAGTGATCCCATGTCCGATACCATAAAATAAAAGATGGTCATACTAGAAATAGGCAAGGAAACTAGTGTGGGAGAAGATGCCAACAAGTAATGCACAACTAGTCCCACAATCAAGATGGAATAATATCATGGAAGCTAACCCAGAGGCCAACATAGCTAGAACACAAGAGTCGCCAAAAGGCCCTAGAAAAAAGTGTCTCCTCTTCCATTATGTGGACAAGGCCAACAAGGCATGTTATTAATATCATAGCAATGTCCCTTTAAAATCAAACCATTTTGCAACTAAATACTTTGTAATGTGGTTCTACTAGACTCGTGTTGCATCCTTCTCAAGCAACAATACATGTGGGAGGACCACAGGGTCTATGATTCATCATCACTTTAGATGAGCAATGCTATAGGATTCCATAGATACCATGATTTGTTAAAGTTTCATTGATTAGAGTGCCAAACAATGCAGCAAAGGGACCTATCATACCCAAAAGATCATGCTTCTAATAATCAAGCCTCAACAAACTAGAATACATGTTTTTTCCTTTCAGACTATTGCATAGGTCCAAAGAAGACATCAACACCAAATGGACCAAGTGGTATCAAGATATGAAGATACATCAACATGAAAAGCCCCACTCTATTATCAAGTCAAGCATCCAATCTTCCCAAACCCTAAAGGGCCTCTAGCTAACACGCCCACATACCACCAGTCTATCCTGGACAACAAAACGTTCAAGCGCTAGATCCAAACATTGATAAAAAAAGGTCACATTCGACCAAGCTTTTCCCCTACAAAGCCCAATTGTACTAGCATACAACAAAGATGACTCATGGCAAATCTATATTGATTACAATTTAAAGAGCAAACACACAAAGAACAACAAGCACTGAATCCCTCAAATTGATGATCTACTAGACCAAATCAAAGGAGCAGTTACTTCATCAAGATCAATTCAATTTGGGCTACCACTAGGTACCAATTAAGCCAACAAATGTGTAGAAAACAGCCTTCAAAATGAAGGAAGGATTGATCAAGTGGTTGGTCACTCCTTTTGGCCTAAACAACATGCCTTAGACATTCCTCCAAATGATTAATAACACCTTGCAACCATTCATGGATTTTTTTATGGATGTATGCATAGGCAACATACTCATACTCAATAGGAAGTGAAAAAGAACGCCTCAAACATGTTCAATAGGCCTTGGACAACTTGTGCCAACATGAAAAAGTGTGCCTTTTGTACGAAAAGTGCATTTTGTACCAAAAGAATTCAATATCTAGAATTCTTCTCAATGCAAATAGTGTACTTTTGAACCTAGATAAACATCAAGGTCATCCAAGATTCGCCTCTTCCGAAGACCCTCATGGAGCTTCATAGCTTCTTGGGTCTCACTAACTTCTACCATCCATTTGAGTCGAGATTCTCCAATTTTTCTTGGCAACTGAGCTACGTGACCAAGGGGTCACCAAAGCAAAGTTTGCATGGATGGATGCACAATTGAAGGCATTCGAGGAACTGAAGCACTAGTCCTTGAATTGCAAGACTTGCAATAATCGTTTGAGATAGGGACTAACAACTCAAATTACACACTTTGTGCATTCCTTAGTCAATACAAACATCACATTACCTACCATAATGGATTGTTCAACAATGCAATGCGGAGCTATATAACATACGATAGAGAGGTCAATACCATTGTCCAAGCATGTTGCTAACGGAGGCATTACATCTTAGGCAAGGAGACCATCATCCACACGACCCAAAAGCCATTGCAGTTCTTAAAGACCTAAAGTTGGCTACAAAATAACTGACATCACAAGTGGTCGACTCACCTCTAACAATTCCATTTGAACATTAAGAAAAGAAAAGGAAGCACTCCCTAAGTTGTGGATTTCTCAAGTTTGTCACCACTTGCCACGTTGATGAGAGTTCTTGACTATTGTGGAGACAAGATGACTATTGGGCCTAAATTATTTGGGAGTGATATCGACTTTGCCATTCATTGAAAGTTAACAAACTGAAGTTGTGCATCTAGGATAATAACTACCATCTACAAGACAAACTTCTACTTTGCTTATAACACATCTATGTTGCAATAGGCTAAAGCCAAAAAATGTTTTCGAAAGCAGACTACAATCGGACAACAAGATGCTTTAGCACCACCAAGACCCTGACAATCCTACAAAGATATTTGTACTAGTCAAAAGATTTTAAATATCAACGAATATATTTGTTGCGATCTTAGACATCACTTGTGCAATTGACAAGCCTCTCAACATTAACCAAAGATCGTAAATTCACTTGCAAATACCTAGCAAGCCTCAAAAATCAAATTCCATGGACTTCATGTTAGGGAGTCCAACTAGCAAACATGGGAATGAATGTATGTGTTGATGGACAGGTTTTCAAAAATGGTTATTTTGGTACCATAACAGAAGGAAAAATCTGGAAAGGACGTTGCTACACTTGTCTTCAAGGGTGTATAAGTTCATTTTAGATTCCTATGGACCCTTATTTTAGATAAATACATAGGCTCCTGAGTATATTCTAGTCGTCTTTGTTCCATGATCGATACAAAGCTTGCTTGCTCAACCACCTTTCATTCATAGATTGATGGTTAGACTAAGGTGATGAACTACATGCTAGGACATCTTGACTATACAACTCAAAGCATAGACACGTAGTAGATCAAAACTTATCCTATGTTCAAAATATCTAAAACAGAGATCTTCATAGCTCTATAGGCCACAATCCATTTCAAGAGTGCCTTGGATTCCAACCATCAACATTGTAGTGATTTAAACACTACCTGATAAAGCACACTTAAATGCTCATTCCTGAAAAGGAATAGTATCTACAATATTTCTTTGTAAAGACTTAGTACCATAGAAAATTTGACAAATATAAAGTTGCATATAACCAATATACAACATCTACAAGGATTACAAAGAAATAAGCAGATGATGTCATTACCAATTAATAAGAAAATGCAGCAGATCTCCCAACAACGTCTCAAATGCCACATTCTACTAAGGGTCCAACCCATTTGAACAGACAACCTAAACTGTGCAATCAATTCCAATCAAACATCAAGAAGCATATGATTCTAAAGGCTTCCTTGTGCCTTAGTATTATGAATGACTAAGGATGATGTCATTCAACAAGCATTCCCACCAATTAGGAAACGCAAAGAAGTTTCAAAAGGCTCCAAGCCTTTCCTTATGCTTCAAAGGCATGAAGCATTCGAAGAATAAACACAGCCATTGAAATAGGATGTGTGGTCCTATCAAAGGCCCTTTTGAAGCAAAAGGCCTTCATTAAGCCCATTATGTTCACATCACCAAAGTCGTGCAAAGACCAATCAAAGAGTGACACGCTTGAAACAAAGGGTACTCCTTTCAAAGGTTCTTAGAACGCTTGAAATGTTCCTCTCCACCATCCAAGGCAGTGAGCAAGGACACGCGACAACATTCTGAGAGTCGTGATAACAGCAATAGCCAACTAGCAATCGGAGCAATAACATAACAAACAACATGATATTAATCTTTTAGAAATCAAAATCTGCAAATTTTAATTTTGGTAGGTTAGCATTTATGTTGATAGGTAGGAATTTTGGCACCCAAGATCTATATATATATATATATATATATATATATATATATATATATATATGCCTTAAAGCATGAAAAAACTCTCACGAATTTCAGACTTTGGATGAAGTTTTGATTGGAGAGACCTTGGTGTAAGATCGATCCTTGTGTAACAGAATTGAAATACAAGGGCTAATTAACCTATAACTCTATGCATTTTGTATATCATTGTGTTGGGGCACTAGTCCCTCAATGACTATCTGTTGATTTCGAAACATCTTGCAGATGGAGTACCAATCCTTGAGATTTTGACCCTTCCCTTTTGGTCCTCTCTTTTTCATTACTTCTTTTATGTCTGAATGTTTAGTATAGTATGATTGCTGCATATTTCAATTTCTAATGTCATTGTGATCACTTCTATCTTGTGTTTGTTGACAGTAACTCTATATATTGTATCAACTCTGAATGTTTGTTTGTTTTGTTTTTGTTTTTTTTTTTTTTTTTTTTTTTTTACATGGTGGAATTAGTAGCCACCACAAAACTGAGCAGGCTGTCCGGTTTTTATGGCCGCCACAGTATTCTACGTTATCTGCCTCGGAAGCCGCCACACAGATCTTCGTGTAGTCCGCCCCTATAACCACCATGCCACAATCATTTTAAACCTTTTACACCGCTGAAAGCACCAAGAAAGGGACAAGCGTTCAGTCCGACGAGGCCCAAGATTTGAACCTTGGACCTCCGCCCCCTTACGGGGTTTGAGAGACCAATTGGTCTACACCTCGGACCTTATCAACTCTGAATGTTAGATGAGTTTCTCTCCCTTTTCCCACAAGAACTTAGAATAGGCTAACATTAATGAAGCCAGTCGTCTCTGGAGGTTGTCCACAATGGAATCCAAATATCCAATATACTGGTGACCAAGGCACAAAGGATTGGCCTAAAAAAACAATTACAAATGGTCACTCAACAAACACCAATTGACATAGCTCTTCCTCTAGTGTCAACAAGGGATTCCCCCCACATTCAAATGGAAGCAAACAAGGCAAGCAAATTCAATTAACATATTCAAAACCTCCAATGCCAAGCTCATGGCATCCTACAACAAAACAAGCACCAAATAAGCAAAGACATGACTATCAAGCACCGTACTAATACCATATTGGAGACTAAGTGTGGCTACACCTTTAGAAGGAAAATTTCAAATGCCAAACAAAAGGATCAGGCCACTCCGCTACGGACCATACTTGAGGCTTCTTCCAGTCTTCAACGTGGAATGCCTTCAACCATACTTTCCACCTTTGCTAGACAAATATGGCACAAAGCAACTGCAGCCTTCATAATTGAAAACTGATTGTGCCACTCCAACAGCAACAGACCCGATCGTAGATACTTAGACCAAGCACAACAAAACATGGAACATAACATTGTTCTGAATCGTTAAAGCTAGTCAAGCTATCCACCAAGGAGAGTGATGCACACGCAATTAGATAAAGAGGAAATTTTCTCATTTCATTCAAGAAACATTCAGGTCCATTAGTCTTCAAGAAACAGCAATCAATCAAAGTAAACATTCAAGTGAGTGCCACATCTGCCATCCAACCACCAGAAGTGGTGCCACTGGCCAAAAAGGGCAATAGGCCAGCCACCAAGATACACAAGTAGAGCCAGCATGTATGCCAACCAATTCATAGGAAAATTTGCCACTGGGGGTGCCAGAAACTGCCACCCTGTGGTACTAAAGAGAAATGAAGGAACAGCAGTTGCAGAACCATACAAACATCTTACTTAATGATGGAAGACAAACAATTCCACCTTCCAACATCTCTTCACATTCCATTGTACATACCAGCACATGAGCACCTCTTGCCCTTTGCACAACAGACACTAGAAACCAGATACCCCAAGATCCACTACTCCAATATCTCTATTTTCTGAGATCCATTGTGCAGATGCTCCATATATAAATATGGTTTCTGTTTTTTTTTGGGCATGGTTAAGATTTTCCTGCACATAACATCCTGAAATCAGTGTCTTTTTCCGGAATTACCATAGCTGCAATTCCATTTTCTCAAGGAAAAAGATAACTTTTGGGGAAAACTGTGTTTATTTGGTAACAACCGTTTGACAGCCTTCTATGGGAATTGGGCTGAAGCACCACTTTCCTGTCATGCTGCTGAAAAACCTTTTAACAAATCATCTCCAGAAGGCTAAAGACTGCATCTTCAAGTCTCTAGACAAGGGTATGGGAGGAAGAGGCCATGGCTTACTCACAACTGAGAACTCTCAAGCAAGGTCCGAAAAGTACATATATTCTTAGATTGAATAGAAGTAGTTTTTAAAGTCCACAAGGCCATAGGCCATATGAGACGGACCTCATGGAGGATGTTGTTTACCCAATATATGTTTATCCAACCACACTCGGGTTACCAGATCATGGTTTACAACCCTACCCCCTTTCGGCTTTGAACCTTGGACCTCGTTTTCGGAGTTCCAAAGCCTTCACCATTAGGCCCACTCAAGTTGTACTTTCAAAGGGTGCAACATCGGGACTTCCCAAGAGGTCACCCATCCCAATACTTCTCTGGCCCAAGCATGCTTATGGCCTCATATGGCCTATCACCTCATGGACGTTAAAAATTACTTTACCTTTACCTTTACCTTTTTGCCTTGCTGCAGAGTTCTGATCTGATCTGGTGCACTAATGCTAATAGGAGAAAGAACTAGATTCAAAGAGAAGATCACGGAGCCATGAAGTCAATCCTCATGTTGAACCACTGAACTCTGTCTGTCGGTTTGCTGTCCCTCATTGAAGGAAAACTGCCTTGCAAAGTAAACCTTTGGCATGGTACTTAAAACTTCCATTCCAACAAATTTCCCTACAAGCCTCCTATGGAGATGATATATTAACCTTTACTTCATTGCTTTGTTTAGGTGCTAGATGAAGGTTCAAACTGTAAATTTAATTGCATGCTGAATCTACCAAATTGCTAATGCTCAAGCTAGTGGAAACTTCCATGGAACATCTTCAACGATGACCTCATTTTCATTTTTCTCAAGTCAATCCATTCTCTGTCATATTTAAGGTTTTTGGTTGCACTGTGCTGAGAGTGCAGTTTCCAAACATTACAGATCTTATTGATAGATACATCTTCAGAGGTCAATAAGAGAACTCAAGTCTTAGAGTGTCCATCTTGGTTGGGGTTTGGTTTTCCTTGTTAAATACAAGTGGAAACTTCCATCAATTTCTTCAATGACAGCTGCATCAATGATCTCTTTCTCATTTTTTCAACCAGGTCCTTTCTTCATTGTGCAGAGAATGTAGTTTCCCACTGTTTCAGATCTTATTGATAGATCCATCTTCAAAGGTTAAAAAGAGATCTCTAATCTTACAGCACCCATTGTGGTTGGGGTTTGGCTTTCCTTTTTAAACAGAAGAAAACCAGTTTGATTCTTTCTCAAATTTTGTGATTTGGCTTGGCACTAATAAACTTAATTATCAATATTAGCCCTTAATGATTTATTTATAAACTTAATTTTGGATGTAAGTCCTTAGTTAGCACAATATTTTTAAGTATTAAAAAATTGTGATGCTAAGTTATTTTCGGGGTTTTATTAAGCTTTCGCCATTGTTAAGTCCTCCACACAAATTCCAATGATAACCCATGCCCTCAACATCTCTCCTAACAGCCATCAAACCTAACACCTATGCCAAAAAAATTTAGCTTTTTAGGCCCAAATTTAGCAGAGCTTTGGTAAAGTGAAGGGAAAAATAGGCAACCACAACATTCACATAAACTATATATGACCTCATCAAGTAAACAATAGAGCACATAACATGATGACCACAACCCTAAAAGGTGAAGGTAGTATGCATAGATTCTATAAACTAAGGCAATGGAAGTATATAGAATGAGTCATCACTTAAGAGGGTAAGACAGCGGAATTGGGAAGTCTCCTAAATGGTTTGCATCTCGTTAGCCATCACACAATCAGTGACCATAAAAAGAAAAATTGAATGCAAGAAGTCCATCTAGAGACACAACAATTGCAACTACTGAGAGACTTTAGTAAAGCTCCCACCAACTGCTTTGTCAATTGCAGATGTTAATACAAATACTTTCGTTCTTTTTACTTTGCATACATTTTATGTAGCTTTAAATCATTTGAATATGTCATATCCCATAAGAACCCTCATACCTAACAGCAATTAGGAACATAAAATTCTAGTCTTGTGAAGAAAGACAAATATTTAGCAAACAGAAAGATCAATCATACAAGGGCAACTCCTGTGAATTATTCTTACGCAACTAATTCAACCAGATGATGGTACCTTGTTTCAAACTCAATTTAAAGAGTTTATACCCAAACAGGAAAAAGAATAAACAGGTTTCTCATTATTGGTGTACAGTATAATTCAGAGAGGAAAGAACAAGCTTGCTTTGAGGTCTCACCCATTGGAAAAACGCAGTAAGGAAACAAAATCTAGGATATAGCAACTTTTCACTTTGCATAGAATATTCAATAATTTATTATTTTTGGTTGAGTACAAAAAAAGAAAAAGAGACAAACACAGAATGCATCTGTAATATATTGTGGCCTAATGTATATACACCTCTTAAATTCAGAAGTCCATTTAATGCTAAGCAACAATTCTTGTGTACAGAGGGCGGAGGGAAAAAAAATATATAGAAAAGATGAATACAAGTTCAGTCCACTAATTGGTGGCATCAGACTATAACTTGGAACATAACAGAATGCTTACCAAATAATTCTGGAGTCGATCAGCATCTATGCCCTCTGCACCAGCCAGTTTCTCTTCGTAGTCAGCACAGGATTTGTACATTTCTACAGCCTTTCTATAAGCTGATATAACATTGGATTGCATTCCAGTCAAAGGGTCTATGTCATCACCAATCACATTCCCTTGCAGCTGTTCCCAAGCCTTGTAATCTTCAAGTGTCACATCAATATCAGCCAATGGTACAGAAATTTGTCGCCGAAATATATTACGAATACGACCAACTTGTTTAGTTTTGGTCTGCAAGAAAGCAGGTTAAGGAACTTAACCAAGTATTGAAGAATCGTCATCAATGAAACTAAAAAATAATCATATGTCACCAGCAAGAGACTAAGATCAACTGAAAATGATAGTTGCACATACCAAACAACATTGTACTTCCCAACTATTATAGGCATACAGATCACGCATAAGAGCATACCTAACTTACTTTTTCGAGCACAATAAAATACGTATCACCATAGAATAGTAGAACATATTTAGACATATTTAGTTTCAAAGAGACAGCCAACACAGATGATGTGAGTGAGACAGAAGAGAATCGTAAACATAATAACATCACATAGAGATTAGAAAATGATCATAAACTACGCAATCAATCTCCACTCTAAAAGAACCAACATTTTTCGCATGGGATTTGCATTGACAATCAGTTCTGGTTGGTTTCCCTTGGCTGATCATGCAATGCTGACTTTCTCCTTGGATTCTTCCTCCTTTACCTCTTTATCTTCTCCTCCTCCCTAACCTAGTCTTACCATCCATCCCGTGTTTCATTTTGATCCTTGTTTTGTTGATGATTATGTTGCTTGTCTCTCCCAGTTGATGTCTGAATACTAATCTCATAAGTCCCCAACAACTGCAACCAAATATGAATATTCATCTTGCATGTTAGAGGAAGCAGCCCTTGACTTCTTTCTTCACACTTTTCCTCAACCAAGATTTGTCCATCGCATGGGTTCTTGCTCCAACAATCAGGGTATAAGGAAGATTGTAAGTTCATGCATCGAAAGCTCCATTTTGCTCTTGTTCATGAGCTTACTGCAAAATCTTCCACCCAAAGAGAATATAAATGCCTCATTTGACATGAGAAACAAGAGTTTCTTGCCTCTAGGCATTGTGAGGTTCTGGATTCTCTTTATCACTCTCTAAAAGCCTTTTCGCACACTCTTCGTCCTCAGTTGCCCCTTCTATGTGCATCGATATCCAATCTAGAGCCTCCCATGCTAATTCTTTATATGATATCCTGGGGCATCCTAACATTCATATCTATTCCCCCCAAACCACATCAACTCTTCTCTTTAAGGGACATCAAACCAGCTAGACATAAATTATGAACTAGCAAAGCTGCTAATTTTGAAGAATTTCAGGCTGAGTTCCATAAATACGGTGCTGACGTCATTGACAATCCTATTGTAGAATTATTCAATTAGGTTGTTTGTTTCGGCTTCCCTTCATCCTGGTCACAGCATATTATCCACACCATCCACAAATCTGGGGACTATTCAGATCCAAATAACTACAAAACCATCATATTTGGGCACACATTTCCTAAGCTTTCTGCCACAATAGATCAAGGCATGGTTACAGCAAGAGGATAGGATGGTTTCAGTAGTGATCATCAGATTATTCATCATGATTTCACTCTTTAGGCTAACACTAACGAGGCTTGTCAACAATTTTCTAAAGTCTTTTGTTGTTTTGTGGACTTTAGTAAGGACTTTGATGTTGTTCTTAGGTGTCAAACAAGGAGATTGTGCTTCTTCACTCTTGGGATCTACACCGACAAGCTTGAAGAATTTATTCTTCAACACTCATGTTGATGATGGTTGTCTTCTACATCATGTCTTGAAAGCTATATTTCTTTTTCCAGATGACATAGTTCTTCTTGCTCATATTCCTTAAGGCCTGCAAAGACAATTGGATACTCTTGCTCACTTCTATGATCCAAAACAGTTCACACTCCACCTTAGTAAGACTAAGGTAATGATATTTAACACATCAAAAAGTACCCTTCCTAAGTTCCAACTCTCCTACAAGGGTGAGCAATTGAGATCACCACTACTTACACATACATGGGGTTTTACGTGTCCTTCCCTTAATCTTTGGCCACCTTCATGGTCATGACTTTGCAAGCAATATGCATCTCTCTTAATCTTGGAATGCCAATGTTTCCAGCAACACTTCCAAGGCACACCTACAAGGGTTGCTGATTGAGTTCACATTGAAAAGGTCCAAACTATGTTGCTTCATCGATTTATTCAATGTAAAAAAAAAAATCCACAATAGAATGTTCAGGTTGAATTTGGTGCTCATCGTCTTTGCCTTGAGAGCATCGTCAGAATTAGTTTTCAGCTATATCACCTTAGATCCATTACTGGCCACACCTCACACTGGGAAAGATAACCCATATTTGGCACTTTGCTTCTCCAAATGGATTTCCTCAAACAGCACTTCTAGCCATCTTCGTGGCTAGTAATGAGAAGGTATTTCTTTCTTAGGGAGATAACTCAGCTTCGACGACATAAAATTTCTCCAAATGGATCTCACCCTCCTCAACATCGGCTCATCACAACATACTTCACCAACTCGACGGACCAGGTGACTTCGATCGAAAACACCCCACACCATCCAGTTTTGAACGTACGGGGGTCACTAGACAGCGCACCAACAGTTTGTCAGGGTTCCGAACTAGCAATGGGCAGAGACATATCATGGACTTCTTCAGCTCCGGTACTTCGGCCTCGATTGTTAGGAGAGATTAGTTTTTGGGGGATTCTCGGAGCTTGCCCCTCCTGGTTTGCTCCCTCCCCCCTCCTCTCTCTCCATTCTTCTTGGCATGCACTTCTCTTTGTTGGACTGCAGCCCTCCCCCCTCTGCTCTCCCTTTTCTTTTCTTTTCCCTTTCTCTTTGGCCCGTTTGTCGGGTTTGATCTTGTATTTTTCTTAGTTCTTTTCTTTGTTGGTCTTTTTAGCCTGCTAGCTGGCAGTCATTATTGTACTTCTTATAGTCCCTTGGGTCTTATTTTGGCCCACCGCGGACATTAACAATATTTCATTTCATTTCTTCTTCAATCAATTGGCATCCCCATAGATCAATTACCTCCATTCAAATGCTCTTTACGTGCTCCTCCCTAGCTTGTTCCTAAAAAGACGTGATTAATCAAGCAATCAAAGATGTTTATCGACAATATATTCACATCACTTGGACCAGTCCATCTTAACCTCTTAGGCCTAAGTTGGCCTTCTACATTGAACAATTCATGAGAATTAGGAATGGCATTATTATTTATCTTAATTATATTTAACAATATTGGTCAAACAACCTTAGGATTCCTCTCGCTTAGCTCAAATTTTGCTCGCAACATTTGCAAGTGGAGACAGACCACCATATTCCTTGAGAGTAAAGACCATGTCATCTTTGCTCTTTCCAGGAGGTGGAGAATAAAGAACCTCTCTCATCTTCAAGTGTCATGTTTATTACAAGATGTGTGGGGAGGTACTATTGCTTTTATAGAGACTCAAGCAGATCACATGCCAATTTTTTTCAGCTATGCTGATTACATATGCTTGGCACTATACTTTAGAAAGTTATCACTCTTTGCCATCACATATTATAGGGGAGATCGAGTACCACTCAACTAATCATAACCATTGAATAAAACCAAAGCTATAGCTCCCTAGAATGTTAACGACATATTTGTGCATCCTTTTCTGCACACGAAAGTGGCTACTAGGGCTTCAACACTTTCTTCCTCACATGCAACAGGACAAGACTATAGTTCTCCATTGTTGAGCTTCTGCCACCCTTCATCTACCCAAGGGTTGAACACAAACGCAGCTTACCAGTTTCTTATCTTCTTCTATTGGTTCCTTGGCCATGGATGTTAGGCAAGACTTGAAGGGTCAGTTTCCATGTCCTACAAGCATTATCCAACTAGTCCCCTCTAGTCCTAGCCTCATCCCAGAAGCATGGTTAGATATTGTGTTGGCCCTTCTGGGATGGTTGATAATTACAAGAACTTTGTCTCTACGTTACATCCCACTACCGATGATCTTCACCATCTTCAGTGGTTGTTCGTGACAATATAAGCAAACAAAGATCCTTGTCCAACATGAAAATCTCAAAAAATGAGACAAATGCTCATCAACAGTCTTTTCAAAATAAGTTGAACATAATTCATGGGTAAGTGGTTAAGGGAAAATGGCAAGCCAAATTTGATGAAGAAAGGGCACATCAAGCCAAAGAACTCAACCATCGAGTTCGCGATCTTCCAAAGCTATTGATCACTTGAAGGCAAACCATGATTTTTTGCATAACACATTGGACACCAAGAATATTAACCTTCATTGGACTTGGGTAGCCCCTGATGGCACTCTTCTAATCCAATTCCGCTCGTTTGAGGGCTTTAAGAGCCAAGAAGAAACTTTTAACTTCAACGACAAAAATTTACTTGGATGAGGACCTCACACATCTTCAAATGGAGGAACTGCAGAAAGCAAGTGTGAAAGTGATACCTGCTCAAAAGGACAAGTGGGTAGTTATCCTTGACAGGAAAGTTGTGATTCGTGACTCCTCTCCTTCATGATGGTCACGTCCTTGGCCTGTGAAATGAAGGTGTTCTTAGGTCCCAATAGGTAATATTAGCCTCTTTATTGCTTGTTGGAACTATAATGAGGAGATATGGTCTTCCCCAGGTACATTCTAAGATATTATTTCTTTACAAAATCTTGTTTTTATCATAGAGGCCCATGAGAGCCTAGAACAATCTCTTCCACCAGTCAGTGGTTACTTTGGGTTTATACTCTCAGGCACGAGACACGTCGATCAGGTGGCCTTTGAGGTTCGAGTGGTGTGACATACCTCATTCCAGATTGCCTTCGTCAGCATGTGTCATTTTTCGCATCAAAAGAGCACTCTATATATAGGTGGATTTAGATCAAGAGGGGGCCGCCCTATCTTAGACCATCTTCATTGCAGTATGTTATTTTCCTCCAACGTTGTCAACTTTTGTCATCCACTTTGATGGTGATCCATGCTTTGGATCTCTACTCAGGGATTTCTACATATTCATCAGTTGGTGACATCATTCTTTTAGGTGACTTCAATGCCTACATTGAGACCCACCAAGCACCTTTACATGATCTTGCATAGGACAAATTTTGTCTCTTTGAACTCAAACCCCAGGATCATGTCAGTATAACCTCTACAAATAAGAAGCATCAAGTTATAGCTAATGGAAAACACTTGTTTCCGTTGAACGAATCACATGGCCCCTTGGTTCTCAATGAGATTCCTCAGTTTTCTAACTCCTCCAGGTTCACTTGTTTTCTGTTTGCGAGAGACGTGAGTGCGGTTGACAATGCCATCACCAAAAGGACTTTGCTTTCTAATATTCACTGCTTTCAGGTATCTAGTCAGTTTCTCTTGGCTGATCATACAATGTTAACTTTCTCCTTGAGTTCCTCCTCTTTTACCCCTCTATTTTTTCCTCCATCACCTAATCCTAACAACCATCCCATGATTCATTTTGATTTGTGTTTGGCAAATTATTATGGTGCTCATCTCTCCCAGTTAATGTCCCAATACTAATCTCTTAATTCCACCACAATAACAACCAAATATGAATTTTTGTCTCCTAAATTATGGGATGCAGCCCTTGACAACTTTCCCCACACTTTTCCTCAGCCAAACTTTGTTCATCGCATTAGTGATTGCCCCATGAATCATTGGTATGATAAGGAATGTAAGTCCATGCATCAAAAGCTTTGTTTTGCTCTTATCCATGAGCCTACAACTATATCTTCCACTCAAAGAGAATATAAATGCCTCATTCAACATAAGAAGCGAGAGTTTCTTGTCGCTACACATTGTGAGCTTCTAGATGCTCTTCATCACTCTCCAAAAGCCTTTTGGCAAACTTTTCTTCCTTGGAAGCCCCATCCCATGTGTATCAATGACAAGTCCTAGGTCTCCCATGCTAATTCCTTATATGATATCATAGGGCAACCCATAATTCATATCTCTTCCCCCCAACATCATTGCACCACTTCTCTTCAGGGGACACCAAAAGAGCTATACATAAATTAAGCACTAGTAAGGTTGTTGATTTTGACGAATTTCAAGCTAAGTTCTTGAAGCATGGTGTTGAAGCTCTTGGCTATCACATTGCAGAATTATTCAATGAGGTTGTTTGTTATGGGTTCCTTGCCTCATGGTCACACGGCATATTATCCACCCCATCCACAAATTTGGGGTTGTTCAGATCCAAATAGCTACAGAATTATCATGATTGGGCACACATTTGCTAAGATTTATGTAACAATTTTGAATACGAAACTCTCAAAATTGTTGGATCAGGGCAAGCTTACAACAAGACAACAAGCTGGTTATAGAAGGGATCATTAGACTATTGATCATGTTTTCACTCTCAAGGTTATTATCGAGGAGACTCGCCAATAGTCTTCTAAACTGTTCTGTTGTTTTGTGGACTTTAAAAAGGCCTTTCACATTGTTCCTATGCATCTCTTATTTTAAAGGCTACATGACATGGGCATCTCGGAGCTCTTTATCACATTGTTCTCATGCCTTCTACATCATGTCTTGATAGCTATATTGCTTTGATGTTGTTCTTCTTGCTCATACACCTGAGCACCTACAAAGACAATTAAATGCTCTTGCTCGTTTTTGTGACTTAAAACAGCTAGCAACCAAAATTAGCAAGACTGTGGTGATGACCTTTAACACATCAAAGATTACCCTATGTAAGTTTCAGTTCTTCTATAAGGGCGAGTCCATTGAGATTGTCATTGCTTACACCTACTTGGGGGTTGAGTTTACAAGTCCTTCCCTTAATCTTCGGCCAGGTTCACAATCAAATCTTTGCAAGGGATACGCATCTCTCTCAATCCTAGAATGCCAATGCTTCAAACA